>CM057004.1:123057963-123527959 GCA_029891345.1 Dryococelus australis | reverse complement strand
TTGTTGAAGATCTATAAGACCTGGTAGGCAGTAAGCCCAGCACACAAGTGTGAAGCCTATCTACTGGAGAAGATACTGACTTTACAGGCTATCCCAGATAAGAATGACTGACTGCTATGAATATACTAACTGACCAGGAGAGCAGTGGGTGTAGTTGCCACTCACCAACAAGTATGGTGGTTGTTGAAGATCTATAAGACCTGGTAGGCAGTAAAGCCCCAGCACACAAGTGTGAAGCCTATCTACTGGAGAAGTACTGACTTTACAGGCTATCCCAGATAAGAATGACTGACTGCTATGAATATACTAACTGACCAGGAGAGCAGTGGGTGTAGTTGCCACTCACCAACAAGTAGTGGTGGTTGTTGAAGATCTATAAGACCTGGTAGGCAGTAGAGCCCCAGCACACAAGTGTGAAGCCTATCTACTGGAGAAGATACTGACTTTACAGGCTATCCCAGATAAGAATGACTGACTGCTATGAATATACTAACTGACCAGGAGAGCAGTGGGTGTAGTTGCCACTCACCAACAAGTAGTGGTGGTTGTTGAAGATCTATAGACCTGGTAGGCAGTAGAGCCCCAGCACACAAGTGTTCCGGTGATCTACTGGAGAAGGTACTGACTTTACAGGCTATCCCAGATAAGAATGACTGACTGCTATGAATATACTAACTGACCAGGAGAGCAGTGGGTGTAGTTGCCACTCACCAACAAGTAGTGTGGTGGTGTTGAAGATCTATAAGACCTGGTAGGCAGTAGAGCCCCAGCACACAAGTGTGAAGCCTATCTACTGGAGAAGTACTGACTTTACAGGCTATCCCAGATAAGAATGACTGACTGCTATGAATATACTAACTGACCAGGAGAGCAGTGGGTGTAGTTGCCACTCACCAACAAGAATGGTGGTTGTTGAAGATCTATAAGACCTGGTAGCAGTAAGCCCAGCACACAAGTGTGAAGCCTATCTACTGGAGAAGATACTGACTTTACAGGCTATCCCAGATAAGAATGACTGACTGCTATGAATATACTAACTGACCAGGAGAGCAGTGGGTGTAGTTGCCACTCACCAACAAGTAGTGGTGGTTGTTGAAGATCTATAAGACCTGGTAGGCAGTAGAGCCCCAGCACACAAGTGTGAAGCCTATCTACTGGAGAAGATACTGACTTTACAGGCTATCCCAGATAAGAATGACTGACTGCTATGAATATACTAACTGACCGAGGAGAGCAGTGGGTGTAGTTGCCACTCACCAACAAGTAGTGGTGGTTGTTGAAGATCTATAAGACCTGGATAGGCAGTAGAGCCCCAGCACACAAGTAGTGAGCCTATCTACGGAGAAGGTACTGACTTTACAGGCTATCCCAGATAAGAATGACTGACTGCTATGAATATACTAACTGACCAGGGAGCAGTGGGTGTAGTTGCCACTCACCAAACAAGTTTGGTGGTTGTTGAAGATCTATAAGACCTGGTAGGCAGTAAGCCCCAGCACACAAGTGTTTGAAGGTGACTACTGGAAAGTACTGACTTTACAGGCTATCCCAGATAAGAATGACTGACTGCTATAGAATATACTAACTGACCGGAGAGAGTGGGTGTAGTTGCCACTCACCAACAAGTATGGTGGTTGTTGAAGATCTATAAGACCTGGTAGCAGTAGAGCCCCAGCACACAAGTGTGAAGCTATCTACTGGAGAAGATACTGACTTTACAGGCTATCCCAGATAAGAATGACTGACTGCTATGAATATACTAACTGACCAGGAGAGCAGTGGGTGTAGTTGCCATCACCAACAAGTATGGTGGTTGTTGAAGTTCTATAAGACCTGGTAGGCAGTAGAGCCCAGCACACAAGTGTGTAGGTGATCTACTGGAGAAGATACTGACCTTTACAGGCTATCCCAGATAAGAATGACTGACTGCTATGAATATACTAACTGACCAGGAGAGTAATGGGTGTAGTTGCCACTCACCAAACAATAGTGGTGGTTGTTGAAGATCTATAAGACCTGGTAGGAGTAGAACCCCCAGCACACAAGTGTTCGAGGTAGCTACTGGAGAAGGTACTGACTTTACAGGTTTATCCAGATAAGAATGACTGACTGCTATGATTTATACTAACTGACCAGGAGAGCAGTGGGTGTAGTTGCCACTCACCAACAAGTAATGGTGGGTTGTTGAAGATCTATAAGACCTGGTAGGCAGTAGAGCCCCAGCACACAAGTGTGAAGCCATCTACTGGGAGAAGAACTGACTTTACAGGCTATCCCAGATAAGAATGACTGACTGCTATGAATATACTAACTGACCAGGAGAGCAGTGGGTGTAGTTGCCACTCACCAACAAGTAGTGGTGGTTGTTGAAGATCTATAAGACCTGGTAGGCAGTAGAGCCCCGCACACAAGTGTTAGTGAGCTCTACTGGAGAAGGTACTGACTTTACAGGCTATCCCAGATAAGAATGACTGACTGCTATGAATATACTAACTGACCAGGAGAGCAGTGGGTGTAGTTGCCACTCACCAACAAGTAATGGTGGTTGTTGAAGATCTATAAGACCTGGTAGGCAGTAGAGCCCCAGCACACAAGTGTGAAGCTACTACTGGAGAAGATACTGACTTTACAGGCTATCCCAGATAAGAATGACTGACTGCTATGAATATACTAACTGACCAGGAGAGCAGTGGGTGTAGTTGCCACTCACCAACAAGTAGTGGTGGTTGTTGAAGATCTATAAGACCTGGTAGGCAGTAGAGCCCCAGCACACAAGTGTTGAGGTGAGCTACTGGAGAAGATACTGACTTTACAGGCTATCCCAGATAAGAATGACTGACTGCTATGAATATACTAACTGACCAGAGGAGCGTGTGGTGTAGTTGCCACTCACCAACAAGTAGTGGTGGTTGTTGAAGATCTATAAGACCTGGTAGGCAGTAAAGCCCCAGCACACAAGTGTAATCCATATCTACTGGAGAAGATACTGACTTTACAGGCTATCCAGATAAGAATGACTGACTGCTATGAATATACTAACTGACCAGGAGAGCAGTGGGTGTAGTTGCCACTCACCAACAAGTATGGTGGTTGTTGAAGATCTATAAGACCTGGTAGGCAGTAAAGCCCAGCACACAAGTGTGAAGCTACTACTGGAGAAGATACTGACTTTACAGGCTATCCCAGATAAGAATGACTGACTGCTATGAATATACTAACTGACCAGGAGAGCAGTGGGTGTAGTTGCCACTCACAACAAGTAGTGGTGGTTGTTGAAGATCTATAAGACCTGGTAGGCAGTAAGAGCCCCAGCACACAAGTGTAAGCCTATGCTACTGGAGAAGGTACTGACTTACAGGCTATCCCAGATAAGAATGACTGACTGCTATGAATATACTAACTGACCAGGAGAGCAGTGGGTGTAGTTGCCACTCACCAACAAGTAGTGGTGGTTGTTGAAGATCTATAAGACCTTGGTAGGCAGTAAAGCCCAGCACACAAGTGTGAAGCCTATCTACTGGAGAAGTACTGACTTTACAGGCTATCCCAGATAAGAATGACTGACTGCTATGAATATACTAACTGACCAGGAGAGCAGTGGGTGTAGTTGCCACTCACCAACAAGTAGTGGTGGTTGTTGAAGATCTATAAGACCTGGTAGGCAGTAGAGCCCCAGCACACAAGTGTCAGGTGAGCTACTGGAGAAGTACTGACTTTACAGCTATCCCAGATAAGAATGACTGACTGCTATGAATATACTAACTGACCAGGAGAGCAGTGGGTGTAGTTGCCACTCACCAACAAGTAATGGTGGTTGTTGAAGATCTATAAGACCTGGTAGGCAGTAAGAGCCCCAGCACACAAGTGATGAAGCCATCTACTGGAGAAGATACTGACTTTACAGGCTATCCCAGATAAGAATGACTGACTGCTATGAATATACTAACTGACCTAGGAGAGCAGTGGGTGTAGTTGCCACTCACAACAAGTAGTGGTGGTTGTTGAAGATCTATAAGACCTGGTAGGCAGTAGAGCCCCAGCACACAAGTGTGAGCCTATCTACTGGAGAAGATACTGACTTTACAGGCATACCCAGATAAGAATGACTGACTGCTATGAATATACTAACTGACCAGGAGAGCAGTGGGTGTAGTTGCCACTCACCAACAAGTAGTGGTGGTTGTTGAAGATCTATAAGACCTGGTAGGCAGTAGAGCCCCGCACACAAGTGTGAAGGCTATCTACTGGAGAAGATACTGACTTTACAGGCTATCCCAGATAAGAATGACTGACTGCTAATGAATATACTAACTGACCAGGAGAGTAGTGGGTGTAGTTGCCACTCACCAACAAGTATGGTGGTTGTTGAAGAATCTATAAGACCTGGTAGGCAGTAGAGCCCCAGCACACAAGTGTTCAGCTGAGCTACTGGAGAAAGTACTGACTTTACAGGCTAATCCCAGATAAGAATGACTGACTGCTATGAATATACTAACTGACCAGGAGAGCAGTGGGTGTAGTTGCCACTCACCAACAAGTAATGGTGGTTGTTGAAGATCTATAAGACCTGGTAGGCAGTAAAGCCCAGCACACAAGTGTTGAGGTGAGCTACTGGAGAAGATACTGACTTTACAGGCTATCCCAGATAAGAATGACTGACTGCTATGAATATACTAACTGACCAGGAGAGCAGTGGGTGTAGTTGCCACTCACCAACAAGTAATGGTGGTTGTTGAAGATCTAATAAGACCTGGTAGCATAAGAGCCCAGCACACAAGTGTAAGCCTATCTACTGGAGAAGATACTGACTTTACAGGCTATCCCAGATAAGAATGACTGACTGCTATGAATATACTAACTGACCAGGAGAGCAGTGGGTGTAGTTGCCACTCACCAACAAGTATGGTGGTTGTTGAAGATCTATAAGACCTGGTAGGCAGTAAGCCCCAGGGGGGGGGGGGGGGGGGGGGGGGGGGGGGGGGGGGGGAAAAAAAAAAAAAAAAAAAAAAAAAAAAAAAAAAAAAAAAAAAAAAAAAAAAAAAAAAAAAAAAAAAAAAAAAAAAAAAAAAAAAAAAAAAAAAAAAAAAAAAAAAAAAAAAAAAAAAAAAAAAAAAAAAAAAAAAAAAAAAAAAAAAAAAAAAAAAAAAAAAAAAAAAAAAAAAAAAAAAAAAAAAAAAAAAAAAAAAAAAATGGAGAAGGACTGACTTCAGACTATCCTAAAGAAGACTGATGCATATGATATCTACTGACCAGAGAGTGGTGTGTTGAAACATAAGATGGTGTTGAAGTCTATAGACCTGGTAGGCAGTAGAGCCAGCACAAGTAGCTATTACTGGAAAGATGATTAAGCTACCAGATAAAACTGAGGACTGCTATGATATCACTACCAGAGAGATGTGGGTTGTTAGATCCATACCAACAAGTAGGTAGTTTGAAGCTAAAGCTGGTAGCAGTAGCCCAGCACAAGTTGAAGTACTACTGGAGAAGTACGACTTTAAGGCTATCGATAAGAATGACTGACTGCTATGAATATACTACTGACCGGAGAGCAGTGGGTGTAGTTGCACTCACCAACAAGTATGGTGGTGTTGAAGATCTATAAGACCTGGTAGCAGTAAGCCTCAGCACACAAGTGTGAGCTATTACTGGAGAAGTAATGACTTTACAGCTATCCAGATAAGAAGACTGACTGCTATGAATATACTAATGACTCTGGAGACAGTGGTGTAGTTGCCATACCACAAGTAGATGGTTTGTTGAAGATCTTAAACCGGTAGGCGAGACTCTGCACACTATGTAACCTATACTGGAGAGGTACTGACTTACAGCTATGCCCAGATAAGAAGATGCCTATGAATATACTAACTGACCAGGAAGCATGGTGTAGTTGCCACTCACCACAAGAAGTGGTGTTGAAGTCTATAAACCTGTAGCAGTAGCCCCAGCACACAAGTGTAAGCAGCTAGTGGAGAGTACTGACATTACAGGCTATCCAGATAAGAATGATGACGCTATGATATACTAACTGACGGAGAGCATGGTGAGTGCATCACAACAGTATGGGGTTTTGAAGACTATAGACTGGTATGATAAGCCCAGACACAAGGGTTAGTGCATGCACTATCTATGGAGTGTTGAAGACTTAAACAGGTAGCAGAAACAGACTGACGCTATGAATATACTAACTGACCAGGAGAGCATGGGTGTAGGCACTCACAACAAGATGGTGTAGTTGAGATCTATAAGACTGGTAGGCAGTGAGCCTGCACCACAAGTGTGAAGCTATTGGGAAGAATACTGACTTACGGTAGCCAGATAAGCAATGACGACGTATGAATATACTAACTGACAGAGACGATGGGTGTAGTTGCCATCACAACAATACTGTGGTTGTTGAAACTAAGACCTGGAGGCAGTAGTAGCCCCAGCACAACAAGTGTGTGAGTGAGTCTTGGAAGAAACTGACTTTAAGGCTACCCAGATAAGATGACTGATGCTATGAAATACTATACAGCATGAGATAGGGTATGCCACTACCAACTAATAATGGGCGTTGAGATCATAAGCTGTAGGCATAAACCCAGAAAGTGTGAAGCATCTATGAGAATGGTACGATTAAGGCATCCCAGAAAGAATGGATGACTGCTATAATATCTAACTGACCAGAGATCAGGGGTGTATTGCCATCACAACAATAGTGGTGTTGTTGAAGATCTATAAGACCTGGTAGGCAGTAGAGCCCAGCACACAAGTGTGAAGCCTATCTACGGAGAAGACTGACTTTACAGCTATCCCAGATAAATGACTGACTGCTATGAATATACTAACTGACCAGGAGAGCATGGGTGTATTGCCACTCACCAACAAGTGGGTGTTGTTGAAGATCTAAAGACCTGGTAGGCAGAAGCCCGCACACAATGTGAAGCCTATCACTGAGAAGTACTGACTTTACGCTATCCCAGATAAGAATGACTGACTGCTATGAATATACTAACTGACCAGGAGAGAGTGGGTAGTTGCCACTCACCAACAAGTAGTGTGGTTGAAGATCTATAAGACCTGTAGCAGAAGCCCCAGCACACAGTAGTAAGCTTACTGGAGAATACTGACTTTACAGGCTATCCCAGATAAGAATGATGACTGCTATGAATATACTAACTGACAGGAGACATGGTGTAGTGCCCCCAACAGTATGGTGGTTGTTGAAGATCTATAAGACTGGTAGGCGTAACCCAGCACAAATGTGAACCTACTACTGGAAGTACTGACTTAAGGCTACCAGAAAGAATGATGATGCTTGAATATACTAACTGACCAGAGAGCATGGGTGTAGTTGCCACTCACCAACAAGAAATGGTGGTGTTGAAGATCTATAAGAACTGGTGGCAGTAAAGCCGCACACAAGTGTTCAGGGATCTGGAAGTACGACTTTAAGGTATCCAGATAAAATGACTGACTGCTATGAATCGACTAACTGATCCGAGAATGGGATGTAGTTAGCAGTCACAACAGTAGTGGGTTGTTGAAGACTATAGACCTGGTAGGCATAGACCTGGCACAACAAGTGTGAAGCTTTCTACTGGGAAGTACTGACTTTACAGTGTATCCCAGTTAAGATATACGACTGCTAGAATAACTACCCTGGACCAGAGGACAGTGGGTTATTGACTCAACAAGAGTGTGGTTGTTGAAGACTATAAGACCTGTATGCAAGTAAAGCCCAGAACCAAGGTTGCAGTAGCCTATACTGGAGAAGTACTGGACTTTGCTATCCCAGATAAGAATGACTGACTGCTATGAATATACTAACTGACCAGAGAGCAGTGGTGTAGTTGCCACTCACCAACAAATAGTGGTGGTTGTTGAAGATCTATAAGACCTGGTAGGCAGTAGAGCCCCAGCACACAAATGTGAAGCCTATCTACTGGAGAAGATACTGCCTTTACAGGCTATCCCAGATAAGAATGACTGACTGCTATGAATATACTAACTGACCAGGAGAGCAGTGGGTGTAGTTGCCACTCACCAACAAGTAGTGGTGGTTGTTGAAGATCTATAAGACCTGGTAGGCAGTAAGCCCCAGCACACAATGTGAAGAATATCTACTGGAGAAGGTACTGACTTTACAGGCTATCCCAGATAAGAATGACTGACTGCTATGAATATACTAACTGACCAGGAGAGCAGTGGGTGTAGTTGCCACTCACCAACAAGTAATGGTGGTTGTTGAAGATCTATAAGACCTGGTAGGCAGTAAAGCCCCAGCACACAAGTGTTCAGGTGAGCTACTGGAGAAGATACTGACTTTACAGGCTATCCCAGATAAGAATGACTGACTGCTATGAATATACTAACTGACCAGGAGAGCAGTGGTGTAGTTGCCACTCACCAACAAGTAATGGTGGTTGTTGAAGATCTATAAGACCTGGTAGGCAGTAAAGCCCAGCACACAAGTGTTCAGGTGAGCTACTGGAGAAGGTACTGACTTTACTGGCTATCCCGATAAGAATGACTGACTGCTATGAATATACTAAATGACCAGAGAGCAGTGGGTGTAGTTTGCCACTCACCAACAAGTAGTGGTGGTTGTTGAAGATCTATAAGACCTGGTAGGCAGTAGAGCCCCAGCACACAAGTGTGAAGCCTATCTACTGGAGAAGATACTGACTTTACAGGCTATCCCAGATAAGAATGACTGACTGCTATGAATATACTAACTGACCTGGAGAGTAGTGGGTGTAGTTGCCACTCACCAACAAGTAGTGGTGGTTGTTGAAGATCTATAAGACCTGGTAGGCAGTAGAACCCCGGCACACAAGTGTGAAGCCTATCTACTGGAGAAGGTACTGACTTTACAGGCTATCCCAGATAAGAATGACTGACTGCTATGAATATACTAACTGACCAGGAGAGCAGTGGGTGTAGTTGCCACTCAACAAGTAGTGGTGGTTGTTGAAGATCTATAAGACCTGGTAGGCAGTAGAGCCCCAGCACACAAGTGTGAAGCCTATCTACTGGAGAAGATACTGACTTTACAGGCTATCCCAGATAAGAATGACTGACTGCTATGAATATACTAACTGACCAGGAGAGCAGTGGGTGTAGTTGCCACTCAACAAGTAGTGGTGGTTGTTGAAGATCTATAAGACCTGGTAGGCAGTAAAGCCCCGGCACACAAGTGTTCAGGTGAGCTACTGGAGAAGGTACTGACTTTACAGGCTATCCCAGATAAGAATGACTGACTGCTATGAATATACTAACTGACCAGGAGAGTAGTGGGTGTAGTTGCCACTCACCAACAAGTAGTGGTGGTTGTTGAAGATCTATAAGACCTGGTAGGCAGTAAAGCCCCGGCACACAAGTGTGAAGCCTATCTACTGGAGAAGGTACTGACTTTACAGGCTATCCCAGATAAGAATGACTGACTGCTATGAATATACTAACTGACCAGGAGAGCAGTGGGTGTAGTTGCCACTCACCAACAAGTAGTGTTGGTTGTTGAAGATCTATAAGACCTGGTAGGCAGTAAAGCCCCAGCACACAAGTGTGAAGCCTATATACTGGAGAAGATACTGACTTTACAGGCTATCCCAGATAAGAATGACTGACTGCTATGAATATACTAACTGACCAGGAGAGCAGTGGGTGTAGTTGCCACTCACCAACAAGTAATGGTGGTTGTTGAAGATCTATAAGACCTGGTAGGCAGTAAAGCCCCGGCACACAAGTGTTCAGGTGAGCTACTGGAGAAGGTACTGACTTTACAGGCTATCCCAGATAAGAATGACTGACTGCTATGAATATACTAACTGACCAGGAGAGCAGTGGGTGTAGTTGCCACTCACCAACAAGTAGTGGTGGTTGTTGAAGATCTATAAGACCTGGTAGGCAGTAGAGCTCCAGCACACAAGTGTGAAGCCTATCTACTGGAGAAGGTACTGACTTTACAGGCTATCCCAGATAAGAATGACTGACTGCTATGAATATACTAACTGACCAGGAGAGTAGTGGTGTAGTTGCCACTCACCAACAAGTAGTGGTGGTTGTTGAAGATCTATAAGACCTCGTATGCAGTAGAGCCCCAGCACACAAGTGTTCAGGTGAGCTACTGGAGAAGATACTGACTTTACTGGCTATACCAGATAAGAATGACTGACTGCTATGAATATACTAACTGACCAGGAGGGCAGTGGGTGTAGTTGCCACTCACCAACAAGTAGTGGTGGTTGTTGAAGATCTATAAGACCTGGTAGGCAGTAGAGCCCCAGCACACAAGTGTGAAGCCTATCTACTGGAGAAGGTACTGACTTTACAGGCTATCCCAGATAAGAATGACTGACTGCTATGAATATACTAACTGACCAGGAGTGCAGTGGGTGTAGTTGCCACTCACCAACAAGTAGTGGTGGTTGTTGAAGATCTATAAGACCTGGTAGGCAGTAGGCAGTCATGCCTTCCCCGCACCCCGCGTTGGCAGCCTACAAGCTTCCACTATGTAAGTACGGACACTGTCGAGATTGGGAGTCATTCTTTCGCATCTCTAGAAACCTCCCACAGCACTACATCAGTGCTTAGGATCTCCGGAGAATCCTGTTACTTTCCAGTACGCCCCAATGGCTACTTATTACGTACATCCACGACAATCAACTTGACCAGAGAACACAATCACACATATATTTAACTTCGCTTTGTCTCCTCGGAACACCTTTTACTTAGCAGTTCAACTTTAACTAATATGTATTCCTCTAGAACCAACGTTCCCCTTTTATCTTAGAACCAGGTCGCCTACACCTGGAACCGCAGTTACCTTCAGCTCTCCACGACTTGGTAGGAGGTAGAACAGGTCACGTGTTTAATGAACTGTCAATAAACACACATTCATTGTTCTCTACCTTTCTGTCTTTCATTTCCAGGGTATTTGTTTGCATCAACAGTTGAGGATAGGATACACAGTTCACGACCGACAGGAACTGGGAGTTTTGTTAAATCGAGTTAGTCTGACTGTAAATCCCTTTTCAGGTGTCTGCATGTCAGAAGACATACATATTAGACGGCTACCTGTTTCTTCCCAGTCACACATCAGCACTAAGTCAGTGCACGTGGGGGAGAAACAGCGACACCACAACCACTAGAAACACCTTCACACTGGGAGGCACAACAGACTCAGGTTGCTTTCCACGTCTCGCATTAAGTCAGTGCACGGTGACCGTAACCTTAAGTTTTGCAGTGCATCCTAGTGCAAACGCACAACCAGTAGAGACTTGGCGGCCCCCACGGCTCCACATCCCTTATCAGCCGGCATACTGTGGGGGATCAGTGGGGACTCTTATCGAGCTCGTGCCGGCAACTCACTATTGGGTTACACTATTAACCTTCCTGTCTAAGTGCATCGCGTAGACTATAGAACTGTATGCCCTATGCCACACGAGAGGAGTGGTGGAATATGCAGGGAACTATATCTGGCTCACTCTGCTCTAAGGCCGCAGATAGTATTACCCCGTCCGACGCAGGAGAGGCAGGTGGAATGGGATTGCGCCACCGAACTTAGACTACAAGCAGTCACGCTTGCTCTAGTTCTGGTAATTGACTTCCCACCGTGTATCTGCATACATCCTACGTGTCACCCAGTTGTCAAAGGACTCCTGACCGGTACTGAAGTGCGCCTAGGCTGGGACTACCTCAATTTCTGGTCTAATGAAGTACACCTGTGGCACCTAAGTTCCAGCATAGACCGAATTTGCCGCGTCTAGGCCAAACCTACCCCGACTACACCATCAAGAAGCAGGAGTGAGTAAGTACTAGCTAACACTCCTCGCCTCACACCCACTATATAAACCAAACTACCCCGCTTTTGGTCTAGCGGACAAAATCCCAGACTAACATGCCAAGTCAGTCTGATCGGGCATGTGTCAATATAGTAAAATCCCTTATGAGAATTACTGTAAAATTACTACCCTTTGAAAACCTAGACTTTATAAAATTTTTAGCAGTGATTAAATTTGATCAGTGGCATGTCAAAGTGCATTTTTTCCTATGAAGACTGTTTAACATCTCCTGTGCAAATTCAAAATTACATTCATATGAAATATTAATTTAAATTGATAGGTAGACATCTTATGAATAAAATAATTATACCCGAGAAGCATAAACTGTATACCTACTTGTTGACAAAAATGTTCATTAATATCGAGCAGTGTGTTTTAACGTTCTTTTCAAGAGCTTCTTGCTGGAAGAATAAAGAGTACTTGTTAATGGAATGTTAGAAAACTTCCTTCAGTGTTTTTGTTAGGGAAAGTGGTGTGATTTCTTAAAAGGAAAGTTCGCCAATAAGTAGGCAGTGTGTACTATTTGCAAACAATGCATTACTTTGTTTGCCGGATGTCATTTGTGCATTTTCATATTTTAGAAAGTATCAATTTACTACTTTTTAAAAATTATTTCTTTGTAAATACATATTAATTTAATTTATTGAAATGATTAATCATGCCATAATTTCATGAAGCCCATGTTGTAAAGTTTTAAAAATAAGACTTCCTACTTTCTTTACCGAGTATAAATGTTGATGTTTTATTCAAGTACATTACTATAGTGTGACATTTGTTTCCACAAAAAAAAAAAAAAAAAAAAAAAAAAATATATTATATATTTATTTATTTATTTGATTTGGTGCAGTGACTAGGTCTAAGAAAAGTTTGAAATATCAACTATAATGAGGTTACATACGGCATAACATGCCAAAAGCATTCAGTTTAATTAAAATAATAGTATTTTATAAAATAGAGAATATATTGTAAACAGAATTAAGGCTATACATTTTTTCAAAATAATATTTGTGTTTGTGTGCAACACTGTTATATTTATAAAACTAATGTTCTCATTACATGAAATCTTAAATGTGACAAAAAGATACAGGGTATTGTACGAGCAACTGTGGATGTATGACTTTCCAAACCCTACTAGGTAAAATAAAATAACTTTGATTTTAAAAAATAAATGTGAGCTCAAACGACACTTATGTATTATTACAAAATCAATGCTGACATTGGTTCCCTCACTGGATGGATGCTAGGAACCCCTAATCTTATCCTACTTCTCATGTCGGATAAGATAAGGGGTTACTAACCTCAAGAAAACACTAACAATTAGTAATAACGCACACTGTGTCTGGGTACCTCCCACGTTGAATGAACATTAATTATGTTTAACAGGAGTGACAGGAGACTGGGAGAAAATCTCTAAAGTTTAATAGATACGAGGCTTTGATTTCACTTGTTGTTAGGGCCGCCAAAGTCAATGATATCAGCTTCACGGGTAACATGCAAATTACGGGTCTAGACGGGACTGTTAGGCATACTATCTACCCAGCGTCGGTAGAGGGTAGGACGAGTCAATATGCAGGCAGGTACAAAGTCAGGATTGATTGGGGCCGCCTTTGGATGACTATGCCCTTGCCGTGGTAAGCAAAGGTGAACAATCTTACCTGAGAGAATGCTTACTGAGCACGTCGATAGTGTAGTACTTGCCTCAACAGGGGGTGTGTCAGAAACCTCTATGTTATGCCACGGCCAGTCCAAACCCAACAATCTAATTCTGTACTCTAAAATTGCTAGGAACAGGGGATCTACTGTCTATGGAACAGGTTCTACCTCAGTTAAGGGGAGTTCGCTATGGGTTACAGTATTCTCCACTGAGGTTGTTAGTAATAACTCTCTGACTGAGGCTCGTAAGGTCTTTCTCCTTAGTTAACTCAAAGTGCCTTTAGTGGTGGAAGGCATTTGGCAGAAAATAAATGAATAAAAAATATAAGACGTGAGACACTTCCAAACTCAGGACAGTACCTGTGTCCCCTAGTCCGGCCTTTCAGCAGCGAGCTAGGCCAGAATTTAGTACAATAAGGCAGACAGCCCACGTCCCCATGCCAGTCTTCATTCCCAGTGCCCGCTGTTCGGCAAGTGACCAGATTGAGGCTAGTCCACTTCTAGCGCTCGCTGCTCAGGAATAGACTCTTCTTCGTTGGTTCTAGCACCCATTGCTCAGGACACAACACCCCGTTCTTCGCTTCAGCTACGATAGTTAGGAGATCTCCACTATGTACCCCGCAAACCCTTTGTCACCCTACAGTTACGTACGTCTCTGTAGTGGACCCATCCTCAAAGTCTTTTTCAAGGCTGAATCCTGCCACGAAATTGCTTTGTGACTCTGCTGCATATTACAATATATGTAATGTCGTTCTAAGCACCAGTTACATATAACAATGCAAGAGTTTGTTGCTTAGATTTTCAGCATATACACCACATTCCCTTAGATGTGCACCTGTTGCCTCTACCAGGTGCTTTTAGCTCTCCGACTGATATTCACGCTGTTGACCAGGAGCTAGAGTTCATTCACCATGTGTTTACTTCTATTACTGGAATAAAACCTGGGTTAGCTTTCAAATTGAGTACTTTTCCTGTAGACATAGCACCCATCCATAGTTACTCTCACATTAAGAGGTTTGCAGGTGATTGTGGGGAAATTCACTCTAACGAGCCAAACAACTTGTGTCCCCTAGGTAGGGAAGACTGGGATAGGGTCACCCACCTGTGTGCGTCTCTGAACAAGGTGAGACCCGACTTCCCTCGTGTACCGCAGTCTCTGCCAGACTTGGGTACATCACATCAGTATCTGTCACGCCTTGCTCAAGCACTGCACCATCACACCGTCGCCCAGGTAAATCCAAGGCAGTAGTGGCACCTAGATGCCGTATTGTGCTGCCCACACCTGATTTTGTGCCCTGCCGCATAGCCACATGGCCAGTTTTGTACAACAGGAAGGAGTCCGCACCTAATCAAAACTTAACCCCAGCACACACAGAAGCACCTGGCTCAGCATCTAGCCAAAAAACCTGGACGTCTTCTGTGAAGAAGACGGTATAGTGAGTATTTATTCCCAGTACATAACATGACGTAACGTGGGTGAAGGTGACCTACTAAAATAGTGAGTTTAAAATGCGTAAAAAATTATTCCTATGCAAAATGTTGCTAGTAGAAGGAGGTGTGTTCATAATGAACCACAATTACCAGCAGGTAATTATTTAAATAGAGGTCCAGCTGGAACGTCTATGTGATCTGCTTCCACGTAAAGTATTGAAGATAGAGGGACGTTCTTCAATACCTCTCTGGGGCGGGGTGACAGTCTTAGTGGCTCTGCAGTGGGAGACTTGCTGGAATGCTTCCTTCGGTAGTCGAACTCAAACAGTGCAGAAAAGAGCCTATTGGTTCTATCTCTGTTGGTATGGCCTCTGGTCTTTGCAGACTGAGAAGAAGAGAGTGTTACCATTTACCCTGGAGACGTCCACTAGACCGTGGTTGCACATGTTGATGGTCTAGTGGTCAGAACCCTTGCAGAGAAGAGCTCCAGTTTTCACAGACTGGGTGTCAGGGAGGCTGCCACTTGCCCCTTCCTTCGCCCTCAGCCTTATGTAAGCTGGACGGCCGACAAACTGCCCTGAGCCCTGGAAACACAATTCCTTTACATTGAAAATCTCAGCTTGGTTGCTCTCAGAGGGGTGCGGGGTTGACTAGCCTCTCCCTGAGAGTGATAAACTTTCCAGTGCTAGGCCAGCGTGACTTTTCTTATTGCCTGCTGTGGAGGTGTTGACAGTTCTATCGCCTCTGCATGAAGCACCGGAGGCTGTGACGTTCCACGGGCAGGGGTGCTGCTCCCTTGTAGCGACTCGTGGAACTTAGTGATCATCGGACAGGCTGTCTATGTGCCCAATGCACAGGAACGCATTATGCGCCAATGCCAAGTAAAAATTTACGCTTTGTCTACATTTCTTACAGCTATAGGTTTCAGTAATAGCTAGAGTTGTTCCGGTACTGATACTTTGTATCGATATCGGCTGATACTTTGCCTTTTCACGATGTATCTGTATCGGTTGTAGACAAAGTCAGGTTATTACTTTCTTTAGAGACAAACATTACCGTATTTTCGGTGTGTATACAGAAAAACTTTGTTAATTCTAAGTAGATTAATTCTAAATCAAATATAATTCAAAGTGCGTACTTGCCCCCAAATGCAAGAATAGGATTTTATATGATCGTGCCAGAGTTTTCATGTCTGTTAAATAATTTTTGTCGCCTCTTCCACCCGCTGAAGAGGTGAAAAGATGCGACCGTACCACGCATTGCGAGAAGTGAGAGAGAGTAGGACAAAGAAATTTTGGGCTGTCTGTTGTGACAGTTGGAGGGAGGGAGGAAGGAAGCTTGGTGCAGTGTGGGCGGCATGGCTGAGGGGAGGGAAGATAGACAGCAGGTGGAAGGTAGACTTTTAAGGGGGGAGCAAGTGACCTTTTCAGAGGCCAGACCCAACTTAGTGAGGGGCTGCTGCATGACACAAAACCGCACTGCACTTTGCTCCAGTGCCCAGTCAGGCAGCATGGGATTGAGACAACATTCGCCGGAAGTGCATCCATAGTAGAACGAGCGAGAGGATTCTGGCTATCACAGCTGCAATTTTTAACCAAACTTTACCTTTTTTTTTATTTTGGCATATCAATTAATGACCAAGATAAATGCAACAAACTTATTTTTTGGGCTATTTCCTTCAAATATTTACCTTTTTTAAAACCAAAAATTTTATGGATCCCAAAACAGGGTTGTAACTTTGAGAGGGTAGTTATTTACGGGGCCGTAGCTGTGTCTACTTTGAAAGGGAAAATGTTCATTTATTTAATACACGTAACAAACTTTTTTTAAATTCAATAATTTGAAATTATGTAATACGAAGCCGAAAAATTTGGTCCTGAGCACTTCGAAACAAGGTGTTACTGTATGCCAGAGAGAGAGAGAGAAGAGAGAGAGAGAGAGAGAGAGAGGAGAGGAGAGAGAGGAGAGAGAGAGAGAGAGAGAGGAGAGAGGAGAGAGAGGAGAGAGAAGAGAGAGAGAGGAGAGAGAGAGAGAGAGAGAGAGAGAGGAGAGAGAGAGAGAGAGAGAGAGAGAGAGAGAGGAGAGAGAGAGAGAGAGAGAGAGAGAGAGAGAGAGAGAGAGAGAGAGAGAGAGAGAGAGAGAGAGAGAGAGAGAGAGAGAGAGAGGAGAGAGAGAGAGAGAGAGAGAGAGAGAGAGAGGAGGAGGAGAGAGAGAGAGAGAGAGGAGAGAGAGAGAGAGAGAGAGGAGGAGAGGAGAGAAGAGAGAGAGAGAGAGAGAGAGAGAGAGAGAGAGAGGAGAGAGAGGAGAGAGAGAGAGAGAGAGAGAGAGAGAGAGAGAGAGGAGAGAGAGGAGAGAGAGAGGGAGAGAGGAGAGAGAGAGAGAGAGAGAGAGAGAGGAGAGAGAGGGAGGAGAGAGAGAGGAGAGAGGAGGAGAGAGAGAGAGAGAGAGAGAGAGAAAAAAAAAATCCCCAACAATTTTTTGTGGTCCTGGCGAAATTCCTATTTAAATAATGTTAGCATAACGTTTTATCGTTTATCGCATTTTTAGCTGATCGAGGTATATTTGGGGTCCCGTCACATAAGATTTACCGCAATTATCATTTTTAAGCTTGTTGGTTATGCAAACAGCTAGTAACTGGATGTGAAATACGTCATGCACACCACCGTATATAACTGCTCTGCAGGGCGCTGTCCGATGTCTTGTCTTACCAACACATCTGTCAAGGCGACACTGGTTTATTTTCAGTAACTTCTTGCAGGGAAATCAGAGGATTTATATTAATTTATTTCAATAGACATACATCTTTGAATAAACTGACAATATTTAAGTGGCTATTCGATACCTTCTGCAGTCTAATTATGGGTAGGTAAGCACTGAGCTGAGTGCAGTGTACTCACGACAGGGAAAATCAGAGGACATGGTTTTGTATAATTAATTATTAATGACTGTAAAGAAATAAATTATAATCGCCTTATTTATGTCTCAAAATTACAAGTTTTCTTTGTAGTAGAATACGATTAATTACTTTAAAAGACAAACATTTACCATGCGTGCAAGGTGTCGCCAACAAGTAGTGGAGTGGAGAGGAGAGGTAATCCTCCTGCTGCCACCTCCCTCCCTCCAAACCAACAGCCATCACATTGTCCAAGCGATAACTTCTCTGTGCACTCTTAGCTGATAGTGCGCGCCAGACATTTAAAATTTGACATGCATTTGGTGTCATATTATTTTCATTTTCAGAAGGTGTAGTAGTTTTGGTTCAGCTTGCATTTTGTCAGATTACAATAAATTATATACTGTAATGTATTTTAAGATATTATTTTCTTCATTTAAAAGAGTATAGAAAAATGTTTTTTAATGTATTATTAACAGTAATACTCTTACTAAAATTCAGTGCGAAGGGCAATGGTATCGGAGTATCTGTATAGGAAAACATGACACTGAAACAACTCTAGTAATAAAAAGTAGTTTGCATAACTACAAATGGACAACAAAAGGAAATTATTCAGCATTATATACTTCTTTTGATGTCCAAGTATAAAAATTTAATATTAGAAATTCACCACCTTTCTCACCTCTCTTTAATTTTCATACACATGCGACAGTTCAAATAGTGTGATGAGGTGTGTTCTAAATCACCACCCCGGTTAATATGCGTAAATTCTCCAGTATCTTTAGAAAATTGTTTATTGTATCAAATTCCTTAAATGTAACTCAGAATGTTTTTATAAATTATGTTATTATACAAAAATAAAACACCAAAATCCCAAATTTTTAAAATTAAACTAACTAAAATTAAAAACATAAAATCTTTCCCTAACCATGACAAACTTGCTTAAATAGCACCTTGTTTTGTTGTAGAAAGTAAATTCAACTTGTGACTGGAGACCAACACACACTATCCCTGAAAAGAGCCACACTAACCTGCGGAACCAAAGACACGTGGGCACAACAGAAGTTCTCCTTTCTGACACGGAACTGGAACTGCCGGAACGCCTCGACAAAGGGCATTCCTTCAATGTCACCAATGGTGCCTCCCAATTCCACGATGCACACCTGTAAAACACGCTTGTCAGAGCAGTTGCTATCATCACACTTAGCACACCCATGCTTCTCTTTATGTTTAACTGAGCACTTTCGAAACCACACTTCGGAAAATCTTTCTGGCCCTACCTGCATATATTCAAACAATTCCAGACAAAATTACACATATTATTCTAGGCACTGCTACCAGGGCTGTTGCGTAATACTTCAAGTGAGTTTGAGCAATTATAGATGTAGTTGGAGTCAAATTAAACATATTATTCTAGGCACTGCTACCAGGGCTGTTGAGTAATACTTCAAGTGAGTTTGAGCAATTATAGATGTAGTTGGAGTCAGATAAAACATAATGACCCTGACTCTGCATTGGCAGATAATTCTTTGAAGTTCAAAGACAATGCTAGTTGGTGTTCTCTCCTCAGTTAACATAAACTTCACAGGTGTACTATGTAGAATTAAATTATTTTTTTCATTAAACCAATGATGATATAATGCCTTATTCATTCACTTTGCTACCGTAATTTTTTGGGTTTGGAGCTGTAGTCCATGTGTGGGAAAATTGAACAGTCTCAATTGGAGCTGAAAGTTTGGTATATCAACTCGGCAGCCTTGCTTGCAATGAACAAATGTTTTGTTAGGAATTGTATAAGTTATCTGTATTAACACTGTGATATACAGGGACCAACAAAACTGTGTTTGCATTTCATGTTACTGGCAGCAGATGTCTACAAGACTGTGAAATGTCGTGTCAATAACAGAAAAGACCACTCCTATACAAGACGGACCTTCCTCACTGATATCTCCTGTCAAACATGCCACATACAGGACACTGCCTGGCATCAACACAGGGAAAGTTGTGAATTTCTTTGACATGCCAAGAGAGACATCATTCTCTCATCTAGTCTTGCCACAGCTGCAGCCTCCTCCTAACAAGAGCAGTTACACAGTACACCCGACAGCCAGGGTTGTTTGCCCGGCCATTGCCACTAGCTGCACTGCGACCCACGTCCCATTACCCCTCCAGCACCTGGCACGTGAGGGGAAGTCTCAGCTGCTCTCAGTTACTCTCTTCTCTCCTTCCCGTATCTCTCTCTTCATACCCTGCAATCCCGTGCTGGCCCTGTGAGCCGAGTGTAAATACGACCAGCAGTCCTCATTCGAGGCTGTCTCACGCCAGTCTGCTTGCCTGGTGTTACTCTGCCAGAGAGCCACCAGACTTCACGTCTCTCCTTCACAGAACCTCACGCTGCCTGAAGAAATACAGAATTTTTCTAGTCGCAACAGTCCACACTGCTCAGTCGAGAGCTCTGCTCTACACGACACTGCCGTGCTTATACATTGTAGTTTACTCTCAGCTATCAAGAATGTAAGTACCACAGTCTTGAGTTACCCTCGCCCCATGTACTGCCGTATCTTCAGACACACAGGTAACTATACCAGTTGGCAACTAAGGACCAGCACTTCAGGCCTCAGTCACGGTACAAGCTGGTTTGTGTGTGTTGTAATTGAACAATCGATAAAACATGCGTGAATTGGAGATGGTCGAGTTGTGTCTCCAGCACACTGTATTGCCACACCTTGTCCTTTCTCTTTCCGGGTCGTCACCTGTCCTAGTAAGACTCTTCTAGGGTTAGTCACGAGCCTAAACCTTGCTCCTTTTCTCTCCTATTGATAGCTGTCTTGTAATGCAGTTTAGGAAGCTTGCTTTCCTGGGCCTCAGAGCAATTGTCTCTTGGACTACCGACCTTCCAGTAAGAGCCTTGGTCAGATCGCGATGTTCCGCATGCCAAGTCTCTGGGTTGAAGACCAGTAGTACAGACTTCCTACCTAACCTGACCTCCGCACCTTTCATTCCATCAGGCTGTATCTACCCCTTACTGGCTACCCACTGTCAACCTAATTGGTCATACCCACCCCCTTATGCCTCATAGGGCTGGGTGGAACAAAGTTGCCAAGCTAGGGTTACTGTCCATTTCATATAAGTGGGGTAGATTTAGACAGTTCTAAAAAAGTACCATGGACAAACAATGTATCCTTCCACTGCAGCCATTTTGCCACTGAAGAAAAAGACGTTTGTAAACAAATATTTTGAGTCCAATGCACACTTGCATTTTCCTCCTTCCTTGTGTTCCCTGTCATGGCAGGCACTGAAAGGCTGACTAACGTTAGTTACCTTCTGTCCAGTAATTAATGTAGGATATTATAGCTAGTTTGTCATTCCAACCTGTTTTAGTTTTTAATTACAGAGTTAAATTTGTTGAGATTCTGTTTATTTAATTTCGAAGGAAAAAGTGTGAAAGGGGGGGGGGGGGGGGAAGTCTTTAGTTTAACGTCTTTCGTGAGAGAGCATTATTTTGATGTTCATACAAGTGTGTGGCACTTAGAGTTGCATATTTTTTTGATGGATCAGTGGAAAATTTTGCTTGTATAGAAATAGCATTTAAATTATTTAACTTCGAAAATTTTTATTTTAATGAAAAAACAAAATATGATAAATATTCGTACAGATGAAGCAATATATACATGCACACACTGACCAAAGTTAATCTTACACTATAGACAAATAAACAAATGTTATTCACTCACTACAAAAGTGTGGATAGTGAGGCTTTTTCAGGCCACGTGCATTTCAATAATTATACGACGTGTGCCATGTACCCTCTCCGAGAAGTCCGTTTGCCTGCCACACCAAAACAATAAAGACTCTACAAGCAATGCAGTGAGTGTGCGCACTCTACGCCGCAGGTGCAGAGCAGTGGTAGTGTCACCAGAGCAATGCAAGTGCAGTGAGTGCCCGAGCGCAGTGATATGAAAGGAGATCCCCACATTTTATGTTTTAATATTCTAAAGGGCTTAATGACAATGCAAATGGTACACAAGAACACGTGTATTCATTAAAAACCCCAATTAAATGCCTTAACGCCCTTATATGATTCTTACGCAGTGTTCTTTTTATTTGCGTATTTTTTGTTCTCATGTAAAACCATCCTCACCTCATATCAGTGTTATTATGCATGTGTATTCTTTTGTAGTGCAAGAGGTAATTTTAGCAACATGCGGGATCCTCCTAAGGCAAGTGTAAAATGTTTTTCATGCAAGGGTAATGTCTAGTAAATAGTTCCAAGCAAAGTGCTAGCCCGCCACGTTTTTCCAGTCAGTCATAGTTCGTCTTGGGAGAAGTGTAGCGTGTTATGTCACAACTCGCATTTCGCACGCTCGGCGGACATCAAGTTTTTGCACCATCATTTCTTCAGCAATAGACTTTAATAAACCGGAACCAGTGTTCATCTGCCGCAGACACACCATCCTCGTACCACCCAGTGCTTGCATCGCCTGGGTGGATTTTATTGTACAACCTAATGCATTGTGACCACATGTCTGTTTATTCTGTATACCCCATGCTGACGGGTGTATAGTTGATTTACGATAACTTCGAGCTTTTCTGAAGCCCTGCCAAATTTCTACTTTCGGTTACTGATTACGTATTCCGCTACTCGTAAACATAAACACTGCCATGTGACTTCTACTTTTATAACTGTCAAATGCATTGGTTGCTGTTTACAGCTGTTCAAAGAATTATGTCTTATTGCAGAAACCATTTCCTACGAATGTTCACTATTTAGGACTATAACAATATTTTGCCACGGCAGTGTTTGTTACAACTGTGACAGAAACAACAGTAGTATTTGATCTGTTGTTACTAATATGTGTTTGGAATAAAAATTAAAACGAAGGGACCAGTCCAATGAAATGACACAGTATATTCAAGCATGCAACTCCTGTCACTTATTTATTGAACTACGTAGCATCAACAAAAGTAAAAGATAGTGGTGAACATGCAAACAAATAGGCCTACTGTAACATTTATTCAGTTAATATTTACATGCATTAGTACTTAGTGGTTTATAGGTTTATTTTATTATTTGTTTAAATTTATCTGGGTGGGCCTAGTATTTCGTTGTGATAGTGGCAGACATTCAAATCACAGAAACGTAAGCTCATTACACAACTGTGTTTCAAACACCTAGCGGGAAGGTACAACAATGTGATAAATAGACGTGAATATAAATAATTAACTTCGTCATAACATTAGTTCATGGTTAAAACGTATAAACTTTGCACATATTTGAAATCCACAGGCCTGCGTAACGATTACAACACAGCCACCATAGATGGAAATGGCAGCTACGCCCTTGCGGACACAGTGATCACAACATTGTAACTTACCTAGGATGTTTCAAAAACACGAGTACAAACCTGACGCTTCATTCAGAAACACGCCATGTCATGCCACACCACTGCCAGTCGTATGCACTGGGTATAATCCATGGAGGTAATAGATGATAATCGCCCGCAGCCACCATATTGGGAAGGCTGACCAAATTCTAGATTCTCCTTTCCACACCAAGTCTGCCAACCTGCTGGATTCGTAAGTGTTGTGCAACTGTGTCATGCCATTGCATCTAAAATATGTCGTTGCATTTAAATAACATATAATAGTTATTTAAACAACAAAATCTCATTTCAGTTGTAAATTACAATATCAAACATAATTATTGTTGCTGTAATAAGTATGAAATGTGCTGAAATTAGAAATAACAAATGTACATCTTTCCTACACAGGTGGTACGATCTTCCCGAGAGAGAGAGAACGAGAGAGAGAGACACACACTGCTTCACTTATTGAACATTTATTACTGACGAAAAAAATACACCAGCCCACACACTGGAATTTGTGCAGATATTTTTAACTGCAGCAATGAAATGTATTTCAGTCAGTGCTATCTAACAATACAAATATACCAATTGGCAACGTTTAACATACAAATAGTATACATAAAACGAGGTTAAAAAATATTATAACTGTGAACTATTTCTTACCGGCCATTGTCAACACATCGCTGTTGATAATTCATATTTAATACAAAATAAATATCACAAGTTATAGAAGATACTAAGGTAAAGTTTCATTTATTCAATACTACAGTACTCTAAAGTTAATCACAGTGTTAAATATTTGTGGAATACAAGTTATTGGAAAAACAGGTTGACATAATACATCTAGGGTGATTTTTCAAAGGTTCGATTCCAAAAGGCAGAAGAAAGCGTGAATGGACTATAGCTCAGCAGCAAATTTAAGTTACCTCAGTGACGCAAAATACAGCTGGTATGTATTTCAGGTAGCCGCAAGGCGTTTAAGCCTTCTCCTGCCAAATTTACCGTAAGCATACAGACAGTGCAATGAGTGTTTTAAATGGTCACATGTAACAGCAACGTCGTAAGTAAAGTGTTGTACGGGCGTGTGGGGAGCCCTGATATACCACAACGCCCCAAGCAAGAATATACAATACTTATCAGAGGAGTACTTCCAATCCCTGGAGGATTACACCGTGGTCGTTGGCCGAACGACCCTAAGGACGAGTCAGCTCTACAGACATCATTGGCATTATTCTGGAGAATAATGTCTGGCCTCCCGGGCAACCAAAATTCCTAAACTTCCATTTTAAACATTTTCTATTTACGGCTCCCCTAACCTAACAAAATCCTCATTTGACCACATGACACCACGTCAAATTGTCGCCCAACTTAGGGGCGTCTCTCTCCAGGAATCTCTGCAAAATTCTTTTCCGTAAAATTTCCTGCAAAAAGCTGAAATCTCCTATATTTTTCCTCATGATTCCTGTAATACCCACAACGGGGGAGATGCATGGTCAACCAAGCGACCAGAGAATTCAGTGGCAGCATAGTGACACCTTCCAGACACCCAGGACACACCAGGATGGACGCACGTGGCCACGTGAGGAAAGCGCGCCAAAACAGCTTTGCGCCACCATTACTTCAGCACAAGAGATAACTGCCAAAAAGTGGCAAGGAGCTGCCATCTTTGGACAGCGGCATGACATAGCAGTGAGATAAAGGACACAAGGTGAGGTGAGTGCGCCAACCTCCCCCTCCACCCGCATCGCACCACGAGGAGGGAGAAGGAGAAATGAGAAGAGGGAAAAAACATCTGGCCGCTCCTCCCCCCACGCTCCCTGCAGCGTGCCGAGCGGAAGAGCTGAGAGTCAACTGTCCTTTGACCCATGCCGTGCAGGACAGCCGCACTCCCAGATCGCACAACCGCACACCTCGCGCTTCCGCGTGGTGGTGTTAATGAACAACCATGGCTGGTCAACTACCCTGTGGGGCACCGGCCCCAAGATGTTTGCAATGTTTATGCCCTCTACCAACTGATGTGATAAACCGGTATAAAATGGACACATTCTTCTGCACATGCACTTGTAAGCCAGGCCAGCAGTTAACAGCGTCGTGAGCAACTGTACAACCGCACTTCAAGAGCAAAATGAGGAACATTTTTCAGACACTAAACTTCAATAATTCTTCAAAATTTTCAGCAAATGCATTTGTGCGCAAAATTGTTGTGTGCGGGGTCCGAAACAACCCCAATCAGTTGCGGATAGTGTCAGGCACAAGCGCACCGGGAATGTTTGAATAACGCACAAGCAAGTACGAAAACAGGTTTACAATACATTTGTGACGATTGCAGTGAACAGTTACAACCGCAAATGTTCCAAAAAATTTATCGTGACTTAACAGAATTGCAGCTCCCGTTTGACGAAGGTAAACAAACAGAAAGACAAGGGGAAGAAACACAACCAGAACAGCAGGATACGGCAAACAACAAAACAGTACCGGAAATTGCAGCGAGTGAGAGGTCAAACACTCAGGGAGCGCAACACACGGAATTGAACTGCAAGGCCAATGATATTGGCAGTACCACAATGTCACCCACATCCAACGAACCCGTGACAGTTGACAACAGTCAGGCGCCGAAGGAACAGTATTCCCAACCCATGCAAACCCTTCCACAGCTACTTCCACCACTCCAGCCAATACATCCATACTTACAATCATTCACAGCCTATCCTAACAAACAAATTTATCCACAAGTACTGCCACAAAATTTCTCTGCACCTTTTCCCACACCAACACCACTCACTTCACATCCAGCTACAGAATCAACACAGCTCCGAGTTGGCCCGCACACAAAGCGCAACAGAGAGAACAGAAGACCAACCAACAAACATGCATAGAAGGCTGCCCAAAACAGACTCCCGACACGTTTCCAAAACCTGCCAACGTTTACCGGCACCACAAGTGAGGACCCCAGTGCCTTCCTCAAAGAGTGCACGTCCCGCTTAAAACGTTACGGTGTGTGGGAAGACGAGTGGGCCAGCTGCATTGGCAACCAACTACAAAGAGAAGCGAGCAAATGGTGGACTGCCCCAAATCACTACGGAATGGAATGGGAGGAATTCGAGCACTCGTTTCAGTGCCGATACGGCAGTGTATTCTCGTCTCTGCAAGCACAAAGTGAACTGCTCTGGCAAGAACAGCGACCAGTTGAGCAACTGCCCACCTTCATCACCCAGAAGGTGCACTTAACCAAGCGTTTTCCCTCGCAGTTGCCAGAAATGGAAGCATTGGAGATTGTGGAGGAGATGGCATTACCTGAGTATCATGTGGCACTACTGCCATTCCTTAGCATGATGGAAGAGGTATTGACAGTAGCGATTATCCTGGAACGCAACGCGGATACAACGCGCCGCTAGAGTGCCACCGCACAATGGCGACACGAGTCGCGAACAGAAGACGGGTACGGGTAGATCGCTACCCTGAACATTCTGGACAGCAACAGAAAACAAACAGTGCAAGTAACGGCAAAGTGAACAGTGTGCGCCGCGGTGATAAGCCGGCGGGAGAAAATTCAAAATTGGATGTTGGGCAAGTACGAGTCAGGCTGGACAAGTGCCAACCTCAAGCATCACCCTGCCGATACTGCAGACCAGCAGAGGTCTTCCACTGGTACAGCAGGTGCCCCAATAATCCACACTTAGACAGCTACAGAAGGCCCGCATCCAAGCAGCAGGTAAAGGGGGTGTAGGGGGGAAAGGGCCACACACACTTTTCTGGCCGGCAGCAACAATAGCCAACACCAGAACGCCACAACAAGCACTATTACAGCAGGTGAGTGGGAGCCGCGTGCAATTTATTTGAGATCTTGTGTATGTAAACGGACAGCCCTGCCACGCACTTATCGATACAGCTGCATCGGATAATTTTGTACAACCCCGCTTTGTCATTCCTAAGCACATAACACTCACGGATCACATAACAAAACTTGCAACTAGTCAGCTGAGTAGTGGTGCATTGGGATAAGCTACAGTTACAGTCAAAGTGAGGGACCTTGAAACAATAAGCGCAATAGTAACACCAGAAGTGAGAGAGGATGCGATTTTAGGCGTGCCTTGGCTCCAGGAGCAAAACACAGTAGTAGAACCGGCTGCCAAACGCATACATTTTCGCGCAAAGGAGAGGCGCACGGTGTACAATATCGATAAAACAGAGTTCGATCATGACGTTCAGACACATCATTAGGCAGCATTTCAAATAATACTGGATAAGCATACGGAAGTTTTCGCGAAAGTAGATGCACTCCGAAGAACGACTGTAGCCGAGCATGAAATAAAACTCGCGCAGGAGGGAGCAATTGAAGCTGGCCCACAGAGTTATACGCCGCACCAGGCCAAGATCATATGCAAGCAGGTGACGGAAATGTTAGCGGACGGAGTAATCAAACCCACACGTAGCAAATAGAATTTGGCGATAACATTGGCACCAAAGGATGGCAGTTGTCATTTTTGGGTCGACTTTCACACCATCAACAAAAGGACCTGTAATGACTTACCACCTGACATAAGTGTCAAAGATGCCCTCACTTCGCTAGGAAAAGCTACCGTGATGACGGCACTCAATCTTCTTAGCAGCTATTGGCAGATCTCTGTAAAACCAGAAGACAGCGAAAAGACAGCATTCACCACACCAGACAGGTGCAAGTATCATTTTTGTGCAATGCCGTTCAGTTTAAAAGGAGCGCCAGCAACGTTCCGATCAATGATGGTTCGTGTCGTGGATGGACTCATCTGCGATTTTACGTTAAGCTTACTTGGATGACGTAATCATATGGTCCAGTAGCTGAGAAGACCAGATCCACCAGGTGTCAATTGTGCTGGAACGCATCGCAATAACTGGCCTAACCTGTGCGGTGAACAAGTGTCACTTAGGAAAGAGCAAGCTGGAGTTCCTAGGGCATGTTGTAGACGAGGACGGAAGTGTGAGGTGACACGGAAGAAAAGGCGTTCAATGAGATCAAAGTATGTTTCTGCTCCTGCCCTAAACTCGCGAGATAAGATCCAGGAGAGCATTTGTATTTACAGACGGACGTCAGGTAGGAGGGACTGGGTGCCGTACTGTACCAATGTGCGGTACATGGCACGGGGTGCATAACTGACTTTGCAAGCGCGAAATTAGGCCAGGTAGAAAGACACTATGATGTTAACAAGAGGGGAATATTAGCAGTTGTATGGACCGTCAAGAAATACAGACCCTACCTGGAATACAAGCGTTTTACTCTCAGGACAGACTACATATGTCTAGTATGGTTACACGCGATGAAGGAGGCAAGAAGTAAGCTGACCCGGTGGGCGATGCTCCTACAGTCATACGAATTCACTGTGGAGCACATCCCCGGGAAAAAAAAAATCAGTTAACAGATGTCTTACCACGTGCACCAGACAAGAGCATTATCGTCACAGATGAGGCATAATGGGATGACGTGTTACCGCCCGAATCACAAGAAATGTTTTGCGAGGTAAACATCAACAAACTGCAAGTTGTAAACACGGAAGTGTTAGTCGATACATTGTACTGTGAATGCGCAAGACAGCTGCACTGTGTCAGACGCAAACAGTAGAACAATGGCACATAATTGACAATCAATTGGAAACTTGTTCAGCAAAGGACGCAACGAAATGGAGACTACGTGCCACTGAACTGCAGGGAATAAGTTTTAGACCACGTGCACGCTAGTCCTGTAGCGAGATACCCGGAAAAGGAACAGACACTAAGGAATGTGAAACTGCACTTTTTCTGGCCCGGCTTGTCACGTGATGCGAGGAGGTAGTGCAAAACTGTGTGAAGTGTCAGACTTCAAACTGCACAAGAATGACTGAATTCAACAGCAAAAGCCACGTTTGCCCCGACGGCCCTTCAAGACCGTCAGCCTCGACTTCATGGGGCCACACCCACGAACATGTGGGGTGAAAAGATTTATCCTGGTGGAAATGGATAATTTTTCCTGGTAGATTGAAGCTTACGCGATGAGTAGCTCACGAGTGACACGTATTGTGAAAATCCTAGATTGAGAGTTTTTCGCACCCTGGGGGTACCCTAACAGGTGCTCATTGACAACGGGACTCAATTCTCTGGACGCAAGTGGCAAGAAATGTGCACCCGGTGGGGGGGGTGTACAATTTGAAGACAGCAGTGTACCACCCCAGAGCTCACCCCACGGAGCACCGCAATCAGGATCTGAAGGCGCATCTGCAGCTCCATGTGGGTGAGTTACACACAAGTTGGGCGGAACACCTGCCCGCCACCCTCTTCCCCCACCACCAGCATGTCAATGCTGCAACAGGACGTATGCCAGCAGACGTATTGTTAGGGCACAATCTAACAATACCCAGCAAAAGGAATTGCCCGCAAGACGCAAGTGACGAGAGTAATGGAGGTAGCACAGCATGATGCAAGAAACGCCGCCAAATGACAAAGAGCAGGTGGAACGACAGAAGCGGTACATCGCGGGGTGGGTCCCCACGAGTACGAGACCGCCACAAACACTACAACCAAGTCAACGGGTGTACCTGAAAGCGCACCTACAGTCCGTAGCAAGACAGAACTTCTGCGCCAGACTCATTGCATAAGGGCACATAAGGCACAATCTTTCTGTCGCCCGGAGACGTCCGTGGCGAAGATGCACCCAGAGCCCGTACATCCCACGAGGGCACACCACCTGCCAAGCAAGCAACGCACGTAAGGAGGAAGGAGATGCTGCACCTCCCACCAGATGCCGAAGCAGTCGACACCGGACAAGGCCATGTCCACCAGGTGTTTGGTGAGCACGGGCACAGATGACGGGAACGGCGGAAACACAGTGGAAACAGCGTCCCCCAACACCACACCTCAAGCAAGTGGCAAGTGAGGAAGCACGTAGTGAGAAGCAGGAAGCACGGGAGGAGTTTGCAAATGAACCAGAGCCCCACGACGGCACCTCCCCCAGGAACAGCAGCAGATGCAGGAAGCGGGACTCGGACCAAGTGCAGCACTTCTGGGGAAGGTTCACCCATCCGACTATAGGTTGTCCTCTGTCATAGCCCCAACAGTCAATGGGGAAAGCACGTTAACTAGTGAACGAGCAGTGCAGATGGGGAGTCACCTGAGGGTGGCCGATCAGCCTCAATAGTCGCCTGTCCAGGTCGCTACCGGCAGCGATAACAGTAACAGTATGCGCACGAAGACAGCAGCAGCAGCGACGACAGCAGGTTGGTTGACTCGTGGCAACTTTGACGGTCACGGAGGAGGAGACAGCCACCTGCGTGATATATGACGTGCGTGGGCATCCCAATGTCACGTCGAGTGCAAGACCGCAAGGGACATCGCCAGCAGCTGGTGGTTCTGGAGCATAAAGGGCTGGCAAGAAGCACTTGTGCATTACGTCAACGACGAGCAGACGCCAAGTCATGCCTCTGCTGCAAGTGACGTGTGCGGCTGCACATGGCCTCAAAAAGGAGAGCAAGGGGAGGGGGGTTTGACGCCGCACCAAATCAACAGACTCCACAAGCAACGCAACGAGTGTACGCACTCTACGCTGCAGGTGGCGCAGGTGCTGGGCAGTGGTAGTGTCACCGGAGCAAAGCAAGCGCAGTGATATGAAAGGAGATCCCCACATTTTCTGTTTTAATATTCTAAAGGACTTAACGACAACACAAATGGTACACAAGAACACGTGTATGCATAAACACCCTAGTTAAATGCCTTAACGCCCTAATATAATTCTTTTGCAGTGTTTTTCATTCTAACGTGTAACCATCCTCACCTCATATCAGTGTTATTATATATGCGTATTCTTTTGTAGTGCAAGAGGTAATTTTAGCAACGTGCAGGATACTCCTAAAGTGTTTTTCATGCAAGGGTGATGTCTAGAAAGTAGTACCACGCGGGGTGCTAGCCTGCTAGTAAGCCATGTTTTTCTAGTCAGTCGTAGTTCGTCCTGCGAGGGGTCGTCGCATCACACAATCGGTGGCCAGCAACTTTTTGCACGATCATTTCTTCAGCAATAGACTTTAATTAACTGGAACCATTGTTCATCTGCCGAGGAGACACCACCCCTCGTACCACCCAGTGCTTGCATCGCCTGGGTGGATTTTATTGTACAACCTAATGCATTGTGACCACATGTCTGTTTAACCCTTGCTGACAGATGTAGCTCAGCAGTAAGTGTAAGTTACTTCAGACGAGGTGTGTAGATCAACACCTAATAAATTACACAGTGACACAAAATACAGCTGGTATGTATTTCAGGTAGCCGCAAAGCGTTTAAGTTATGGGCCTTCTCCCGCCAAATTTACCGTAAGCATAGACAGTGCAATGAGTGTTTTAAATGGTCACATGTAACAGCAACGTCATAAGTAAAGTGTTGTACGGGCGTGTGGGGAGCCCTGATATACCACAACGCCCCAAGCAAGAATATACAATACTTCCAATCCCTGGAGGTATTACGCCATGGTCGTCAGCTGAACAATCCTGAGGACGAATCAGCTCTATCAACATCATTGGCATTATTCTGGAGAATGTCTGGCACCCCGGTAACCAAAATTCCTAAACTTCCATTTTCTATTTATCGCTCCTCTAACCTAACCTCAATCCTCATCTGACCACATGACACCACGTCATATCTTAATAGTTTACAAATACATTTACAAAACACGCAAACTTACTGTTCGTAAAATTCGCAAACTCTAGAAAATGTGTTTTTCTATGGCAATCCTTGCAAGTTTACACTAAAATCATATTTGTTCGTAACTGGCATTAAATAATTTATTTGCATAATCATTCAGTAAAATCCACACAGGCATGTTTCCTGAAACCAACAAACTTAAACTTACATGCGTAAATTATATTCGTTTTAATGAAACGGTAAACACATGTTGATTAATATTACATTTCACTCAAGAAAACACACAACAATGGTACATACAACCAACTATGCTTGAAAAAAGCAAATACTACCGATTAAGTATTCCGACAACATCAACATGATATTCGTATAATAAACACAATGAGAAAAAAGCACACGCAACGACCTTCACCGAGATGGAAACTGGAAACATAAACATGGCTAGCAATTGGCCGGAAACGTCTACTGTTTGTATGTGTCATACTCTGTAATAAATGTTTTTAAAGTGCAGTTACTAATAGCCAAGAAAATGTAATATTGCTTTTAAAAACATAATTTAAAGGATAAATGTTATAAGAATAACTAAGATTTTAAATTACAACTTTTAGTTCAGAGTACTATTTTCTTCCAAAGCCATCATCAAATTAGCCAACTTAACAAGTATTCTGCAGCAGTTCATCACCTGTTACAATACTTTACGAACGAAAGCATTTACTGTTTACATAGTGTGAAGGTTGGTCACATTGTCTGTCAGATTTTGCCCCACTTACATGAAATGGACAGTAGCTCACCCTGAGGTAAAGTGAAAGCTGCGCAGTTGACAACCAAGTACAGTAAAACCCCTCTATTACGACCCAATCCCGAGGAACTGTGAAAAGCTTAATGGCAGAGTGAGGATTCTTTGTCCTAGTCACATGCGGCCGCCGGCTCTACCTTACCCTACCTGTCTTTATTCACTTCCATTATCCCCTCTTTTGCTGTAAAAACAGCGGCACATTACACAGACTAGTTTCTTAATCAGTGTATGTATGATAACTTCAAATTTTATTCAATGACCTTTTTTTAATGATTATTTTTAAGTTTATGTGCACCCACGCCTACACAAAATGCTAATTTTTTTATAGTGGGCAATTGTATTTTTTCTTGAGAAGTCAAATTTACGTGTAAAGCGAATAAAGATAAGTGTGTGTGAATAAAATGGGTTCTTATGTTACGGGTACCATATTATGGTGAGTGAGGCCATGTGTGTGTATAGGAAACGTCAAAAGTTTTTGATAAAAAATTTGGGACAGTTAATATTTCAAGTAGATGCACTAAATATTTATATTACTGTAAACATTGCCCGGCCTCATCGTGTCAGTGCAGAGGCCAACACACTGCCTACATTTCATATAAATTCAACACAATGACGTGAATTGCGTCTATCAGCATGTTTTCCCAACGCTGGACCGTTGTTATGAAGCAAACCGGCAGTGTAACGATGCCAGTGGCCACGGACAAACAGTTGCTGCCTGCCAGAATAATCTTGTAGCGACCGACCCACAGCTGCCCAGCCCAAGGGTCTAGGGCAGATGAGTGTCGCCACGCCTGGCTACGTTGTAGAGGATCTAGGCGCTCACACAGCTACGTGTACACTGCAATATTTTCACTGCTAGTCCCAGCACACGAGTGATTTAATTTTGAATATATATCTTCATATTTATTATAAATAAATAAAGTGCTGTGTTTTGCTTCAAACACAAGGCATCTCCAACAGTGTGTTTAGTTACTGTTGTGTGTGTAATACATCAGATTTTCTAGTAATGAAACGCTAAATAGTCTGCCAACAAGGGGTTGTATGCCTTTCTTGGGTATCAAATGAATCAATAGACACCCAGCTATTAAAATATACATGCATATTTACATTTAATTTTAAAAGTGTTTTTTTATGCACTAGAGATGACCGAACATGAACTTCATGCAAAAAATGGCAAGTTTGGGGACATAGGGGTGGGTATAAATCAACCGAAAATATTCCAAATTTTTAATTACGACCCAATCTCTGGAACTGTGGGGGGTCGTAACAGAGAGGTTCTACTGTATGCTCCTGGAAGAAATATGAGACTGCATGTAAAAGAGGGTCACACACCAGCTCAGCACGCGCAGTATCTCCGCTGCCCCCTGCACCATCGTCCAAGGGGGAAGTACCTCGGCCTTACCCTCCAACAGCAAATCCCACTAAGAGTAAGTTACCATGCAACATCTTAACATTTCGATAAAAGTGTTAGGGAAATTTTTTATTTAATTACAAAAGTTGGGAAATGGCAATCCTAGACATGATTACTTTACAACTTTGTGGGCACAAGTTTTGCCAAATTAATCCAGCTATTGGCAAATCACCTTGAGCCACAATGTATATACAAAACTTAAGTCACCTTAGTGCTATAACTTAATAATAGCCATTTCACGGGAGAGTAGTCTGAAAATATGAGTCAACTCAATTGCTTTACAATATACACAGCATTTACAATATACACATAGTATTTACAACATTTCAGAATGTATGCATTTAAATAGTGTAAATTGACACATAATTTGAAAACAAAGAGAGAGAGAGAGAGAGAGAGAGAGAGAGAGGAGAGAGAGAGAGAGTGTGTGCGTATGTTTTACACACACACATGCACGCAAGCGCGCGCACACACACACTTGTTGTACTAGTCCAAAATATTGCCTAAAAAAAGTTATCTATTTGTGATGTGGGACAAATATGTATAAATGCACTTTTTTTTTATGTACAGTACAGGAAGGCTACAAATGAATATTAACACTTAAATAATAAATTAACAGTAATTGTTCACTCTTGGAAACCTTACATATATCCATAAATGATAATATTGAAAAACAACACACTGAATCATACATTGACCACACCATAACTTTCTCACCCGCTATCTGGTGATGATCCTCAGTCTGTAGCAGCCTGATATTTTGCGTCACCACGATGGGGAAGGTTTTCGTAAAACTGTTGGTGTTCTGGTCCTAGAGCTGGAGGGAATGACTTGAATAGAGAAGTCAAATCATTGTACTTTTCCTTTGATATAGGCAATGCAGAAGTGTACAATGGTTTTGTGTTTGACACTGGGGACCTGGTTAAGCATCTTGTTTTTTTTGCTGCAGTCTAAGGTCTCCCAGTCGGCAGGCCTGTTAACTTTTCCTACTCATTTTTGTTCTGTAGTGATAGCAGAACACATTAAATCACATTCCATTTCACTATGACCATCAACGATGAATTTCAAATTGATGGTGTCTATGTTGGGTAGTACCTGGACAGCAGTCGAGCACCACAACAGGAAATGTGAGATACGACTGCTGGAAGATATTTGAAACATCGGTACAGACAGCTTGCTATCTCACACTTACCTCTTTTGCCCTCTACTTCCGTCCACATGTAGCAGTCCCCTCTCTTTCAATTCACATCATACACTGTGAAATTAAACGTTTTTAAGATTGGTTGTTTATAAAACAGTGCACTGTTGGTAGCATCAGATGGAGCCAACAACACTTGCTGTAGATCAAAGTTGTAGCTTACTGAGGTTCCACCACAGTTCTGGACTAACTCTGTCCCTTTTCTTCTCTGCAAAATGTGTGTCCTAGTTGGCTTTCATTGCATCTTTATCGACTCCAGGCGTATTGTAGGCCATGCATATACAGCACCGATCCTTTCTGTGGTCCTGTGAACATCGTTCTGTATGAAGCGGCACCAGCCACTTCAAGACCATTCTCTACGCGTGCAGAGAATGGTACATCAGTGTGATGTTAAGTGAGGGGGCTAAGTATTTTCTTTTTGAGCCCGAGCAACAACAGTGCGAGTCAACACAGGCAAAACTTTCAATGTGAGGCCTTATGCTGTTCAAAAGTTCAACTGAAGTGGCTTTCTGCACATGGTGACCACTTTTATCTTTTTTGGCTACGTTCTCTTTGGTTCTTTTCTTCATTGCTGCGACAGCTACACCTTTACGTATACCCAGTGTATGCAAAAACATGGTCTTAAACGTGGACTCTTTCTGTGTTCCGTGGTAAATAGAACACAACAGTGAAGTTCCTCCTTGAGTTTTCTCGTGATTGGCTCCTTAATTATCTTGTCTTTGTTACTGTGTCACGTTTTCTGATATATGTCTCTAAATTATAATAACTCTGGAAAATAATCCAATCTTTTGCACAAGTCAATTCTTCATAACACTTTCTTATGCAGTTGGCTCAACATGGATCTTTCATGCAGACTCCTGGAAAATGCTTTTTTTTTGTTGACACAGGCTTCCCCATGTCCGCTCCTCACTTTAAACATTTCTTGCCAACTGTTCTGAATGTCTTAAACGTTTTCTTGGATGGTTGTCTGTTTTAATTGGTGTTTCTTCCACGCCTTCCAACTCTCTCTGTTCTACGGGCAGCAAATCTGTAATTTCATCTTCGGTTACACTATCAACAAATTTCCGTTTCTTCATTAACATTAGGTTTCAAGTGCTTAACATTCACAGCTTTCCGTTTTTGAGACTCTTCACCTGTTACATCCTCAGACGATTGTTCATACTACGAAATGTCAGGAGATAAGTCATCCGGTACTGACTCGCAATCAGTATTATTGCCTGTGACATTCTATGTGGAAAGCAAGACAGCAGTTTCATTGGGTTTCTTCCTCAGAACACAGAAGGAACTCTTACCTACAACAGACCAAATAAACACTTAGTATTTTTCTGTTAAGAGTGACGTGTGACGGGTTAGCTGAATAGTCGCGACAGTCCAGTATTCTGTTCGCTAGACCAAAAATGGTGGGAATGCGTATGCACGGAGATACAAACAATACCACAACCGGAACAGTCGATACTGACATGTGCCTGAGTTGGGTGGCGCGGTCCCATTCCGCCTGCCTTTCTGGTGTAGGTTGAGGAAGTGCACTCAACTGTCTGGCGGCAAGAAGCACTGCGTGTCGCTCCCTACACTTTCGGCCGTGCCTCTGGCTGAAAGGCATTAACTCTCTGCTCACAGTATACTAGGTACACCCTGACGCGAACAAACTAATCACAATTTACAGTGTAAGTCCGGTTTTGGCTTACTGACCAGGTTCTATGAAGTCTCCACTGATCCTCCATGCTAAGCTAGCTGATCCGAGACAGGGAGCAGTTTGGGCCACCAATGCCGCCACTGGATGTACGTCCAAACAGGAATGGACAGTAGGTCTCAAGCCAAAGTATATACTGGCATTGGAAGCAATGCTATGGTAGTTTGGAAAGCAACAGATGGCCGTCTAATTGGTGTGTGAAAATATGACGGACCCCTGAAGGGCGCCCGTGGCTGAAGTTAATTCGGTAGTTGTAATTCCCTGGTCCCTGTCAAAGGTGTACATAGCAACCTGTATCTAGCAGACAGACAGATACTCTAAGAAACAAAAGCTGAGGGGTAGGAAACAACAGTATGTTTATTGAAGTCTCAATAAACAAGCAACACGTGCTACCTCCTACCAGGCAATTGGGTGCTGTAGGTTATTACACTGGCCAGGTGTAGACGACCTGGTTCTAATGGAGAATGGGAAATAATTATCTCAACAAGAAAATATATAATATTTCTAAACTGTCTAATAAAGATATCTTGAGGAGACAAAGTGAATTTAACGTGTTGGTAAGCATGTTAGCTGGTCGTCGACGGTGAAGTAGCCACAGGGGGCATACTCAATGCTTCCAAGATCTCGGGTGGTCCCAGCACTGGCAGCAGTGTTGTGGGATAACGTAAGAGACAGAACAAGAATGACTGCTAGTGCCCGACAACATCCGGACTTATACAGTGGAAGCTTGTAGACTGCCGGCACGGGGTGCGGGGGAGGCGCGACATCCTCCTGCCCTGGTTGGCGTGGGAATACTCTGGTCAGCATTTCTGCTTCATACCTCATCGGTGGTGCTCGGCCTTGCCCATGGTCTGGTAGGGGAGAGTGGCGTGCCTGCCAGGTTGCATATCCTCCAGGTGAGAGAATACACTTATAGATTCCTGCTGCCTGTTGGGTAGGCAAAGTGGTGCGGTGGTGGAAGAGGTACTCTTGGCGATGAGTGTTAATCGTATTAAATTAAATGTATAAGCTGCACACATCAAGAGATTAACATTTTCTTAGGACCTAAGGTACCAAGAAATAATAATTATACTTCTCACTTCCCCACTTTAAGCCTGCATCCTCTAGATTTATATAGGGTAATATATTGATGTTAAAGTGAGTACTGTTGAGAGCCCTGCTTAGTAAGCAAATCCAGATATACCTACAGTAGATTAATATAAACTGCTGACTGTTCATTGACGTGAGCCATGTTTCAGACGCCTAGACTATTCACCACATATCATCTCATTGCCACCTGCCTACACGAGTACAACCAGTGTGGCATGTGCACGTATGAGTACATATTGAATAGGCGTGATTTAGTATATGTACTTAGGGTTATATATTTACATTTCTTGCGTAGCCGTACTGTGTTCGGTTTATTTTTATAGTTCCTTTCAGTGTTAAAGTGTTAAGAAATATTCATGTAATTTTTCCCTGCCGTTTTCAAAGTAAATATCAGTGTTCATTTTCATGCGATAACGTGGTCCGGAACACGCCGCACCGAGTGCATCAGCGCGACGACTGCAGAACACTTAAGTGTTTTACAAACGTAATATATCGCCCGTGCGATACACTGTTTGTGTTCTTTATTGTTGTTGAGAGTTTTTAATAGTGTTTTATGTTTGCCATGTATGTATGTGTAATAAATATGTTGAAATGCGCAGCTGGCGCTAAAGTAAACACACAGCGCAGCTACGTGTAGGACACAACACACGTGTAATATTCAACCGAATATTTCCAGAGTTGTTTTGTTGTTTGCACTGGCCTGTATTTCTTTAGTTGAACAATATTACAGACAGTAAAAATACTGGAGAAAGCCAGCACTGTGTTAAGTCGTTTGTGAACGATAGACACCAACGTAATGACCACATGCCAAAGAGCGGCCTAAAAATAATAACTGTTCTTTTTAGGTTGAATTTATCATGCAGTGTATTTTGATTGTCTTGTAATAAACAAATAAGGGTTGTGTAATTGAATGTAGAGGAATCCTGGCACGAGCAGAGCCGCACATTGGAAAACCAGTGTGAGGTTAGGAAGCTTTACGTGGTAAGTTTATGTTTATACATATTTTATTTTTCTTTTAATGTTCAAGTGAGCTTTATTGTATAATATTTTGTGTTTCACGTATTCATCTAGGGCCATGATCACCCACTCCTTTTAATTAATTATTGTGTTTAATTTAAATTGTTGTCACGTGATACTGCGGCAGGAGTTGGTGCCAGGGAGAAGGCAGCCTGCCGCCATGTTGGACAGTCGCTTCTCGAGTGCCGCGTGAGACGGACGTATGTCGGTGTCCTCCTCGGGCACTTCATCACTTTGTTCGAATCATGTAGTTTGTAATAGTAATGTAACTGAGGAACCTTTGTATCTTTCTTTAGCCTGGGGAGTAAGTACGAGCGTATAGAGGTAGCTCCGATAACCTTCACTATCCCAGGGTCTTGGATATCTCAAGGATGTACTTTCTGCAATCTTCACCAGTTATGAAGTCTGACATCGAGGGGACCACTTAAGGCCGTTGGCCACACAACCTCATCTGTATTTGTGCTCTCTGCTGAGAACACTGGCGCCCACCCGGAACAACTATGGTAGTATTTTGGTACAAAGTCCACATAACCTTTCTCCTTGATGGTCCAGCTACCTGTCACAACATCATCATCATTTAGGAAAGGGGTACCACTTAACTACACAATACCTATTTGGAAGATACAGACACAAAGATACTGCAGATGCATTCCTCTACACACCTCCATGTACCTAATTGCTTAACTGATTTCAATGACAAACACATGAGGAAGGTGCTAAAATATTTTGTTACGCAACACCAATGCTCAGTGGTCTAAATTTGTTGTTTCACGAAAACGTAGGTAACACACATTGCAATTTGTTTTTGATTCGACACAATTACAAATACACATATTTAACAATTTATGAACGTAATCTTAACACTTGATGTTTATATTTGCCAACATCCATACAATTGTGCATGATCGTACTTACCTGCTTGTGATGCTAAATTCTGGAGTGTGGCTTCAACAATTTTCTTCCCACGTGAACCCATACTTATTACGCAAATTAAAAACATTTCAGAAAATCAATCAGACATTTGCAGACATTTTGTTCATTGTTTAAAGTGTGAACTGTACACAGTTGGCTGGAAGCATGGGCTGCCAACTGCTGAAAACAGATTGAATCTTTTCCTTTTCAGAGCCATTGCTGCCAATGTTACTTTATGTTCTCTACGGAAATACTGCAATTGATTTAGGCCTAAGCAACTACACCTTACTGTGCACAAGAAACAACTTGAAATCACTAACTAGTCATAACACATGTATCTACTTAAGCATACATTTCGATTTAGATGCACAAATATGTACATATAACATGTTTGAATATGTTGTATTCATGTACACATATTATAATTACAGTTAATGTTTTATCAACTTACCTTATATGTATTTGTGTTACACCAGTAGGCAGGTTATTCAGATCTCATCATAGCAGGACAATAATACATCACAACTGGGTAACTCACGATGTGAATAATCTCGTCGCAGTAAATGTTGATCGACTGGGTAAATCTACAACATATCTACTAGTAGCATAGGTAATCCCTAAGAAGTATAAATTATACATCTGGGTAACTAGAAATATCTACTTGTGAAATGGCCAATTACACTTGTCGAACACATACCGGTTTGTTGAAATATAAACTGCATTGCAACAATACCTCCTGAGATATATCTAGTTATAAAAGAAAACTTCAAGAAGGATGGCTTAAGGTACATACAGTAGAACCTCTCTATGACAACTCCTCACGGTTGCCGAGAACAGGGTCGTAATAAGGGAGGGGTCGTAATTAATAATTTGGAATATTTTGACCCACCCCTATGCCCCAAACTTGCCATTTTTTGCATGAAGTTCATGTTCAATCATCTCTAGTACATAAACAACGACTTTTTAAATTAAACATAAATATGTATGTATATTTTAATAGCTGGACGTCTCTTCATTAATTTGGTACCCAAGAAATGAATATGGACCACCCCTTGTAAAAAAGAAGCCCTAAACACGAGAGACCTGAAAACATAGGTGTTATTTTTTTCAAAAATATGTTATTTTTTGGGAGAAAAAATAAAGTGCTAATTTTGTCAAAAATAGTTATTTTCTTGCTAGAAAAATGCAGGTTTCTGCATGAGAATTTCTCCAATTTTTAATGTGCTCTTTATAAAGACACATAATTTGAGATATGTCACTATATCTATAAAACCTGAAATTGGCAATGTTATTTCTATTGATGAGCGGAATTTTCTATCTATTGTTATATGCATGCAAAAATTCCTAACTCCCAGAGAAATATACAGTTATGGTTTTAATAGACAATGGTTTATCAACAGACAACATTGAAAACAAGTTCAGATTTTACTTAAGATTTTGTATTCTGCCTATCACCTGGAACAAACGGTCGCAATTTTCTGGCAAGGGAATACTGTTTCATGAAAAGAATAATGTAAACAATTTATACACAACTATAAAAGTACTGTTAAAAAAATAATAAAATTGCCTTGTACGAACAGAAAAAAAAATTAGAAAAATCTGCCAATACGTTCTTGAACGATCAAAACTTTCAAAAGATTTATTCGCCAGGCCCGCTGGAAAAACTTTTGTTTCTTCAAAACATCTCATTTTTTACCGCATAAATTTACAGAGAATGTGTATAAAAAATACAGTTTATTGGACGAATACAAGTTTAAAATACTTGATAAATTGATTTACAAATTATTTCTACGTAAGTAAATGCATATAAACACATTTTTCACAGCCGCGTCGCTCGCTTTGTAAATAATAAAGAATTGTTGGTTAAAACGTGATGATGCTACGATACGAATGTAAATAAGCAAATTCCATAGATAACATGGTGCTTCGTGGACGTGAACACTACAACGGCATGTTTTCCCAATGAACAAACTTTTGAAGGGCAGTGAGTAGAATGTTCACTCAAAGTGATGCATCATCACGTGCGCTCATGTTATCTATGGTGGTAAATACACTTGATGGAAAGTAAACATGTTCTCGTTTATGATGATAAATCAAAGAAATCTACTGGCCAACTTATGCATGCATTCGTATTCAAATATCCAAAACTCATAAAATACGTCTTATGAATCAACTATGTGACGTAAAACAGTAATAATTCGCGAAAATACTACAGGATTTTGTACAATTTGTTAATTACAGCTGAAATTCTCAAAAATCCAAAATTTTTGTTTTTCATGTCAAAATTCGTGTTATTTTTCGCTTTATCGCATTTGCTAACTTTTCACGTCTCTACCAAACGCAGTATGACATGGCCATTGAAAGTGTGTGAAAAGATTAGACTATGTAGTATTAAAATATAAAGTTATTATTAAAGATCTATTACGCAGGTCTTGTGGGTCATACATTGCTATGAGGTACATGGCGATCAAAAAGTTTAGGTGGCGTTGCGCAATACATGTGTGCGCGCTGTGCTATCTTTTCTATGGTCTGGCCATGTCATGCACGTAGCTATAGTCCATTTCCGGGAAAAAAAAAAAAAAAAAAAAAAAAAAAAAAAAAAAAAAAAAAAAAAAAAAAAAAAAAAAAAAAAAAAAAAAAAAAACTCTTAGGCATAACACTTCATCCTGTTTTTTCCAATAACCTGTATTATTGAATAAATGAAACTTCACCTTAATATCTTCTATAACTTGTAATATTTATTTATATTTAAATATGAATTAACAACAGCGAGAGCAGCGACATGTTGGCAACGACCGGTGAGAAATAGTTCACAGTTAAAATATTATTTTAACCTAGTTCTTTAGTATAATATTTGCAAATTAAACGGTGCCTATTTAAATAGTCAGGTAGCCCCGATGGCAACATCTCATTTTTACAGTGTAAAATATCAACGGAAAATATTGCGAGTAGGCCGTAATTGTACGGTGTTGTTTTATCGAGCGAGAAAGCAACTGAAAACAATTGTCTGCTGGGCGAGGCTTATTGCTCTTGCTCCCTCTCTCTCTTTGCAATAAATTATACATGTTTTCAATTGTAGCATATTTCATACTTACTGCAGCAAAATAATGATTTCTGAATTTGTAATTTACAACTGAAAAGAGATTTTAATATTAGAATACTTATTTTAATATATTTAGATATGATGGCGAGGCAGTCACCAAATGAAGTTGGAAGACGTGGTGAGCCATGACATGCCGTGTTGCTTTCATGGAGGAGGCTTTACGAAGCGTAAATTATTCTTATTCCGAAAAATACTTCAAAATACCACATCACGTTTGTAGACGTTGTGTTTTTTAAACCTACCTAGGCAAGTTATGTTGTGATAAATCTGTGTTTCTACGGCAGTAATAAATATACTGTGACGTGTGTTTCGTTAATCATCTTCTGTGAAATGACGGGCCTTTGTACATAGTGGTCGATATGCTGGCCCTGTTTGTGTGCGTGATTTCAAAAATTTTACTAGCAATCTTTATACTGTTTTTATGACGAAGTTAATTATTTACATACACACCTGTCTATTGATCACAACGTTGTACCTTTGCCCTAAGGGGTTAAACACAGTCGTTCAATGTAATTTGCCACAATCCCAGAAGAAAAATACTAAGCCAGAGCCCGATAAATTTCAATAAACCTAATGAACAGTAAGTAGCAATATGAGCGGAATAAAAGTTATTGTAGGCTTATTTGTGTGCATGTTCATCAGTTAAAATAAGGTACAATCACTTTGGCATGGATAAGTCCACATCAGTTAAAATAAGGTACAATCACTTTGGCATGGATAAGTCCACATCAGGTATTTAGGCTCCAAATGAGTTAGTTGTCTTGCTAACACAACCATGCCAAGATTTTATGGTTTTATATTTTGGGATATTTAGTCATAAAGGTTTTAAGATCATATATACCGGCAATTTTTAAATTTTCCCGCCCTGCCCTAGTTCGCCACCTGGCCAATAGGTTTACTACTAACAGTACCCTTCCACCATACTGCGGTGCTCCACAACTTGCTGCATGATGAAGCTGGTTTAGCCAGCGTAACGTTGCAACTGCGTTGAAAATATGTCGTCCTATTTTGTGTGTGCCTGTCAACAAGTACTAGACCGACATACTTGAATTCCTGTCCTTTTATATATTTTTATTAACTTAGGGGCCTATTTGCAATTTTAACTTTAATCAGCGAGATTATTTTGTTAATGTTCGCTAGTATGTATGGTAGTTCTGGGACATACTGTATACAGCCCTGATATAGCTTACCTAAAATATATCTGGTAAAATATTTGCTCAGAAAGTTACTAAAAACAATTATCCAAGACTGTCATTATTTTGATTTATCTATACTGGCTTCCATAAATTTATAGAATGCGATTACTGTTTCTAGCAACATTATGTTTTATGCACTCGTAAGCATTCTCCCAGCCCCTAGCTTATCTAGCAAAGTATGATTTGTTCAATACCTGACTGCACTCTTACAACAAATAAATAAATCCCTTACTGTAGTGTTCTATTAATATTAATTCTTATTACCTTCGCGAGAGGGAGGGGGGAGAATACAATGTGTTAAAAGTTATAAAGTTGTTAAAATGAAACTGGAAGAGTGGATACTGCAAACACAGTAAACAGTAACTATAGGCTGTTCAAGGTAAACTGAGCACTTTGAAACCCCTGCTTACGATCTACTTTTAGACACATTGGGTATTCTTCTCCACCTTATGTAAAATTAACATTGCCATGGACCTCATCAAGCATTAATCGAGTGAAACAGTAAAATAATTAGGAAAGAAAATATTTGACAAATTTGCTTATTGTCATTTCATGTTTATGCATTAAAAACAGGAAAGAAAAGAAATAACTTCAGTATTCACGAATGTCCACCTGACACTTTTAACTTGTGAACTACTTTCCCACTGTCTACCAACCTCGCTGGTTGCACGTGCCACTCAGTATGCCTGTTCTAACTACAGTATATGCAGGTAGAGGCAGTGACATGTTTTACAAGTTGATTTCATTCAAAAGTGCTCGTTTTGTCACGAACTTCCTTTACTATAATGTAATTCAATACAATTTCACCATGTGCCATCACTGCACTACAAAACAGCACGAAGAAATCACTATGATGTTTACTTTTTTAAAACTAAAAAGAGAAAAACTAGGTAAGTTTGCAAGGATAAGAGGATAAAAATGCCAGTTTCAAGTTGGTTGCACATGTAACTAACCTGAGGCTTGGTGCCTTCCCTGTCGACTGGCTGGCTGGCTACTCTCTCCACCCACTCCTGGATGGCATCCGTTATGTGAGGAACAACTGCAACATACAACATGCTATTATCATACCAGTTCCGACTAACTGTAGCGAGTTATGCAGGTAAGGTAGGCAGGTGGGAGTTACCCTGGACAGTCTTGCCAAGGTAGTCACCATGGCGCTCCTTGGTGATGACATGTTGGTAGATCTTGCCGGTGGTGATGTTGTTGTCGCTGTGCAGTGTGATGTCGAGGAAGCGCTCGTAGTTTCCCAAGTCCAGGTCCACCTCCCCCCCGTCATCCAGCACGTACACCTCCCCTGTAACCAAACCTCCATCAAACACTGTCCAGACAAACATTTACAACATTAATAAGTCTATAAACTCTCTGTCTCGTCTAAGGTGGCCAGATTTTCACAGTTCGACGAATGTTTACTTTTAGTTTATGTATCCTTTCGCCATCAGCTGGTGTGTCAGTTGGAGGCTACACGAAGACAAGGAAATGGGTTTCCGGGAAAAAAACATGGCATGTTTAGGACATAGACGGACAATTACCGGCTCAACAGAAATTACTAGAAATCAAAATTGCTGTACACAAAATATATGTTACTTTAAAAACTATGCAGAACTCGCGAAAAAATAAAATTATTGGTATCTGTTCGTAAAACTGTTATTTTACATACAAAACCTATTCATAGCTGATTAGGTTCCAGAAAGGTAAAGCATGTGAGCCACGTGCGGTACCAACAGATAGCAGCAGGTTCGCCGGCCTCTAGATCCTACTTTTTAAAAGTTGATTTTTCTCGTATTACTGTCTCGAAACGACACGAATTTGAAATATATTTCGTCAAATTATTTGAAAAAATAATTCAATAATACCATGCAATATTTCTGTAGGCTTTTGGAATTAATATCAAGCATGGATGGACAGTGGGAATACGACATGAAAAAATCTAAGGTTTGAAGTCTCGTTTCATCCGGCTATGAATCGTTTTATTGTGCATTTCATTTTGAACACCTGTAAATTATTACTTTAGCACGAAGATTAGTTTGTAACAACTTACCACCGCTGTTTTGCGACCACGTTAAATAAAATATATTTATTAATCTAGGAACTCTTTCTCAGAGTGTATTTTGTACTTGTCTGAAGGGCATCGCCAGTGAACTCAGAATAGCCAACTTAATATTAACTTTTGTTCGTTCGTGCCTCGGCTAATACACAATTTTGTATACGGCACTTTGTTTTGTATACGTCAAGTTGCCACTCACTGTCTGTCAACATCTCGCCACCTTATACGAGACAGAGAGTAACAAAATGTAATAGAAATAAGACTTGCAGAAATTATTACAACAAAATTCTATTTTTGAATTCCCTGACTTTTCCTTGTTTTCCAGGCAGAATCTTACTATTTTCCCTGACCTATTTTCAGGACAGAAACCATCCAATACCACATCTTTCCACCTCTGAAAGAAAAGACCAAGCGAGATGGGCAAACATTCTATATTTCTCTCGATACATACTATTGACTAAACAAAAACTAATATTTTATTTTGTACGCATAGGCCCTGTGTCACTAGGCAACGAACTATTACTGCCAGTTCACAAACTTAAAAATTGAAATATTAAAATGCATATGCTCACAATTACATTATCATGTATTCACACTGCTAACTAACGCAGAGTAATAATTATTTACATTTTCCCTGACCAAGGTGAAAATTCCCCGACATATCCGTCACATGAAATTTTCTGACTTTTCCCTGTGGAGAAGTTGAGTAGACAGGCCTGGTTGGCGTTTGACAGCAAAGTCTCGAGTTTTGGTGACTGGTGAGGGTGAAATGAGGTGAGGATGGAGCAACTGCAACATACGCCGCCATGCTTTCCAAATAACCAGAGTGACCTTGGAGGAAATCAAACCTGGACTACAATGTGGGAAAATAAAGTGCCTACATGCAAAGGTAGTTTTAAAATATCATAATTTATTACTAAACAGCCAAAACACTTACATTGTTTAATGTGGAGAAACTTAATACTTATTATTCTGTATTGCTGGTTTAAATTGTCAGCATCAGTAATAATGTTTTTTTTTAATTTCCCAGTTTTCCTAACACTAATATCAATTTATAACATTTCTTACACCTTAGTTGACATCAATTATTAAGTATTTATTCAATAACTGATAGGAGGGATTTTCTTTTTATTTCTATATTAAATGTTAATGTCAAGGCCCATAAGAGTTCTCCCGGGGCCAGACTGTCAGTAGAGCGCACATTCTCGATGCACAGTGCAGTCTGTCACCGAACTCTTGTCACGCGTGAGTTTCTCAATGGAAACCACATGGTTTTGTTTCCACATTTATCCTACTTGCCCCGTTTGGTTCCTGTGGACTATGCTCTCTTCCTCAAAATGACGATCCAGCTCAAAGGTAATCATTTCGACACCACTGCAAAAATCCAGTGAGAAATGCAAAAGATGCCTGACATAATTTGAGAACAATACTTGCAAGGTAGATTCCAGATGTGGCAGGAATGCTGGGGAAAACTCTATTGCTGTGCTAGGGAACCAGTTTGTTTTAGATTAATAAAATACTTTCCCACCTAGCTAGCAGGCCTACATTGATCTACAATGAAGAAAGCAAGAGTGATGACGTAGCATGCAATATCCTCAGAAGCCCTTCCTACCAATAGAAACTGCACGTTAAACATAAACAATATTTAAAAAAAGTGTCCAAATGTTGATTACTCAAAACTAATAATCTGCTTGTGCTATGTTCCACAGCATCTCTGCACAAAAGAAGAGAGGCGGGGAGTGAAGAGATCTGGGCAGCTCTCGATATCAAGATCTTGAAAGCCAATGTGAGGTGAGCATGGAGCAGTGCAGGAATGATAGGGCAGGGGAAGCAGGAGACCCCAGAAAAAACCCATTTACCAGCAGCATCACCCAGCACTATACCCACAAGTGAAAACCACGCCCGGAATCAAACCCAGTTCACCTTGGTGGGAGGCGAGTCGTCCGACAACCACTAACACGAAACACAACATTTTTATGCATTAGGCCAACACATACATGAATTAATATAGGGATGGGTCGATATCACATTTTCTCGATACTAGATACCAATTTCGATATCAAAACATTCTCACAATACTCAATAGCGATACTTTTCTCGATACCAAATTAAAATTGTCATGGATACAAAACAACTTAGTCAAGAAAATTGCTCATTTTACTAATGTCGTTGACACACACTGAAACTATATAGAAACCCACATTACACTGGAAACAAATGGTGGGCGGCTTGTAACCCAAACATCCTGAACCAATGATAAACCAACACAGTCGCCTTTGATTCTATAGAATTACGTTTCCACAGTGAAAGCTACAATCAAACTTGGAGGGACATTATAGCTCAGTACACACTTATTTTACAATTTTGCAGTTTATTTTATTTTATTTTGCTACTTCAAGGAAATCACTGTAATGTTAAATAAATATCGTAATTATATGACACACCAGCTGTGGCCTAGCCAGCAGAATACGGGGTCTATGCCACGACAGGTGTATCAGATAATTATGGTGTATGTGGGACTCAATTTGCTTGCTCCTGCTTATCGGCGCTTCTTCACAACTCTCTCTGCCTGTTTTTATTGTACCTGAAATATATACCATAAAAGTGATTAATGGCATCAAAATTTTTGTTGCAGAATATAATTGTGGTATGTATGTATTGAATGTACAGTAACTACTTAAGTTGCTCATTAGCGCCTATCTGCACTTGCTCACAACTCTCAGCCCGTTGTTATTGTAGCTCTGTTATGTACAATAAAAGTAAATTTTGTCAAAAATCCTAATTGTGGTATGTATGGGTTGCCTAAAAACACCTCGAGGTGCTCGCCGCTGTGTTAATATTATACTATAAATAAAATATTGTATATTATGGCACATTTCTACTTAAATTATGGTACGTTTTTCGAAAATACGGTACACATACCAAAGGTTATGATATTATTGTACCATAATTATGGCACATGGAAATTTGTGTTAAAATTCAATACTTTTGGATATTCTCATGTGATACTCGATACTATAAAGTATCGAGGATCCCATCCCTAAATTAATTACCTGTTATTTCAGTAATGAAAAAAGTAATAAAACTTAACAAGTATTAACATTTAATAAAGAACAGTGGCCCTAACATAAATCTTAACTTGAGACTGTAAATGCAAGCTAGCTATACGTATTATTTATAAAAATAAAATATTCTTACTAAAGGGAGACAGAGTAAGGTAGGTACGTTTACAATTTTAAAAAGATAATTTCATGATTGGAATTTCAATTTTATCACCCTGACATTTAGCTAGAATTGTCATAAAATAGGATCACCTCTCGCAAATTTAAATTATTTTATTAGGTACGCCACATTTGATTTATTAATTTTACCTGCATTTCAGGGTATTTGAAATATAAGTTGATTATAAAAAAACTTTTAAATATTCTGCTCCTAGTAATGTACTCTCATAATTAAATCGCTGTAACAATTAAATGAGTTACATATCCACTAGTCTACAAAAACAGCTACCAAGTTTCGCTGCATAGCAAAGCTACATAGCACTGGATCGCAATCAAGAGACACGAGCTCATATGTTGCAATCCATTCGCATATATGTATGTACAGTGATTTACAAACGCCCACACTATTCCCACATTGCAAGTATATAAAAGTCAATGCGGTGTATATAATTATATTACACATTCTATTAATAATATGCTGTGTTGTTTCATTGCCACTTTGAATTGCAGTGCACAGGAGAAATAATTTACTGTAGCTTTCCAAACATCCTGTGAAATAGTTATCTTTCTATTGCTGTGTTAAATTGCTAAATTATCATTTTCAATTCTGTCTGTGTGGCCTCATTCACAAACAATATTGTAAGTACTAAAAACTTGTAATTGAAATTTCAACATCGGCACCTAGTACTTGGTGTGACTTATTTGGCATAATTTGCTTTTCTTGGCATTCAGATGGTCGTCTTATGTTAAGTTTTCAACGCCAACCAATGACAACGTGGAACATTATAAACAACACTGCTGCCATCAAGATAGCATACGTATGCATGTACAAATTAAAGTACCAGCAAAATTTATTTCCCACTTATTAGTTTGCTCTTTTCTGATTGGTCAAAGTTTTTTCTTTTAGATTTTGCATTTGGAAATCAAGATGGAACATGCCGCAGGTTTGTGGGTTTTCTCAGGGATCTCCCATTTCCCCCGCCTTTACATTCTGCTACTGCTTCTTACTCACCTCACTTCACCCTCATTGGCTCTCAAGAGCTCGATGTTAAGAGCCACCCAAATCTCCTCACTCACTCAATTGTGGACGAGGCCTAGGCCTGGCTATAGTATAACTGCTGCATTGTCATAATTCTTTGCATTTCAAAGAAAAAGCTGCTCAGGGTGCAAAATTAACTCCTTTCCTGACAAAGACGCTGGCCCCAGAGCATCCCCTGAACGTTGCCAATTTAATACCTTGCCTGTAGTTTGGAGCTGTGAGACCAACTGTCTTTGGCTTAATTCAAGTCTGAATTCATCATGCTACTAACATTTTGGCCATTGGCATTTATCGTGGGGGAAATTTTCTTGGCAGTGCCCAGAGGCAGTTTGTAAAATTAAAACTGTGCTACCTTCTGAATTAAAGCCACCATCAATTTGGGTTCTTTTTTTCAGAACAAAGCTAAGGCAGTTTTTATGTGTCCGATATTGAGGAACCTGAACTATTGTAATTCCTCCCTACTTTAATAACATGATGTAAAAAAGGCAGAAACACAAGTTATAATAATAAAACCATGACCCGTGATTGGGCTACCGTCCGGTGGCAAGCTCATTCACCTCCCCCAACTACACTCCCCTTGCAACCCACCCAGGTATATACCACCTCCTAACTCAACACATTCCCTTCCCTCACACACGTCACAAGCATGGACTGGCTGGGTAGTCAGTCTACTGTACAATACGAGCCCAGAGGTTTGTTTATACGTGTGATGTAAGTAGTTAATGACGTCGGGACATTAACTGTATAGTAGAATAAGTTGGTAGTAGTTGCAACGAGTAAAGCAATAATAAAACCATGACCCGTGATTGGGCTACCGTCCGGTGGCAAGCTCATTCACCTCCCCCAACTACACTCCCCTTGCAACCCACCCAGGTATATACCACCTCCTAACTCAACACATTCCCTTCCCTCACACACGTCACAAGCATGGACTGGCTGGGTAGTCAGTCTACGGGGGGGGGGGGGGGGGGGGGGGGGGGGGGGGGGGGGGGGGGGGGGGGGGGGGGGGGGGGGGGGGGGGGGGGGGGGGGGGGGGGGGGGGGGGGGGGGGGGGGGGGGGGGGGGGGGGGGGGGGGGGGGGGGGGGGGGGGGGGGGGGGGGGGGGGGGGGGAAAAAAAAAAAAAAAAAAAAAAAAAAAAAAAAAAAAAAAAAAAAAAAAAAAAAAAAAAAAAAAAAAAAAAAAAAAAAAAAAAAAAAAAAAAAAAAAAAAAAAAAAAAAAAAAAAAAAAAAAAAAAAAAAAAAAAAAAAAAAAAAAAAAAAAAAAAAAAAAAAAAAAAAAAAAAAAAAAAAAAAAAAAAAAAAAAAAAAAAAAAAAAAAAAAAAAAAAAAAAAAAAAAAAAAAAAAAAAAAAAAAAAAAAAAAAAAAAAAAAAAAAAAAAAAAAAAAAAAAAAAAAAAAAAAAAAAAAAAAAAAAAAAAAAAAAAAAAAAAAAAAAGGTTTGTTTATAGGTGATGTAAGTAGTTATGAGTCGGGATTAAGTATAGTAATAGTGTAGTAGTTGAACAGTAAGCATAAAAAACCATGACCGTGATTGGCTACCGCGTGGCAAGCTCATTCACCTCCCCAACTACACCCCCCTTGCAACCCGGTATTACACCCTAACTCAACACATTCCCTTCCCTCACCACGTCACAAGCATGGATGGCGGGTAGTCAGTCTACGTACAATACAGCCCAGAGGTTTGTTTTAGTGTGATGTAAGTAGTTATGACGTCGGACATAACTGTATAGTAGAATAAGTTGGTATAGTTGCAACGAGTAAAGCAATAATAAAACCATGACCCGTGATTGGGCTACCGTCGTGGCAAGCTCTTCACCTCCCCAACTACCCCTTGCACCCACCCAGGTATATACCACCTCCTACTCAACACATTCCCTTCCTCACCACGTCACAAGCATGGACTGGCTGGGTAGTCAGTCTACTGTACAATACGAGCCCAGAGTTGTTTATACGTGTGATGTAAGTAGTTAATGACGTCGGGAATTAACTGTATAGTAGAATAAGTTGGTAGTAGTTGCAACGAGTAAAGCAATAATAAAACATGACCGTGATGGGCTACCGTCCGGTGGCAAGCTCATTCCCTCCCCAACTACACCCTTGCAACCCACCCAGGTATATACCACTCCTAACTCAACACATTCCCTTCCCTCACACACGTCACAAGCATGGACTGGCTGGGTAGTCAGTTATGTACAATACGAGCCCAGAGTTTGTTTATAGTGTGATGTAAGTAGTTAATGACGTCGGGACATTAACTGTATAGTAGAATAAGTTGGTAGTAGTTGCAAGAGTAAAGCAATAATAAAACCATGACCCGTGATTGGGCTACCGTCCGGTGGCAAGCTCATTCACCTCCCCCAACTACACTCCCCTTGCAACCCACCCAGGTATATACCACCTCCTAACTCAACACATTCCCTTCCCTCACACACGTCACAAGCATGGACTGGCTGGGTAGTCAGTTACTGTACAATACGAGCCCAGAGGTTTGTTTATACGTGTGATGTAAGTAGTTAATGACGTCGGGACATTAACTGTATAGTAGAATAAGTTGGTAGTAGTTGCAACGAGTAAAGCAATAATAAAACCATGACCCGTGATTGGGCTACCGTCCGGTGGCAAGCTCATTCACCTCCCCAACTACACTCCCCTTGCAACCCACCCAGGTATATACCACCTCCTAACTCAACACATTCCCTTCCCTCACACACGTCACAAGCATGGACTGGCTGGGTAGTCAGTCTACTGTACAATACGAGCCCAGAGGTTTGTTTATACGTGTGATGTAAGTAGTTAATGACGTCGGGACATTAACTGTATAGTAGAATAAGTTGGTAGTAGTTGCAACGAGTAAAGCAATAATAAAACCATGACCGTGATTGGGCTACCGTCCGGTGGCAAGCTCATTCACCTCCCCCAACTACACTCCCCTTGCAACCCACCCAGGTATATACCACCTCCTACTCAACACATTCCCTTCCCTCACACACGTCACAAGCATGGACTGGCTGGGTAGTCAGTCTACTGTACAATACGAGCCCAGAGGTTTGTTTATACGTGTGATGTAAGTAGTTAATGACGTCGGGACATTAACTGTATAGTAGAATAAGTTGGTAGTAGTTGCAACGAGTAAAGCAATAATAAAACCATGACCCGTGATTGGGCTACCGTCCGGTGGCAAGCTCATTCACCTCCCCAACTACACTCCCCTTGCAACCCACCCAGGTATATACCACCTCCTAACTCAACACATTCCCTTCCCTCACACACGTCACAAGCATGGACTGGCTGGGTAGTCAGTCTACTGTACAATACGAGCCCAGAGGTTTGTTTATACGTGTGATGTAAGTAGTTAATGACGTCGGGACATTAACTGTATAGTAGAATAAGTTGGTAGTAGTTGCAACGAGTAAAGCAATAATAAAACCATGACCCGTGATTGGGCTACCGTCCGGTGGCAAGCTCATTCACCTCCCCCAACTACACTCCCCTTGCAACCCACCCAGGTATATACCACCTCCTAACTCAACACATTCCCTTCCTCACACACGTCACAAAGCATGGACTGGCTGGGTAGTCAGTTACTGTACAATACGAGCCAGAGGTTTGTTTATACGTGTGATGTAAGTAGTTAATGACGTCGGGACATTAACTGTATAGTAGAATAAGTTGGTAGTAGTTGCAACGAGTAAAGCAATAATAAAACCATGACCCGTGATTGGGCTACCGTCCGGTGGCAAGCTCATTCACCTCCCCCAACTACACTCCCCTTGCAACCCACCCAGGTATATACCACCTCCTAACTCAACACATTCCCTTCCCTCACACACGTCACAAGCATGGACTGGCTGGGTAGTCAGTCTACTGTACAATACGAGCCCAGAGGTTTGTTTATACGTGTGATGTAAGTAGTTAATGACGTCGGGACATTAACTGTATAGTAGAATAAGTTGGTAGTAGTTGCAACGAGTAAAGCAATAATAAAACCATGACCCGTGATTGGGCTACCGTCCGGTGGCAAGCTCATTCACCTCCCCCAACTACACCCCCTTGCAACCACCCAGGTATATACCACCTCCTACTCAACACATTCCCTTCCCTCACACACGTCACAAGCATGGACTGGCTGGGTAGTCAGTCTACTGTACAATACGAGCCCGAGGTTTGTTTATACGTGTGATGTAAGTAGTTAATGACGTCGGGACATTAACTGTATAGTAGAATAAGTTGGTAGTAGTTGCAACGAGTAAGCAATAATAAACCATGACCCGTGATTGGGCTTACCGTCCGGTGGCAGCTCATTCACTCCCCCAACTACACTCCCCTTGCAACCCCCCAGGTATATACACCTCCTAACTCAACACATTCCTTCCCTCACAAGTCAAGCATGGACTGGCTGGGTAGTCAGTCTATGTACAATACGAGCCAGAGGTTTGTTTATACGTGTGATGTAAGTAGTTAATGACGTCGGGACATTAACTGTATAGTAGAATAAGTTGGTAGTAGTTGCACGAGTAAAGCAATAATAAAACCATGACCGTGTTGGGCTACCGTTCCGGTGGCAAGCTATTCACCTCCCAATACACCCCCTTGCAACCCACCCAGGTATATACCACCTCCTACTCAACACATTCCCTTCCCTCACACACGTCACAAGCATGGACTGGTGGGTAGTCAGTTACTGTACAATCGAGCCAAGGTTTGTTTATACGTGTGATGTAAGTAGTTAATGACGTCGGGACATTAACTGTATAGTAGAATAAGTTGGTAGTAGTTGCAACGAGTAAAGCAATAATAAAACCATGACCCGTGATTGGGCTACGTCCGGTGGCAAGCTCATTCACCTCCCCAACTCACTCCCCTTGCAACCCACCCAGGTATATACACTCCTCTCAACACATTCCCTTCCCTCAACGTCACAAGCATGGCTGGTGGGTAGTCAGTCTACTGTACAATACGAGCCCAGAGGTTTGTTTATACGTGTGATGTAAGTAGTTATGACGTCGGGCATTAACTGTATAGTAGAATAAGTTGGTAGTAGTTGCAACGAGTAAAGCAATAATAAAACCATGACCCGTGATTGGGCTACCGTCCGGTGGCAAGCTCATTCACCTCCCCCAACTACACCCCCTTGCAACCCACCCAGGTATATACCACCTCCTAACTCAACACATTCCCTTCCCTCACACACGTCACAAGCATGGACTGGCTGGGTAGTCAGTCTATGTACAATACGAGCCCAGAGGTTTGTTTATACGTGTGATGTAAGTAGTTAATGACGTCGGGACATTAACTGTATAGTAGAATAAGTTGGTAGTAGTTGCAACGAGTAAGCAATAATAAAACCATGACCCGTGATGGGCTACCGTCCGGTGGCAAGCTCATTCACCTCCCCAACTAACCCCCTTGCAACCCACCCAGGTATATACACCTCCTAACTCAACACATTCCCTTCCTCACAAGTCACAGATGGACTGGTGGGTAGTCAGTCTACTGTAATACGAGCCCAGAGGTTTGTTTATACGGTGATGTAAGTAGTTAATGAGTGGGACATTAACTGTATAGTAGAATAAGTTGGTAGTAGTTGCAACGAGTTAAAGCAATAATAAAACCATGACCCGTGATTGGGCTACCGTCCGGTGGCAAGTCATTCACCTCCCAACTACTCCCTTGCACCCCCCAGGTATATACCACTCCTAACTCAACACATTCCCTTCCCTCACACACTCACAAGCATGGACTGGCTGGGTAGTCAGTTACTGTACAATACGAGCCCAGAGGTTTGTTTATACGTGTGATGTAAGTAGTTAATGACGTCGGGACATTAACTGTAAGTAGAAAAGTGGGTAGTAGTTGCACGAGTAAAGCAATAATAAAACCATGACCCGTGATTGGGCTACCGTCGTGGCAAGCCATTCACCTCCCAACTACACTCCCTTGCAACCCACCCAGGTATATACCACCTCCTAACTCAACACATTCCCTTCCCTCACACCGTCACAAGCATGGACTGGCTGGGTAGTCAGTCTACTGTACAATACAGCCCAGAGGTTTGTTTATACGTGTGATGTAAGTAGTTAATGACGTCGGGACATTAACTGTATAGTAGAATAAGTTGGTAGTAGTTGCAACGAGTAAAGCAATAATAAAACCATGACCGTGATTGGGCTACGTCCGGTGGCAAGCTCATTCACCTCCCCCAACTACACTCCCTTGCAACCCACCCAGGTTCACATTCCCTTCCCTCACACACGTCACAAGCATGGACTGGCTGGTAGTCAGTCTACTGTACAATACGAGCCCAGAGTTTGTTTATACTGTGATGTAAGTATTAATGACGTCGGACATTAACTGATAGTAGAATAAGTTGGTAGTAGTTGCAACGAGTAAAGCAATAATAAAACCATGACCCGTGATTGGCTACCGTCCGGTGGCAAGCTCATTCACCTCCCCAACTACACTCCCCTTGCAACCCACCCAGTATATACCACCTCCTAACTCAACACATTCCTCCTCACACACGTCACAAGCAGGACTGGCTGGGTAGTCAGTCTACTGTACAATACGAGCCCAGAGGTTTGTTTATACGTGTGATGTAAGTAGTTAATGACGCGGACATTAACTGTATAGTAGAATAAGTTGTAGTAGTTGCAACGAGTAAAGCAATAATAAAACCATGACCCGTGATTGGGCTACCGTCCGGTGGCAAGCTCATTCACCCCCCCAACTACACTCCCCTTGCAACCCACCCAGTATATACCACCTCCTAACTCAACACATTCCCTTCCCTCACACACGTCACAAGCATGGACTGGCTGGTAGTCAGTCTACTGTACAATACGAGCCAGAGGTTTGTTTATACGTGTGATGTAAGTAGTTAATGACGTCGGGACATTAACTGTATAGTAGAATAAGTTGTAGTAGTTGCAACGAGTAAAGCAATAATAAAACCATGACCCGTGATTGGCTACCGTCCGTGGCAAGCTCATTCACCTCCCCAACTACACTCCCTTGCAACCCACCCAGGTATATACCACCTCCTAACTCAACACATTCCCTTCCCTCACACACGTCACAAGCATGGACTGGCTGGGTATCAGTCTACTGTACAATACGAGCCCAGAGGTTTGTTTATACGTGTGATGTAAGTAGTTAATGACGTCGGGACATTAACTGTATAGTAGAATAAGTTGGTAGTAGTTGCAACGAGTAAAGCAATAATAAAACCATGACCCGTGATTGGGCTACCGTCGGTGGCAAGCTCATTCACCTCCCCAACTACACCCCCTTGCAACCCACCCAGGTATATACACCTCCTACTCAACACATTCCCTTCCCTCACACACGTCACAAGCATGGACTGGCTGGGTAGTCAGTCTACTGTACAATACGAGCCCAGAGGTTTGTTTATACTGATGTGTTTCAAACATTCCTCCCACACACTCACAACGACTGCTGGGTATCATTACGTACATACAGCAGTGTAACGTGTATGTAGTATTAATGATGACATACTGTATAGAAATGTATATGCACAGTAGCAAAATAAAACCTGCGATTGGGCTACGCCGTGCAACTCTTACCCCCACTACACCCTCAACCCCAGTTATACCACTCTACAACACATCCCTCCTCCACAGTCACAAGCATGACTGCTGTATCATCACTGTACAATCGACCAAGTTTTATCGTTAGTAAGTAGTTAATGCTCGGACATAACTGTAAGTAATAATTGACAACGATAACAATATAAACCACCCGTTTGGGCTACCGTCTCAAGCTATCACCTCCCCACTACACCCCCTTGAACCCACCAGTAATACACCTCTAACACATTCCTTCCCTCACACGTCACAAGCATGGACTGGCTGGGTAGTCATCACTGTACATACAGCCAGAGGTTTGTTTATACGGTGATGTAAGTAGTTAATGACGTCGGACATAACTGTATAGTAGAATAAGTTGGTGTATTGCAACGAGTAAAGCAATAATAAAACCTGACCCGTGATTGGCTACCGTCCGTGCAAGCTCATTCACCTCCCCCAACTACACCCCCTTGCAACCACCCAGGTATATACACCTCCCCAACACATCCCTTCCCTCACAACACTCACAAGCATACTGGCTGGGTAGTCACACTGTACAATACGACCCAGAGGTTTGTTTATACTGTGATGTAAGTAGTTATGACGTGGGACATTAATGTATAGTAGAATAAGTGGTAGTAGTTGCAACGAGTAAAGCAATAATAAAACCATGACCCGTGATTGGCTACCGTCCGGTGGCAAGCTCATTCACCTCCCCAACTACACTCCCCTTGCAACCCACCCAGGTATATACCACTCCCTACTCAACACATCCTTCCCTCACAACTCCAAGCATGGACTGGGTGTAGTCAGTCTACTTACAAACGGCCCAGAGGTTTGTTTATGTGTGATGTAAGTAGTTAATGACGTCGGGACATTAACTGATAGTAGAATAAGTTGGTAGTAGTTGCAACGATAAACAATAATAAAACCTGACCTGATTGGGCTACCGTCCGGTGGCAAGCTCATTCACCTCCCCCACTACACTCCCCTTGCAACCCACCCAGGTATATACCACCTCCTAACTCAACACATTCCCTTCCCTCACACACGTCACAAGCATGGACTGGCTGGGTAGTCAGTCTACTGTACAATACGAGCCCAGAGGTTTGTTTATACGTGTGATGTAAGTAGTTAATGACGTCGGGACATTAACTGTATAGTAGAATAAGTTGGTAGTAGTTGCAACGAGTAAAGCAATAATAAAACCATGACCCGTGATTGGGCTACCGTCCGGTGGCAAGCTCATTCACCTCCCCCAACTACACTCCCCTTGCAACCCACCCAGGTATATACCACCTCCTAACTCAACACATTCCCTTCCCTCACACACGTCACAAGCATGGACTGGCTGGGTAGTCAGTCTACTGTACAATACGAGCCCAGAGGTTTGTTTATACGTGTGATGTAAGTAGTTAATGACGTCGGGACATTAACTGTATAGTAGAATAAGTTGGTAGTAGTTGCAACGAGTAAAGCAATAATAAAACCATGACCCGTGATTGGGCTACCGTCCGGTGGCAAGCTCATTCACCTCCCCCAACTACACTCCCCTTGCAACCCACCCAGGTATATACCACCTCCTAACTCAACACATTCCCTTCCCTCACACACGTCACAAGCATGGACTGGCTGGGTAGTCAGTCTACTGTACAATACGAGCCCAGAGGTTTGTTTATACGTGTGATGTAAGTAGTTAATGACGTCGGGACATTAACTGTATAGTAGAATAAGTTGGTAGTAGTTGCAACGAGTAAAGCAATAATAAAACCATGACCCGTGATTGGGCTACCGTCCGGTGGCAAGCTCATTCACCTCCCCCAACTACACTCCCCTTGCAACCCACCCAGGTATATACCACCTCCTAACTCAACACATTCCCTTCCCTCACACACGTCACAAGCATGGACTGGCTGGGTAGTCAGTCTACTGTACAATACGAGCCCAGAGGTTTGTTTATACGTGTGATGTAAGTAGTTAATGACGTCGGGACATTAACTGTATAGTAGAATAAGTTGGTAGTAGTTGCAACGAGTAAAGCAATAATAAAACCATGACCCGTGATTGGGCTACCGTCCGGTGGCAAGCTCATTCACTCCCCCAACTACACTCCCCTTGCAACCCACCCAGGTATATACCACCTCCTAACTCAACACATTCCCTTCCCTCACACACGTCACAAGCATGGACTGGCTGGGTAGTCAGTCTACTGTACAATACGAGCCCAGAGGTTTGTTTATACGTGTGATGTAAGTAGTTAATGACGTCGGGACATTAACTGTATAGTAGAATAAGTTGGTAGTAGTTGCAACGAGTAAAGCAATAATAAAACCATGACCCGTGATTGGGCTACCGTCCGGTGGCAAGCTCATTCACCTCCCCCAACTACACCCCCCTTGCAACCCACCCAGGTATATACCACCTCCTAACTCAACACATTCCCTTCCCTCACAGACGTCACAAGCATGGACTGGCTGGGTAGTCAGTCTACTGTACAATACGAGCCCAGAGGTTTGTTTATACGTGTGATGTAAGTAGTTAATGACGTCGGGACATTAACTGTATAGTAGAATAAGTTGGTAGTAGTTGCAACGAGTAAAGCAATAATAAAACCATGACCCGTGATTGGGCTACCGTCCGGTGGCAAGCTCATTCACCTCCCCCAACTACACCCCCCCTTGCAACCCACCCAGGTATATACCACCTCCTAACTCAACACATTCCCTTCCCTCACACACGTCACAAGCATGGACTGGCTGGGTAGTCAGTCTACTGTACAATACGAGCCCAGAGGTTTGTTTATACGTGTGATGTAAGTAGTTAATGACGTCGGGACATTAACTGTATAGTAGAATAAGTTGGTAGTAGTTGCAACGAGTAAAGCAATAATAAAACCATGACCCGTGATTGGGCTACCGTCCGGTGGCAAGCTCATTCACCTCCCCCAACTACACTCCCCTTGCAACCCACCCAGGTATATACCACCTCCTAACTCAACACATTCCCTTCCCTCACACACGTCACAAGCATGGACTGGCTGGGTAGTCAGTCTACTGTACAATACGAGCCCAGAGGTTTGTTTATACGTGTGATGTAAGTAGTTAATGACGTCGGGACATTAACTGTATAGTAGAATAAGTTGGTAGTAGTTGCAACGAGTAAAGCAATAATAAAACCATGACCCGTGATTGGGCTACCGTCCGGTGGCAAGCTCATTCACCTCCCCCAACTACACCCCCTTGCAACCCACCCAGGTATATACCACCTCCTAACTCAACACATTCCCTTCCCTCACACACGTCACAAGCATGGACTGGCTGGGTAGTCAGTCTACTGTACAATACGAGCCCAGAGGTTTGTTTATACGTGTGATGTAAGTAGTTAATGACGTCGGGACATTAACTTTATAGTAGAATAAGTTGGTAGTAGTTGCAACGAGTAAAGCAATAATAAAACCATGACCCGTGATTGGGCTACCGTCCGGTGGCAAGCTCATTCACCTCCCCCAACTACACCCCCCTTGCAACCCACCCAGGTATATACCACCTCCTAACTCAACACATTCCCTTCCCTCACACACGTCACAAGCATGGACTGGCTGGGTAGTCAGTCTACTGTACAATACGAGCCCAGAGGTTTGTTTATACGTGTGATGTAAGTAGTTAATGAAGTCGGGACATTAACTGTATAGTAGAATAAGTTGGTAGTAGTTGCAACGAGTAAAGCAATAATAAAACCATGACCCGTGATTGGGCTACCGTCCGGTGGCAAGCTCATTCACCTCCCCCAACTACACTCCCCTTGCAACCCACCCAGGTATATACCACCTCCTAACTCAACACATTCCCTTCCCTCACACACGTCACAAGCATGGACTGGCTGGGTAGTCAGTCTACTGTACAATACGAGCCCAGAGGTTTGTTTATACGTGTGATGTAAGTAGTTAATGACGTCGGGACATTAACTGTATAGTAGAATAAGTTGGTAGTAGTTGCAACGAGTAAAGCAATAATAAAACCATGACCCGTGATTGGGCTACCGTCCGGTGGCAAGCTCATTCACCTCCCCCAACTACACCCCCCTTGCAACCCACCCAGGTATATACCACCTCCTAACTCAACACATTCCCTTCCCTCACACACGTCACAAGCATGGACTGGCTGGGTAGTCAGTCTACTGTACAATACGAGCCCAGAGGTTTGTTTATACGTGTGATGTAAGTAGTTAATGACGTCGGGACATTAACTGTATAGTAGAATAAGTTGGTAGTAGTTGCAACGAGTAAAGCAATAATTTTCAAACACCTGCAGAATTTAGTTTACGTAAGTTGTACATCTTTATGTTCATTCAGCTTGTGGAATGGGAAAAAGATTATGGCTAGTTATCCTTGTCCGTTCGTAGAGTAAAAAACGTAGTAGTTTACATGTTCAGAGTCTGCAATCAGTTTTATTAGGCAAGAGTGTGTCACAAAATGGATACATACCATATACAGTGGTAAAATAGAACGCTTTATATAAAGTGAAGTGGTACAGAATAGTTTACGGAATTGATATAAAAATATGTGGTGAATAATAGTGTTGTGTACAATGTATAATTATATATATATACCGTAGTGCAAACAATGTGAGCATCGTGCAGGAATGAGGATGAGAATGGCATCACATGTTGGCAGAAAAGGGATATGTTTGGTACAGATAAGTGTTATAACAGTAATGTGTGTATCTGGTGTAATTAACAGTGTTGTAGGTAGGTAATGTTAGGTCAGGATTCTGTAGCAAGAAGATACCTAGTTTTTACCATTTGCAATTAATAATTGGATATGTCTGATGTTTGCAGTGACATGCAGAATTAGATTGCTGTAGGTACGTCCTCTTAGGATAGAGGTGGTATTTGATACAGCAAAGCGGATCATATTGTAAAAACTGTATTTAACTAAATGGGAAATGCAATTACGCGTGGAAATAATAGTTTTCAAGAGGTTGAACTATGCACCCATTACAGTGATTCATCCACACGCGACCCGTGATGAACTAGGTACGGTTGAACTATCCCAAATTATGATTCGTCGTTTACATATATGTATTCGTTTATGCAGTAATTTAATGTCTATGTTTGTTCGCAATATACACCTAATACAGTTATTAACCCACACACGCGTGATAAACAAGGTGTGGCTGAAATACTGAAAAGAGTGAATCATCATTTACGAATCTCATACGTTAGTTCAAGCAGGAAAATAGTAATATATTGACTATATATGACTAATATGGTACTGTGTACTACACTTGGGCAGATGGGTTCAAGTGAACTAGCCGATACAATATGTGGTATTGGGTCATACTCTAGAGCAGATGAGTTCCGAGTGTACTTCACAATATCATATGTGGTATCAGGTCGTACACTAAAGCTCATCTGCCCTAGCAAAGAACCAGATACCATACGTAGTACTGTGTAGTACACTAGAGCAGAGTGTACTTTGCGATACCAATATCTATATACGTTGAACTTCCTGTCCAACACCCCCCCCCCCCTTCCCCTCACATTCCCATAGTTGCACCGTTTGATTGTCATAGATAAGGAATCGGGCAATTGAAAAAACATATTACGTCATTGACGCCATATTGGTGACGGAATAAAATGAATGTAAACGTGGAATCGTGTTCTACAATGTCCCGACTGGCTAACCTGTTCCATTTTCCTTCATACACGTTGTAGGTATCTTCTCACTGTCTTTCCCTCTCCCTCTAAACACTCCTTTACGCATTTGACCATGTTCCAAATCAACTAACATTTTTTATATGCCTATCTTGAGAACATTATTTGACTTTAACATTGTTGACCTGAATGCCTATCACCTCTTACCTATGTCCAGTCCTACTTCCGAACGAGTCAACACAACTCATCTGAATTTCCGTTCTATCACACAATAATATAACATATTACAGCTTCGCTCCCTACAGATTATTTTCACGTACGTATTTTATTTCAAATTCTTCAACACCATACACCAACTCGGTTCTCGAAACCACGACCCCGAAATAGAGAATCTATGTTCTACCAACTGCACTATATCTTTTTTAAAATTATATTTTGAATCAGTGAGAAACTTTTAACTGAGCGTGCTACCCTAACCTAAGTAAAAAAAAAAAAAAACAACACACAATTTTTCAAGTAGGCCTAAAAAGAACAGCAAACGTCAAATGAAAAATTTGAAACGAAATAAAATAAAAACAAATTCCATACCATGTTCGTATGGTGAAAATGTCCCAGCATCAACATTTATGTATGGATCGATTTTGATTGACGTAATCGGAATATTGCAGCTTTTCAAAATTGTTCCGAACGAACTAGCGATCACTCCTTTCCCGATCCCGCTTATAACACCGCCAGTGACTAATATGTACTTCATTCTCTATGTGATTTCGAAAAAACCGACACAATAAGTCAACCAACCACGCGGTCAAAACCTTCTTGGCGCCATGCCAATGGCACACCGGAACTTGAAACATCCCGAGGTTACCCGAGTGCACCCGAAGTGATAGCGACGTTCACATACCAAAGTATAAAGAAACAAAATATGTCACTTATAGCGTAAAGTGAATATGGAGTAGAGTCATCATTATAATTATTAAAACCAGTTCTATCTCCCAATATTGAACAACTTTTTTGCCAAAGGGAGAGTAGTTTTAGTTTTAAGTTAGTTAAATTATTTGTTTTAAAGAGAGGGTAAAAAAAAATGGTAGGGAGGTGTAAGTGTAGGTGCTTCGGAAAGGCGTGGAGAAGGTTAGATAGCGGTGTGCAGTGCGACCAGTGTGGCGGCTGGTACTATGTTGGCTGTATAGGGATCAGGGAGGAGGAACTGGGATCACTACAGGAACATGAGTGGAAGTGTGAGGAATGTGCTGAGGGAAAGGGTTTAGTGGCGGTGGTAGGGAACATATTGAGGGTAGAGAAGGAAACACAAATAAGTGGAGAAGGTGGAAACTGGATTTGGGATATGCTGAGAGTAAGTTTTGTAGAGGGTGTGCCAGTGTCAATGGAAGGGACTAAGGTGGAGAGGGGAGATGGTAGATTTGATGAGCAGGAAAGAGAGGGAAATTATGCATAGGATTGAGAGGATGGAGGAAAAGGTCAGGAATGAGATGGGTAAGAGTAGAGTTGAAATGAGGGTGGATAAGTTAGAGGAGTTGGAAGATGTAAAGGGGGTGCTAAGGAAAATGAAAGACAGTCCACAAGAGGAAAAGCTTAGTAGAGAGGAAGAGTTAGGCAAAATGCGAGTAGGGCTGCAGAAGGAACTGCAGGAGGAGAGGCAGAGGAGGAGGGAGGCAGAGGTAGAGGTGGTAAGATTAAGGTGGAGGATAGATGAGTTGGAGGCAGTAGAAAGGGATAAGGCAGTAGGATACGTAAGACAGCAAATAAGGTTAGAGGAACAATAAATAGTAGCAAGGGATAAGGTGATAGTAGTAGGCAGGAAAAGGTAGAAGGTAGAAAGCAGTATGCTGAGGCTTGCAAGTGTGCGATTAGCTAAGACCAGCAAGCAGGAGAAAGTGGACAGTTCAGGGCCAGAGGGGAGAGAGGCCGGCTGGCCAAAAGGAGGGAAACAAGGGTGCTGCAGGAGGCCGGAGACAAGGGTAGGCAGGTGGTTGGAAGAGCCACAAAGCAGGAACAGGTTGTAGAAAGGGAGCCAGAGGTATTTTTTCTAGGCATCTCTATTGTAAAGGGGGTGTAACTGAGGAATATCAGGAAGGAAATTACATATAAAGCAGCTTTTGGGGGGGGGGATACTAGGGATTTGGAGGAAAGGGTTAGTGGTATGAAAGGTAGCAGGGTGGCAAAGGTCGTTCTCATTCATGTAGAGGGAAATGACCTGGCTCATAGGGAGGTGGGGCAGGAGGTAGAGCGGGACCTCAGGGGATTGCTGAGGAAAGGTCGGGAGAAGTTTCCTGGAGCTAGGGCAGTAGTCAGTGGCGTGCTTGTTAGGAAAGGAGTATCCTATAGGAAGGCACTGCTGCGAGTGATGTATATGAGAGGGTGTGTAGGGATTTGGGGGCTACATTTATAGAATGTAGGAAATGGGTAAGCTGGGAAAGTGTAGGGAGGGACCAGGTTCACCTGACAGAACAGGGAAAGAGGATTCTAGGTGATCTGCTAGGTAGAGAAGTAACTGGCTGCATGGAGAGGGTCAGGTTGAATGAATACAACAAGCACATTGAGTTTGATATTCCTATTGGCGATGCATTTTCACTTCCGAATGAAGCTTATGTATACCAACAGTATAAGCTAACTAAAAGAGATACAAATGCAGATCATGAAAAACTTCAACTATTGATCTTTGTGAGAATTTCTTCCCATTCCAGTTATCAAGAATAGAGATCTCTAAACATGGTTGTATAGTCGAAAGTATTGAAAACCCTGGCATCACTTCAACAATGATGCATACATTGCTAGGTTCGGAATAAGAATCAATATACTTCCAAATGTCGGGAATAGAACTAGGTAAATATGTTAGGAAAGATAAGCATAACGAAATTACCTATCCATTAAGATATTTGTTTGGGTTTATGAGAGATTTGAATGGAATATTTTGGAAAGGTGGGTACAAGATCACATTCATTCGAAATTCTAATGATGATGTTTCTATTTACAGAAGACCCCCAAAGAAAGCAGATGGATCTGATGATGAAGATAGTATACCAGACGCTGGTAAAATTGTTATTGAGAAAATGGAAATTCTGTGGCCAATTGTTGAATACAATCCTTTTTGTGGTGACGAAATTAAAGCAGAATAATACAAACACCCCAAAATTCCAATTAGTTTTAATTATTGGCAATGTCTTGAAAAACCAGTACCTACTAATGCAAACTCATTTCAGTTTGATATAAAAGATCAGTTCAATTCAATCCAATTCGATATGCCAGACTTTGTCATTGTTGGTTTTCAGCAAAACAGAAAAGAAGATCCTAGACAATTCACACACAGTGCAATGTTTGACTCTTGTTTTGTCAAAAATATGTCTATTAAGAATGGGCAGAATGAAGTGTTTCCCAAAGAGAATGGAATTTAAACATTGATGATAAAATTTTCGATAAGGTGTATATTGCTTACACTGATTTTAGAAATTCAAAGACTAAACTAGATACCCCTTATCGTAATAATGAACTGCGCTTCAACTCTGGGTCATTTATTGGAAGATGACCATTGTGTGTTATTCATTGTTCTTACAGAAAAACAGCTATTTTAAAAAATCGAACTAATCTGAAACTTACAGTTGATTTTAATATTCCAATATCAGCTACAACTATTTGCATTGTGGTACTAGTAAGACAAAGAAAGCTAATTTATGTTGTTAAAAGTGAAAGAATCATCGAAGTCCAATAGTGCGCAAACATATATGGTTATTAGTTTTTAATGGATCGTTATCCATTAAAAACATTTACTGTTATATAATTTTTCATAGTATCACTCTTTTTCAATTTTGTAGTGCCCCCATGGTAATGTATTAATACCATTTTTAAGAATAAATCTTTTATAATCTTCTAAACTTAATGCTTTTTTTCTCATCTCAATCATATAGAGTTCATGTTTCTTACTTTTAATAAGATTCATACTTTTGTACAACACTTTTTTTTACCAAACAAACACTTTTTTAGTCACCAAAACTAATCTCATTTCTGACTACAGTGTTTTTCACATGCTTTGCTCTTTTCTTTACACAACCTTCCACATTTATTGCATACATTTTCGATTTCAATCCAATAAATTATTCCATTATTTTTCGATTACATTCATCTTTATTTTGCCAATAATCTTTTTGTTAACTAACGGTATACCATATGGGTTATATTTTTTATAGTCAGAAGTATCAAAATGATAGACCATTTCTTTCATGTCATTGTAGAAGTCTGATGTTTTTATATAATAGATGTATGAATCAGTATCTTGGTAGCACAGTTCAATATTTTTTCCCATACTTTGATTTCATTATATTATAGTGAAAATCGTACATTAAGAAATTCGTAGGATCAAGTATGCTCATTCAAACATAAATGGGTTTGTTAAAGCACAATTTTGTTTTAATCATATGAACTGCAACCAAAGAGTTGGTAAATATAGTTCTATCTTTAAAGTTTGGTTTAGCCACTAGGTTATCCACTTGCTTAGAACTTGTGCACGACCATATATCCACTTTGTTTATAATATTTTCCATTGTTTTTCCAAAAACAGAATTGTTTATTAATTTGTAGAAATCAGACATGATTTTTCGCATATTTGTGTTTAGATCAATATAGGACTTAAGCCAATCTGATTGATCAAACTCCAGAACTCTATGAATCTTTTTCAACTTCATTCCAAGAGATAGATATTGCTTAAGATTTACATAGTGTAATATATATTTTTCTTTATCATCCAGAGTAGTCAAGAGTTTGGGATTTTCTTAACTTTCTGGTATTTTATTCTCTGGTGCCAATGGCAGATCTTTGTGGAGATCGTGTAGTTCATGTGGATATTTCAAATCAACTTCCAATATATAACCTTTTCTAGAATCATCCTGTATTTTTGTTACATCTATATTAGTATTTCTCCACTTAAACCCACCATAGGGTAAATACTGGCTCATAGCCCATCCATATAAGTTAATGGCGTCCAGATATGTAAGATAAAAGATTTCCTTTGTACTATCATAAGCATTCATATATTTATTATTTGCTTTAGCATATCGCTTACAACATTGTGAAATTCCAATACGAACACCTTTTTCTATCATCAAAATAATGTCGTAATCTGTTAATAATTGTAGTTCTATTTTAGTATGTTTGAGCATAGCATCCCACGCTAACCCTGGGGCTGTGAAATACAATGCTGGATCTAGCTTATATGTTTCGAGACACACATCTCTAAAATTTTACATTATATCAGACAATATCAACACCTCAGATTTGTTATAGTGTTCTGTGTACTCTCTTAGAGATTTTATGTTGAATTTTTCCCACACCTTTCTCGCAAATTCGTAATCTTCGTCTGTAATGTCACATTTATTGAGTTTGTTGTAAAATGCATCTTTGGATGGAAGTGATGTCTCACAAAATTTTTCATCACTATCCATGTACTCATATGTATAAACACCTTTTCTTATAACAAAGTCAAGAATTTCATTGGAAAAATGCTTACATGTTTCTCGGAGATAGCTTTTGGAAAGGTTGCTAGAGAGTTTATCGATACTACTAGCCATAAATTTAAATGAGTCAATAAATCTAAGATTTACACTTTCACATACATGTTTCATAAAAGAAATATGTTTTTCTTTGTTGTTAGGAATTAGATCAATTTTATTTTCATCAATGCCAAGATCTCTTATGAATAATTGTGTGTCATAACCAGATAGATTGTGAATAAACACTGGGATAAAACATGTATTTCTATAGGATAAATTACAATCTCTGTGTGCAGCCCCCCTAAATTTCCCCATAAGATGATCATGATCTCTCACAGAATCACCATTCAAAGACTTTTCACATATATGGCAATGGGTAGCTGTATCATAAACAATTAGTTCTTTCTGAGTTAGTGGAAGCATTGGTTTTTCATTTGTGTATATAACACCAATAGAAATTTGCTTCTTCCATTAGCATTTTAACGAATACACTAAATGTATCAGATCCTTCATAAGTTACTGGTGGTTTATAGTATCCATGTTCGTATTTTACGTAGTAACAGAAGCTAATAGGCTCATGTTTTTGGTATGGTTTCGTGTAACATTCGTCGGGGTTTGGTTGGCAAGTTTCGATCTTATTCAACAAACATTCAAAATCAGCATATATCACAAATTGAATTCTCAAAGAATGATTTTGGTTTTGAAATCTTAATATGTAATTTTTTCCTTTAGATGGTAGTTCAACTCTAACACCATCGTGATCTCGGCAGTCTTGTTTGTGATCTTTTAGCTTATTTACAGAGTAGAAATGTTGCAAACATCTATCGCATATATATATATAGCGACCATTATTTGATACTTGTGATGCGATAAGTCTCTGAAAGACCTTTTATCCAGCAGTAGTGGTCGTTCTCTTCATCTTTGAAATAGATTAGGTTAATGTGCTTGTCTGTCTTATTTTTTGTTGTTTTTAATGGGGAGATTACATATTCCTTACCACCATCTTTTTCTTCACATGCGTATACATTAATAGAAATTCCACTTCTTTTCTCATAGGTTGGTATGCTATCCAATTTCATTGGAAATTCCAAACCCTTAAGTGCATCATCAAACTCATGTTCATAGGCTATGTATTTATTCACTCTTTGGGGGTCTCTTTGTACTTGATGCAATGCAGATAGAACAGACCACAAAAAACATTTTTGATCATTATTGTTAACATTAATTACCACCTGCTTAGCTTTGATTTTTTCTGGGAGATTAACATAAGAACTGCGCTTGAATGGCACATATTTATTTATTCGCACTTCTAGTTTAAATATTCTGTTGAGTTCCCACTGATATCCTTCTTTGTTATTGAAAGCCCCCATCTTAGCTATGATTTTCGATGTGCTGTTGTCATAATATTTTCCAGATTAGTCGATTGCAGTATAATTTTGTTCTTTGTTTTAAAGGAGCTTTCTACAAATTCAATATTCTCACCAATTACCCTTTTGTGCTCAGTGAAGAGTTTCATGTTCACTTTGAGTGATTTTAAATGTTTATTAATTAGTCCCATGACAGTTTCTTCTACATCGTTTAGGAAATGATTTGGGTCTACGTATGCATTCACATTCTTTACAGCATAAGTCTTGATCCTAATTTGAAATGCTGTTTCGATTTCTTCCACACTGAATCTGAGTGTGTACTTATGAATTTTACTTCTCAAGTGACTTCTTATGAGAGATGGTTTGTAATAGTGATTACAAGTTTCACATTTCACTTGTTTCTCTCGTGGGAACTTCTGTTTTGATATTAAATGTTTTGATATTTTAAACATTTCCCATGCATTTGTTGGTTCATGTGATTTATTATGTATTGGTGCAAGACCTTTGTGCTATCTACTTTTAAGATGACTTCTTATGAGAGATGGTTTTGTAAAAGTGATTACAAGTTTCAACTTGACATACTTCTCTTGAGATTTTTCTTCTTTCTTTTCGCCAAAACATCTTTCTTAAATTTACATTCTTTCCAAATATTACCAGTTGCGTTAGCCTTTTTCATTGCCATGGTCGTCATCATATTAAACATCAGTTGATTTTTATTTGCATCCATTTATTATATACAATATTTTATTTTTTACGCATTCAAATTTTTTGAGCCACTTTTTTTTTTCAACTGCGCCCAAACACAACTTTTTACACGTATTCTTACAGATGCACTCAAATGCAAAATTTAACGCAACTATTTTTCTAAATAGTATGATCTAGCCAAACGCAACTTTTTGAGGCACTTTTTTGCAACTGCTCCCAAACGCAACTTTTTAAGCCACTTTTTTTTTGCAGTTGCGCTCGAATCGGCATTTCTATACTACTTGAGTGTAAATGCATAGATCATGAACTTACATCAGCACGATGGGGTTTTGTGCCCGGGTGATTCGGCCTGCAGAACCCTGAGATCACCTAGAGTCTTCAAGCTCCAGCAGCATCATCATTGACGCCGCCCTGAGCGACGTCTGGCGCCTACTGGGTAAACACTCGCCAACACTTTCCTAACCTCAAAACCTTACCGCCCGTAAACCACAACCAGATGCCTTTTCACCTCACCATACGGCATCACTTTGTTGTTGGCAGTTGTTGTGTGTTGCACTGCACTCTTAACACGGCAGTGCACTGTGTGAACCTTAATTATATTTGCTCTGTCCCTTTCTGTTGGACATTGCCAGTATGTTATTTTGCAGCACTGATCACAAGCCACTGTTTCTGCTCTATCTTGTTGGCATATATATTGGTGGCAACAGTGTGGGGAAATTGTGCCACTCGTGATAAGGTCAGCAGGGGTCCTTGACATCAGCAATAAAATGTTTGAACATTCTGTGCGCAAAATTTTTCTGCTGTTATCTGTGGTTGCATGCTCGGTTTGTGTGCGGTATTTGGGGTGATACACTTTTTTACAGTGTGCGCATGTAGTTGTCCCGCTCCCGATGCCTTCACATGCGATCTGTTTATCGCAACATCGATTTGGAAAATTTTGATATGTTGTGTTCAAAAGTTGTTCATTTGTTGTTTCAAGTGTACACTGTTGCCCATGACCGTGAGCCATCCACGGCGTGCTACAAGCCATTGTTGACCCGCACGCACCATCTCTCAGTGCAGGTGAGAACATCTAGCCGTAGAGTGCTAGCCATGCAGCACTCTACCGAAGGCCACGTGCCGAAAATCAGTTATGTGAACAGTGAAATTTCCGCAAATGCCACAACGTGTAATTCTTTTAACGTGAGAATTTTTAGTTGTGTGATGTAGTAAAATTCTCCCCTTAAATTACGAAGCTACAAACGGATGTGATACAATATATTTTATAGTAAGGTAAATATAAGGGTGTAAAGTGCCGACTGCTTGGCCCATGGATCTAATTAATCCTGCATTATTTTGTAAAAGTAATTAGTTCATTGTAACCACAATAATAAGGAAACTCAGAGATTGGCAGTAAGCACTTTTATTACAGCACTTTAATAAAATTCTTCAATATGTATTTTGTGTTTGCAGTATCATGCGAACCTTTCAAACTGAGCAACATGAAAATTACATTTATTAGTAATTGAAACATTAATTTCAGTGCCTTAAACTAATGTGATGTAACGTCCCTTTGAGAGTTTGCAACGTGTATGTGTGTTTTATGTCGCAGCAATCATAAAGAGTCACATTGAAAAGTTTACGAAAAACAAATTTAGTAATATGTAATATTTATTCTGAGTTTTGTGTCTTATTCAATTTGCATGCATTGCGTGCAATTTAATATGCATTTGATTGAGTTCTGCGTTTCACATCATCGATTTCAATATTTTATCAAGGGATAGTTTTGTTCTGGTGGGCATCGATCACCAGGCAACACCGAAGTCAAGCCACCCTAGTCAGTCTTGAAATCACGGGCATCAGGGCAGGTCGCATGTCACGCGTGTCGAAGGTGAAGCATCTTAGCACTTATCCGCTGAATGGCAATAGACTTGTGATTTGTATGGAACACTTTTATTCTTTCATTGTGCACCTTCGAGTATGCCTCCCTTCCGGAGCAGACTCATGGTCCCTCTGGCATAATGTTAATTTAATATTTTTCACCACATCCTTACACGTCTTTATACATCTTCGGCCAATATGGGGCCTCGTGCCGCATGCCCTCTTCATAATTGTATTGTGTACCATCTCATCTCAGTTGCTGAATAATAACCATTATTATTCAACTTATGTGTGTGTACCTTCATTTTCGCTTTTCGAGGAGTTTAAGGGCGAAAGCTCTTGTACCCATCAAATACCTGACACGTGTTCTTCAACAACGTAAATCAGTGAGTTTTCTATGTATATTTTATTTAAGTGATTGTAAGGCATGCTGAGATTCCTCAATTCATACAATCACGTTCAGATGCTGGGGTACAGTGTCATTTAGCCAGTCTTTCGACTGCAGCTCATCTCAAGAGTCTCGTGTTAACTCGAGCGGATTCCCCTTGAGTGGTTAGCTGGCACCCTTCTGACATTTTTACCTAATCCGAGATCCTGTGACCACCCCGATATGTGTCAACTGCTTACAGCATCGACATTACCCTGGACCACTCGTGATCTGTTGCAATAGGAGCATAGTGGTACACTTCTGTCATCTAAAGTAAAGCTCCATGCATGTTCAAGGCGCTCTTGGTTTGCCAGGTGAATGTTTTCTGTGAGGCACCTTGCATTTTCATGCTCGCGGTACGGGAACCTGGATTCCAGGAATGGATTTGGATCGTGCGTGGGCCCATGTGTTTCTAGCACACTGATTTTTGGTGGTCATTACTAATACACCGGTTAAGTTTGTATGTTTTGAGCATCGACTCGGCCACATGGTTCGGAGCTCGCGCTGTCATTGTGGTAGCTGGTCTCGCAGTGATTGTTTACCCGCTTCCCTTCTCGGCTAACGGGGGGAGGGAAGATGCAGTTCCAGCCTGCATGCGGTGAGGGTCACCACGCTCTCGAGCACCCGAGGGTGGTTCGTCATGTCACCCGCCCCCACTGGAATGTGGGTGAGGGATGGTACTTGCTTGTCTGGCTTGACCATCTCGCGATGGCCACTCTCAGGGATACTCCCTTTGTAGTGTTGCGAAATGGCGGAAAAGTTCGAAATTTAATTTAAATGTTTGAATTGTCCTAAACTTATTTTAATGGTGGACAGCTGAGGGCTGTTGAGCATGTGTTCCATGTACAATATATTCACATGTGAAAACTCTTGCAAAGCATAAATTTACTCTTGAAATTTTACATGACTGTTAAAACAAGAGTTATATTGAAAATAATTGATTTGTAACACAAATAAAATACACTTGGCGAATTATAAAATGTTCCTCTGTCACTTTACATGCTGGGGCGATGAATACAAAACTCTTAAATTTGCTGTTGTAGACAAAACACACAAATATATTGCAGTTAAGGAAATGACCCTTCTATATTTTGCATGTTGCGTAAACATAAATACAAACACTGAAATGTCAGTTGTTATGTGGACACAGTTACTTTAAAATTCTACAAATACTCTTAAGTGATTAATATTGGTACTTTGATGCCAATGTTTTGCATGACGTGCATAAACAAAAATGACTGTAAAAATTACATAATGTGTTTGTAAACATAAACAAAACAGAGTAACGTACTTGAAAATTAATTGAAAGTTACTTTAAACATAGGAATTATACTTTATTACTATTGCTGGTCACGTGGCTATGCGTGGATTGCAAATGTTTCCTTTATTTTAATGTTTACACAGTAAAATTAGTAATGTCTAGAGGACATTGGAAAGGGTACAAGTCCACTAAAATGTTGCTGTTTAATGTGAACGGTGGGGAACATATACGCTATGACTTTGTGGTACATGGCACAGTTCTTGGGGGATGTTTATTGTTAGATTTGTTGCTGGTTATTTCCACAAGCCATTTAGGCCCATCTTTGGGCGGAGTTGGTCGTTCGTGCAAACCTGTTGTTCTATTAGCTCCACAAGTTGGGCAAGTTAATTCTGATGGGGTGCAGGTCCAGAGTTGATTATTTTAGTTCGCACCCCGCCTGATACAACAGGCTGGGGTGGAAACTGATGGTGTTGCTCAGTTCCATAACTTGGTAGAGTTATTGATGATTGGTCGTGAGGCCGATGACCCTGTGGGACCCTGGAGTTCTGCATCAAGTTGTTTGAATTATGGCGGAATTGCATTTACCATAACTGACTTTATGTAGCAATCTGTACTCTTGCTCTAGTAAGGTTGTTGGCCACCCTACACACAGCTTACTTGTGCTTATGTTACTCTGAATTAGGGTGTAGGATCCTTAGTATCCCAAGGGATTAAACGCTCGGCACTGAATTTTCACTTCTGTTTTAGGGTGCAGTAGCTGAAATACCTTGGTATAAAAGCCCTTGATATGGTGTCAGATGTTTTATTGAACTGAATTGTTTACAAGACGGAGATGCTGTATGCACTAAGTAACGCGGACTCGACACTCGGTCTGACGGTAACTGTTGCTGCTCGAAAAGGAGGCTTACACAATGTAACTTACGAGATACGCAAGGTGTGTGAAGTCCTGAGCGCAGATTTCTCTGCATTTTTCATCGGTACGCAACTGCTTGCACCTCTGTTTGTTCATATTTAATTCCATTTTGGTGCAATGCAAGTGCAAATTTTGCATTGCACCCAAAGAAACGTGTATTTAATCGGCCTTCTGGTTGTGGAACTCAGGAAAGCTGTGGGTCTACCCTCGGCAAAAAGATTCAAGTTAACTAACACCATTGATATTCTAAATGTTTTCAGTCAAATGGTGAATGTGCCGAAGGGTGCTCGTGGAGCGAAACTTCCGAGCAGCCATCTACTACGAGAGCTGAGGTCAGACAGTGAGAATTGTGGCGGCCCCCGGGTGGAAGATATAGCCGAGGTCGACGTCAGAAATCACTTTAAAAATTTGCATTTACATTAAAATTCAAATATATACATAAATGGAGACTGTGGACATTGCTATTTATTAATTCTAAACACATTGGTGAGAACCCTGTGCATCACAAAGTGTTATTTAATCTTGAGAATGTGACGTCATGGGAATGCAGCAGCACTTCAAGGACGATATTATATTATATGAGACTCGTGTCGTTAGTTTGCTAATTAATGGAACATATTGGCCCCTTTACAACATTGAATTAATTATAATTACAGAGAAATCTCGAAAAACAGCACTTTGTCCATTTACTTTACCTCTGGAAGAGCAGTTTAAAGTGTATGAGGGTTGTTTAAAGTAAATGGCCGCTTTGGCATATTCTGATGCTGGGTTAGTCCACCCCATTAAAGGTGTGTGAAATGCCACACTCGATTGCTCTGAATACAAAAGAAATACACTGGATTTATTAATTCACACGAAACAAAGAGTGGGTACAATAAAGGAAAAATATTTCCTATTAACTGAAACCACTTGGGGCCACGTAGCATTGTAGAGAAGGCCAGCAGGCCAGTCGACATCATGCACATTGGAGAGGAACATTGGGCATTGTGGCGTGACAAATCTGATGCTCCCTCCAATTGGTGAGGTGATTGACAGCTGTGGCTTTGATGGGGACACTGTTCTGGATCGCTTGCTAATTTATTCCAAGAGTTACCTCTTGAAACAAATTAAGCAAGGTGGCCGCTTGAGTCACGTTGTACCTGTCGGCGAGGCTGTGTAGATTGCAATTCTTGTCGACCTCCACTATCATACTCTCAGTCGTTCGTGTAGACCCCAGTGTGCACTAAATGGAATAGATGACTGCGGAGGTGCAAGTGGTCATAGGAGCACTCGTGGACGCTGGTGTTCACATCAGGTTACTTCCACAGAGATCTGGGTAAATATACCATTCAAAGTGGGTGACCTAAGCTGGGCTACAAAAATGAAAGATCTATGCAGGACGAAGTGCCATTATGGGTGGTGAAGTGTGTAGATCATCAGTGGAATGAAAATGTGTTTCCTGATGGAAAATGACTGTATGAGTGAGGGAAACTAGAAGCTGTTTAGCTCTTCACGAATATTGAAATAACCTCTGCATTCCCACTGTATGAGGAACATAAGTTATGGAAAGAAAGTGTGCGAAAACAACTACTTCAATTTCCCTCTATGTGTGTTTATCACTGGTTTAAAGCCCCCTGAGCATTCACCAGTGTTTTGGGAATCTACATTAACTGCCATCTCGGCTTCTTGCTCCGAGGAGACAGGGCAGTGATGGGTGAGTTGATGTGATCCTGCGAATAATGGTCACTCGCAGGAAATAATACAAAAGATGGAGTTTGGCTTGTCGAATTTTTTCGAGGCAGCTTCCTGACGAGATTTGCTAATAACAGGTTTAGAGAGTTTCTTTTCAGCTGGCCTACACTGCATACGGGCAGGCGTGGCATGGGTCATCCAGACTCCCTGTGGCTTCGGTGTACTCACACACATTTCAGTCTGAGTAGCCACATCGACTGTCTGTGTACACACATGCTTAACTGCTGGTCGAGCATTAGCAACAGCATTGTAAGGAAAAGAAGGGCTCGGGCCCTGGAGAGCATGGCAATGTTTCCTTGCCTCAACAAAGGGAACCTTGCCAGTGGCTCGGATCCATTGAAAAGCTTGCTACTCCTGGTACACAGGTCACTCCTTCAACCAGGCTGGATGTACTTTGAAGCAGTTCGCACACTTCAGCGGCTTGCTGCACTGAGTATCTGGATGCGGTGGGTCAACACACTTCTGACAAAATGGTGTAGTCCGACATTTTACAAAAGAAAGACCAAACTGTTGACAGTTGTAGCAACGTAGAGGAGCAGGAATAAACTCCTTAACATGCCAAACTTTGATAATGGAGGGAAAAACACGCACACCAAAAGTCAAGATGAGAACAGCTGTAGGTGACTTTACACCATTAGTAGTCTTCATGTAAGATCTCTTGTTCTGGTATGTCAATCATGTCGGGACACCAGATGACACTTTCTGGAGTTGAGGTACACATGAGACTTGACCTCAGCAAGAAATTTTGCAGTTGCCCCGTTGGAAGTCTTCATCACCAAGATCCCCCTCGACTAGGCAGCATTCGATGTCTCAACCATAAGCCTTTCACTGATTATCTTACAATCGACAACAGGACCACCACCTGCTCCATAAATGGCTTTTTGTAATTCAAAAGGCGACACTTTTTCGAAAGTGTGCCCTTCTATACATCGGATCACCAAAAAATGTAAGCTAACGCACTGCAGAATTACAACCCGAATCATTGTTGAGGATGTCATCCGTTTGGGAAGTGCTTTTGGAAGTCATGATGTAGGCCCCCTGTACTAGAACTTGTCAGCCACAGCCTTACGTTCGGGGGGGGGGGCGATAAGACAGCAGGTATAACACCCCATGGGCTGTGCCATTAGGAGGGGGACCAACCTCCCACAGACCTAAGTAGTACATGGGAACAGCTACCCTTCACAGGTATTCACTACAAATTACTACCCCAGTAGCACACCGAAGTATACACCAGGGATAACCAGGGGCAAATGATATATCTTGAGCGAGGCCGGTTTGATTCCCCTACCTGGGAAAACATCCCAGGCTCCCCACTACAGAGGACATACTTTGGTGCCAGTTCAGGGGACGTGTGGTTGATTATACCGGCCCCCTCTGTACAGCGGTAACACGTCTTTCTGCCAGGTTTGGGAACATGGGCTAGTCGGCCATGACACCCCTCGTACCAAGAAGGCATCAATTGGTGCTACGTGGGTGTACATATACGTGGATACGGGCTCCGCAGCTAGAATTGCCTGCTCGGCCAGTGAGAAGGGTTCGCTAGACCGTCACTAACAAAAGCACCACATTTGGTCACACAATTTGGAGGCAGCACTCATTTGTGCGGACAAACCCTCATTACGAAGGACATCGCCCTGCCCTGAGATGATGTTGTAGAGAAGGAATATGCGACCGGACCTGGTGAGATGGAAAGAAAAAGTATGACAAAAGAGAAAAAGGCGAAGAAAGAAGCACGAAATAATGGTCCGAACAAACTGCAGATCCCAACCGGATCCCGAGGAGTCGCCTCTTACAACAAGCATGGGGTGGTTGTGGTGGTATTATAAAACCCCGCCATTACATGGGAGTTTATATTCCACCAGTACCCCGAGAATAATAAATGAAACGAATATCCAACAATGTGAAAAGGTGTACGGCATTATTATTATTTATTCCTTGCCGAGCCAAAAATTCCGAAAAATCCTTTGAAAAACAATCTGTGACAAACATTTAGTAGATATATGGCTTTCGTGCAGTTCTTCCCATTAACTACGAGGCGCTGAAGGTTGTAGAGAGGTGAATACCGAGCAGCGGGAGAATCTAAGGTCTTGGTAAACGGGATAGCCCGAGAAAACCAGCCCACCCTTTTTATGGGCTTAAGCTAGACGCTTCACTTCTAAAAGAACCGCCTATATATATATATATATAGAAAAATGGCAGTTGATGTTCTGATTCCGCGAGGGAAACAGCGATTTGGAAGCTCTCCCGCTATAACACAAAGATGAATTGCGAAAACGAAGGTCTGCCTTTGCCCTAAACTAACGTGGAACCACAGCCTGTACCATCGATAACTCTTTGTCTCCAGTGTCGATTCTGCGATCGAGTATTCACCTAGGGTCAAAATGCTCGACGACATGAGAGGACAGCCTGTACGAAGAGACATTTTAGCGCGATGTAGCATTAAGACTATGGCCACATGCAAGATGATACACTGCAAGGAGATAGTCAGATCTGCAAGGGTTCGTCTACTGGGAGCCAGCAAGTGATGCCATCAATACCTTCTCCTACATCGATGGGTACCTACCCTTGCCGAATACGATAATAATGGCGTCACAGTGCATGCTAAAGTAAGAATGAGTGCAGTACAGTCGGTGTGTGCAGAACATACACTTGCAAGATATTCGCATGAAATCGACTAACTTGAAAATAAACGATCACAGAAAAGTAAACTTGATATTGAGGATGTAGCAGGAAGTGAAGACGATCATGAAGATAGCATTGATGATGACTATGGCGACAGTGATAGTGTTGAAGACGATTATTATTCCTTCGACAGTCCCACACATTTCCACAACGAGTTCCTTCGACAAGTGATGTGAAGAAGACAGAAGACATCGAGTATAATGACGATATGTTCACCGAAGATCCCAATAAACTTGTAGACAGATTTAAATATTTGCTTGGTAGGCAACAACGTGGGGATTACTCGACCATGAAAGAGGCGGTTTCGATCGTAAGAGAACTTAAGGATCGTTGTTATATCAGATGATGTGATGAACTGCTTTCTTCTGAAAATGTAATTACAACATTATAAATTATTATTAAATACATTTTTTTTCTTTAATTTTTTGTGTGTCGTATTCATTTATCCCTCACAACTTTAAAGTTGTGCTATGGGCACTCGCTTATAAATGCCAAGAAGTGTAAATATAATGATAATTAAGACTTTAGTATAAAAATGCCGAGTAGTTGATTGAACACACATACCTTAATTCTGTCGACATGTACACGTTTTGGAGACAGTTGGTGAATAGTTTTTTCTTATGTGTACGGGTAGAGGCACCTGACAAGACCATTGATTTCTAGAGACTGAGAAGGATTGGTGAGGATTTGTGAGGATTGAGGAGTATTGGTGAGGACTGAGGAGGATTGGTGGCAGAGTTCTGGTGGCTTGGTGTCTGAGAAGAGCTTGAACAAATACCGCCCTAGTTACCCTCGTACATTCCAAGTCTCCAGGGGCCTGGCAGTACAGACATTTAAATTTAACACTTTATAAGCCTATAAAAAAGCTTATCCATACCATGATTATAACACACTCGTGCATTTAGTCGCCATTGGTATGATGGGTCTGGTTTAGTCAAATAAACATACAATGTCATGGTCACCTGCATCAAATATGGTGGTGGTGGTCTGTGATGTGTTATGCGTGTTGAATTTTATGTATTTTTTCTCGAGTTTCTTTTGAATGTCAATCAAGGTAATTGGGTTAAGGTCATGGTTATTGGCTTCCAATTTGGTGGATGGGAGATGCCTACCAAGATGGTGGTTGCCTACCAAGATGGGGGCCTCCAGTAATGTATAAATATAAACAAATGACGAATTAAAAGACAAATATGGTGGCCTCCAGTAACATATAAACAAAGAAGGATGGCTGCCTCCAGTAGCATGTAAACAAATGGCGAACGAAAAAATCAAGATGGCGGAATGAGTATAGATGAGAGGAGTGGGTGTGAGAGAGTCAGTCGTCTGCTGGAATCAAACAGAGGTGAGTAATTGGTTGGTTAGGGGGGGGGGGGGGGAAGATCTCAAGAAATGTAAGTTTTTAAATAAAATTTTTAAAAATTTTTGTAAAGAATATTTTTTTGGGGGAAAAGGGAAATAGCGAGGGAAATAAAGGGAAAAAATGGCCGTTGGTGTTAGAAAAATTTTTAATAAGAAATTTTTAAAATAACATTTTATAAAAAATAATTTTTAAACTATATTTTGAATATTTAAAACAATTTAAAAATTAAAATTTTTGATAAAAAAAATTTTATACACTTTTAAATCGATTTTTCAATTTTAGTGAATTAAAAAAAATTTTTTTTTTGGATATTTGCATTTTTAAGGTCAAAGGTCAATAGTCCTGATTCTGATCGTCTGACTTGGAGTCACTGATCCCAGTCGCCAGGGTCGCTGATCCCTGTCAGTATTACTGAAAAAATGGACATTTTCTAAGGATCCTATTAAGAATTTATAAAATAACTTTTTTATAGTTTTAATGATAAATTTATTTGGAATTTTTTTAAATTTTTTAGAATTTTCTCAGGAGTTTTTGAAATTTGTTTAAGGTTTTTTCTAGAGTTTTTAAGGTCATAGGGGTCAAGGTCCAGGTCGCGGTTGAAAGGTCAAGGTCAATTACGTCCTATATGGCGGACGGTGATGTAACAATATGGCGGCTCCCCCGAATCCTAATCCTATACCCGATCCCCTTTCCCCGTCAATGCTCGATTTCCTAATGCTCTCGGAGATCTCCAGGTTCCTCCACCCCTTCATTCCGGCGCTGCTCCATACTTACCTCAGTCACCCTCATCGGCTCTCAAGACCTCGCTGTTAAGAGCCGCCCAAATGTATCATAAATTAAGAACTTACAAAATCTGATAGATGTATTAACACCTAGATATAGACCGTTCACGGTAATGTGAGCACTTTTTGAAGCTGTTTCATCAGACCTAATAATCAATATAAACATTTCATTGTGGCCTCTGACTTTTGGTTTTAGGTATGGTGAATGTATACACTGTGTTTATTACTCACATGGCAGGGTTTACATAAACAAGTGGTGGGAGGATATAAATTGGTTGAAGGAAATAAGTTACTAGGGCTCCAAAAGTGCTCACTTTATCGTGAACGGCGTATACTATAGTTTATCTGTCCCAATGCGTAGACACGTATTAGAACAGCAAGGTAGAACTCCGAAGGCAAATTTTATAAAAATAAACGTCTAATTTCTAAAATTACGGCCATTTATACTTGGTCCTGTAGAAAGGTTTTTTTTTTTATCAGCGAGTGTATGTTTTCCGTCATTTCAGGCAATGGAGTGTCTTCTACTGTATATGCGTGCAAGAAAAATGTCACACAGAGAGCGAAATGTTTTTGCACCTACATGAACAATGATTGGCACGTATGCGGCACGCGTCACTTCACACCATCTTTGTTGCTGAGAAGGCGCAACTATTACATTTGTGGACATTTCATTTATATGATTTAGTTTCTGTTTGTTTAATTCAAAGGTGAGCTAGAATTATCGTGTTCACCACACATCTGTGTTCTTATGAAGTTATATTTTTCCCGTTGTTATTTTTTATAGGGGTTTGATACTGTAGGCTATGTAATAAGGGCCCGGTTGGAGGGGGGGGGGGATACAATGAGGATAAACAATTATTTCATGGCAGAACCAAGGAATGTTAAAGTTTTTTCACACTTTAATAATCAAACCTTTGAAAAATATCCCTTGTATGATGGGTTTGGTCGTTTCGTATGTATGCCATTTATCACAAAACGAATTAACGCGAAAGTACCTTGATTTTAGTTCAATCTAACTTTACTTAAATTTTATTTGTAAATTATAATATTTGATATATAATTTAGGCTATATGGATAACAACTAACAGAAAATGCGCGTGTCTGTAATGCCTAGTAAGAAATAGTTCTTATGCACAATATTATTACATTGAGTGCGCACGAATGAGGTACGTTGTCCCTCTGGTGTAATTGTCTAAACTGTTAAGGCTGTTGTGTGATTGAGAATTCGGTGTAGGGTAATACATGTTAATGAAAATCGGTTTTTTGGAGTTCCTGTTAATGATGGATGAATACCACCAGGGACTTTTTGAGCAGAAAAATAGGTAGGTGCTTCTTTGCCACAAAACGTAATAATTAATTAAAAATTACTAAATACAAACTGTTATATTGGCCTTGATACAGAGCTTGGTAGTATCATTTCTCACACTCAGGTTACTGTTTCAAGTTGATGTATTCAAAATTAGATTCACAATACCGAATTTCAGGAACATGTATTTCTCTGTAGTGAATTATCAGCTAGGCAACAGCCTTAATTTTTGTTTGCAAGAGGCAGAGAAATATCCTAAAAGTAGAACTTTAGTAGGGCTTCAGCAAAGTAGTTCAAGTAATCGTGACTATACTCTAGCAGGGCGTGCTGCGTCTAAGGGTGTGTTCCAAACAGCGAGAAATGTACACTCTCATGCACTCGCACTCAGTAATGATGTCACAGTGCTGTTCCTAATGTCCATCGAGAGCGAGTGCAAGTGCGAAAGCGAGTGTTTGTTAGTAAGTGTGTGCACTTACATGCTCTAACCGTACTCGCTACAACTGCCATTCTTTTGTTTGTTTTCTAACACCAGGAGAAATAAATAAACTGCCTTATTTTAATTCTCTTTCGTGTGACTTTCGTAAACAAATATATTATAGACCGATTTTCAGTTACGCATTACAATTTACGAATTTATATAGCAGTGCTACAGTACTGAAAACAGTGGAATGACACAACAACAAGTATTCATTCACTGTAAAGTATTTTCAATAAATATTTAATATATGTATAAATTTAGACATTATTAATTTATAATTCTAGAATAAGCGGTGCTAAAACTCCAAGCTCAAACTGTTGATTTAAGATAAAATGTATACCTGACTCTCTTCATACATTACTATCATACCCATCATCAGCATACCTACAAATCAATCCATTGTTAATTGAAATGAAAAAATTGATTTTTTAAGTGAATATTGTTTAATTATGCAGAATAACTATCGATTGCAGACCATATCGATTAATTTGAAGAGTGCGAGTGACGATAGTTCCATAAGGAGGGAGAGAGAGAGAGAGAGAGCTGGCTATTTGGAGCACAGCCTAAGGATGAGTTTACGATCGACTCAACACAATAAATGTACCGTGTGCTAAATATATGAATCAATTGTAACACCGCTGATATGTGTTACAACATTACGGCTATAAAATATTACTTCTATGATACATACCTAATATAAGATATGAATGTGTAATGTAATGATCAAGTATAGTTGTATATGTGAGTGATTCTGATAGGTTATATTAATGATACGTCTCGGCTAAAATATATTCTGCCACGTAAAAAATCAGTTTATTCATCCAGATTTGTATTAGCTCTATAGTTTAAAACAATTGAACCATTTATTCTAATAAACAAACAGAAAAGTCATAGTTAGAGCAAATCAATAGAAACGAATAAGATTACTTTGACTTTAATACTGTTAAGTGAATTGAACAAGAACTAACAAAACTACCCGATTTAAAATTATATGGTACTTTTGCAGAACTTTAGTTTCGAAATATTAAGCGCTTATAAATCTCAAAATAACAAGCAACACCCCCCTGTACGATGCACATAGAAAGAATTACCAATATTTGAATTTACTGGTTCTGGTCTCATAAATACGTTTACATTGGCCTGGGAAAAAACACGACTTAGCTGTGTCGATAGCGGAAAATAACTGCAACTCTGCCGATGTCGTGGAGTCATCCTTCACCGGTGTAGAACCCAGGAACAGCTCTCCCGCTCACCACGGACAGCACATCTCTTGGTGTTCCTCAGCGAACTCTTCCTCTGCGGGCCGGAACAACGGAGGTGGGTGCAGAACCGGAACCTCTCCAGAATCCGCAGCCAGTAGCACTTCTCTCGCAGAATTGGCTCTCCGAACACCAGACACCGCGTAGTTCTTGGTGCGAAGTCCTCCTTTACTGGGCCGTCCTCCCTTCCAGGATCATCGTACAGCTTGTGTCGATAGCGGAAAATAACTGCAACTCTGCCGATGTCGTGGAGTCATCCTTCACCGGTGTAGAACCCAGGAACAGCTCTCCCGCTCACCACGGACAGCACATCTCTTGGTGTTCCTCAGCGAACTCTTCCTCTGCGGGCCGGAACAACGGAGGTGGGTGCAGAACCGGAACCTCTCCAGAATCCGCAGCCAGTAGCACTTCTCTCGCAGAATTGGCTCTCCGAACACCAGACACCGCGTAGTTCTTGGTGCGAAGTCCTCCTTTACTGGGCCGTCCTCCCTTCCAGGATCATCGTACAGCTTGTGTCGATAGCGGAAAATAACTGCAACTCTGCCGATGTCGTGGAGTCATCCTTCACCGGTGTAGAACCCAGGAACAGCTCTCCCGCTCACCACGGACAGCACATCTCCTGGTGTTCCTCAGCGAACTCTTCCTCTGCGGGCCGGAACAACGGAGGTGGGTGCAGAACCGGAACCTCTCCAGAATCAGTAAAGGAGGACCTCGCACCAAGGACTACACGGTGTCTGGTGTTCAGAGAGCCAATCCTGCGAGAGGAGTGCTACTGGCTGCGGATTCTGGAGAGGTTCCGGTTCTGCACCCACCTCTGCTGTTCCGGCCCGCAGAGGAAGAGTTCGCTGAGCACCACCCGGAGATGTGCTGTCCGTGGTGAGCTGTTCCTGGGTTCTATACCAGTGAAGGACGACTCTACCACATCAGCAGAGTTGCGGTTATTTTCTACTATCGACACAGCTAAGTCGTATTTTTCCTCTAGCAACTGTAAATGTATGTATGACACCAGAACTAGTAAAGTCGAATGTTGGTAAATCGGTTGATGTGCAATGTGCAGTCTGGTGTTGCTTGTAATTTTGAGGATTACTATAGTATAATATTTCATAACTAAAGTTCTGGAAGGGTGCCATATGGTTTAAGATTGGTCTGGTTGATCAGTATTAAAATGAACGTAATTTTATTCGTTTCTATTGATTTTCTTGAATTAAGACCATTCTGTTTGTTTATTAGAATTAATGATCCAATAGTTTCTAACTACAGAGGAAATGAAAATTGGATGAATACACCGATTTTTTTAGCGTGGCAGCATAGAGTTCAGCTGAAGTATATTATTAATATAACCTATCAGACTCACTTACATATACAACAATATTTTATCATAACATTACACATTCCTTTCTTATATTATGTATCACAGAAGTAATATTTTATAGCTGCGATATTGTAACACATATCAATGGCGTTACAGTAATAATTTGAACGCCCAAACATGTGGCTATAAACTCTCCACACATTGTGTCTATTTAACACATGCCACTCAGCATTTCAGTAGTGCATGAATAAATCTGGATCACCGTCATAACTATCAAACTTTTACTAATTAAATATCATAAATTAATTTCCAAACTCAGGACTGTCTTCCTTTCCGTGCTGGCCTCTAGCTGATTCAAATTAGAATTAATAAGTTTTTGTTCTGAAAGACTATTATTCGAAAATCAATAAATTTTGATAGGCTGGCTGATGTGACCTGATTCTTTGAGAAACATAAGTAGCCCTAGTTATATAGACAAACATCCATGAAAAGAGACCACAGATAACCATTAAACTTATTAAACTTACACCCAACACAACTGTCAAAATAGATAATTGTACACGTATCACAATGACCATACGCTAAACATCTTATACATTGAATTAAAGTTTGGCATTTAAATCAAATTTAAAGACATAGGATAATCGTTATAAAGTCATAAATATTTAAGTGTTACATAATGTGTTCAAGGGCACTCATTTATGACAGTCGTGTGCGGGTCTTGGCGTGACTTAAGATATCTTTATATTTTATATCTTAAGTACAAGTCAAGACAAAGTAGACAATCGGAGCCCAATGGCATTAGTCGTTGGCGGGAAACTGCATTTACGTCTTGTATTTAGGTTATGTCGTATTGTTAAATCGTATGAAAGTTAATATTTTAGTCGAAAGACAGTATCCTTTTAATTTAAAGAATATTTCTTGGTCATGATTTATTTCTTGGAAGAAGTTATTGAATTCGCTTTAATTAACATGTTCAGATTTATTGATTCAGATACCCAATGTTGGTATCGGCTTACCCTTCTATAAGATATCACGATTTTTCAAAACGTCAACACATGCAGTAACCACAAATAATTAAGTATATGTAAATAATCTTCACTTTTATCCATATTTCCAGGTTCTGTCGACTGCTTTCGTCTCCTACGATCCTGATTGGCTAGACTAACAGTTGCTATCGTAAACTGCAAATCTTCGTATTGTATATTTTCCGTGTGCTTATCAAGTCATTAAGTACAATTCTTAATTCTCCAGGGTTTAATCGTAAACCGACGTTGAGTGGTGGAGAGGCAAGTGACGTCACGCGGTGTGGGCTCGCCGCAGCAGTTGAATGAAGAACAGTGCGACTGCAGCGCCTCTCGCGGCACTAGTGTGCGGGTCACGTGGCCACACAGGAGTAATTGATGTAGCGGACACAGCAAACACGCTGCCCGCAGGTTGCTCGCTGTTTGCTCTCCTCAACTCAAACAAGACGACGACGGCCGAGTACCCGCGGTCAACAGCTCTCCTTCCACCCTATACTTCGCTCTGCCTGTCTCCTGGGGACGGACAATACAGAGTAGAGGGAGCAAGGTGGTTCTGCCTCACTGCCACTGTCCTCTCTCCACCGTGCGCGCACACACACACTCCTCGCCTTTTCCATTTCTCGTTTCTGCTCAACTTTATTACTCTTGAGTCGTGTTCAAACATTTAATCCAAGACTGCATTCCAACCTTAATCCTCCCAGTCTCCGTGTTCATTATCAAGGACATGTTCGCACGTGAAGGATGTTTGGGCCTGGCACTATGCCCTACAAGGAATCTCTGACTTGTGTCTTGAGCAGAAATGTGATTTGTTGAAGTCTCTGTACCTCTCATCTGTGAATGGCCAATACACACGGTGCATTGTTCATAAGTTGAGAGAGGCACGTTCAACACAAGTACAGCCACATCAAAATATTAAATGATTGCAACACTTAAACTAATTCGGGGACAGATTGGTTAACAGTGCTTAACATTAAAGTACTTTTTCTTTTTGTTAAACCGAACTCTCACTAATGATTTATTAATATGAATAAAACAGGGAGAAAAGAGATATGTTGGCAATGCTTCGTAAGAAATAGTTCTTATGCAAAATATTGTTAAACTAGGTACGCACGAACGTGGTGTGATGTCCCTCTGGTGTAATTGTCTACACTTGTGTTTGCATGAGGCGGAGGAATATCCTGCTAGTAGAACTTCAGCAGGGCTGGCTTCAGAAAAGTTGGAAGTTACATCAAAATATCAATCAAACCACGTATGTCTGTCCGTTCAACCAATCAACGTCTGGCAACTTACATTCCAGCCAGTAGCACAGACAACATAGTACAGTTCGCAGCGCGCGCTAGCCAATCAGACACAAGGCCCGTTCCCCAACACCTCGCAAAACCAATCAAAGAATGGTACGTCGACATCAAAGGAAGCTCTATGCCATTTCGTCTCTGTGTATTAATTTGCTCTGTGATACAGGTATGTGTTAATTTCACATGTCTCATTATCGTAAACCCAGTCGCAGCTTCCTTGACGTCGGGACTGCCTGTATAAAGGCTGTTCACTATAAAGTGAGCACTTTTGAAATCAACCTTAGGAAATGTCACTTACTGCCCCTACTTGCTTATATTTTAACGGGCGCAATGAGTGGCATGCGCCCAATAAAGTTGGTAGCGATGGAGGGGGAAGTAGTTCCATATATTAACGTCGAGAAAAAAGTGTTAGGTAACCATTTGTGATAATTTAATTTATTTCTGTCGCTTTCTGTACTTTTTAATGAACCGAAGAGTGAAATGAGCAGATTTGTACAATATTTTCTTTTCTAATAATTTCACAGTTTCACTTTACCGACGCATGAATAAAGTGATGAGGCCCATGGCAATGTTACTTTTACATAAGGAGGAAGAGCACACGACGTGTATACAAGTAGATCTTAAGCAGGGCTTTCAAAAGTGTTCATTTACCGAGAACAGCCTATATCAATGCGGATCGCAATCATGACAATTCAATCAAATGCCTAACAGGCCAAACCTGCAGGGTCAGAATCCTGCTTGGTGATACAATCAAGATGTTTAACCTCTGTTCTACATACTTAATTACGTATTAAGAAAAATAGCCAATCACGAATAGTTCATATAAAAAATTAAGTGTCAAGTCTCTTGTCTCCTTGGCAACAACAAAAAAACCCAACCTACACAAAAAAATTAATCTGAAACATAAATTACTTAGTAATTTAAATTGTTTATGCTATTGTCATAATATAAAATTAATAAAAAATAATTAAGTATTACGTGATTGAGCCACATAAATTAATGTGTTAATAATTACTGAAAATTGCTATGTTTTAAGACTTCAGAATTACACGTTTTTTAAAACAAGCAATATAACAATATTACTTACACGTTAAACTAATATACTACACATTACTGTACACATTGTAGCTGAACGGTGAATATTTAAGTTGTATCTGTCGTACTAACTCTACAACTAATATACTACACATTACTGTACACATTGTAGCTGAACGGTGAATATTTAAGTTGTATCTGTCGTACTAACTCTACAACTAATATACTACACATTACTGTACACATTGTAGCTGAACGGTGAATATTTAAGTTGTATCTGTCGTACTAACTCTACAACTAATATACTACACATTACTGTACACATTGTAGCTGAACGGTGAATATTTAAGTTGTATCTGTCGTACTAACTCTACAACTAATATACTACACATTACTGTACACATTGTAGCTGAACGGTGAATATTTAAGTTGTATCTGTCGTACTAACTCTACAACTAATATACTACACATTACTGTACACATTGTAGCTGAACGGTGAATATTTAATTTGTATCTGTCGTACTAACTCTACAACTAATAATGCCACCGGAATAACATTTCATTAAAATGTTTCCTACAATATTCAGTTGCATACTACCTTTAAATTTTTTTCTTTTTAGTATAATATATATTAGCATATAAAATTATTTTATTTCAGTTTTTCAAACTTTGTTGTTAATCTGTGGGAAATAATGATTGTTATTACCTTTAATTGTATGTGTATAATATTACTATTATTCATATGTGTTACCTGGCAAAAGCAGCTGAAGAGTGCTGTCTCAGCCTCACAGCTCCCCGACACAGACGAAGTTACCTGGCAGAAGCAGCTGAAGAGTGCTGTCTCAGCCTCACAGCTCCCCGACACAGACGAAGTTACCTGGCAGAAGCAGCTGAAGAGTGCTGTCTCAGCCTCACAGCTCCCCGACACAGACGAAGTTACCTGGCAGAAGCAGCTGAAGAGTGCTGTCTCAGCCTCACAGCTCCCCGACACAGACGAAGTTACCTGGCAGAAGCAGCTGAAGAGTGCTGTCTCAGCCTCACAGCTCCCCGACACAGACGAAGTTACCTGGCAGAAGCAGCTGAAGAGTGCTGTCTCAGCCTCACAGCTCCCCGACACAGACGAAGTTACCTGGCAGAAGCAGCTGAAGAGTGCTGTCTCAGCCTCACAGCTCCCCGACACAGACGAAGTTACCTGGCAGAAGCAGCTGAAGAGCGCTGTCTCAGCCTCACATCTCCCCGACACAGACGAAGCTACTGCCAGTGTGCAAAAGCTGTTCACGATAAAAGTGAGCACTTTTGAAATCAACCTTAGAAAAAAGTCACTGCTCCCACCTTCATATATTTTAACGGGCGTACTGAGTGACATGCGCCCAGTAAAGTTGGTAACAATGGAGGGAAAATTAGTTCCATGTTTAGCGTTATATTAAAATAGTTATATTAACATTATCTAATACAGAAATTATTTCTGTTGCCTTGTGTATTTTTAGTATATATTAGAGTAAGAATAGGCAGTTTTGTAAAATATCGACCTTTCTAATATGTGCAGAGTTGCGCCTGACCGGCGCATGAATAAAGTGACCAGGGTCAGCCCAATGTTAATGTCACATGTAGTGTAAGTAACACAATGCGCATGTAAGTTTGCCGTGGACAGCCTATAGTCGGCCATGTAGGGCTGTCTGCTCCTCTACTACACGTAGAGGGAGTTGAGGACAACTACAATGAAGATTGCCGCATCAGTAATGAAACCTAACATGCCCCATATCCCAGACAACTGCAGCGTTAAGGGCGGCATAGGCAACAACTACGTCTAGAGAGCATATGAGGTGAGAATGAAGCAGCGCCGGAATGCAAGGGCTAGGCAAATGTAGGATACCCGAGAAAATCCGCCATCCAGCGGTATCGTCTGGCACGATTCCCACGTGTGAAAAGGCGGCAGCTACCCCACCGGGTATCGAATCTTGTTTCCCTTGGTGGGAGGCGAGCAGTCCAGCCGCTGTGCCACCGCGGCCCCACTTGAAAAAAGACGGCCAGTTATGTATAGCATAAGCGAGAAGAAAATATGTCGGACTTCTCTACGGTATGTTTTATGTTACAGAACCGAGGGGCGTTTTTTTTTGAGAGAGAAATTAGAATAGTTACTACGAACCGAGGTAACAAGTTACGCTAACATTTGGCGCTCTTCACAGTTTCAACTCTACGAACAAAAAATAATTTAGCTGTTTCGTTGTTAGCTGTTTTATTATAAGAGGGTTACGAAAAGAGCAGGAAATTACATTATCCACTAATTCAAGAGCACTAATTCAAGAGTAAGCATACAAAGTAAGTGGGCGGGGGGAGGGAGGGACTTAGGCGACTCGACAGACACAGTTGCAGAGAGGAGGACTGCGGTAGGAAGAAAGTCAAATGAAGAGAGAGAGAGAGAGAGAGAGAGAGAGAGAGAGAGAGAGAGACCACACCGCTGTTTGCAGGTACCCGCACAGCACTACTCGTATTTGTAGTGATGCCAGGCCGTCATGTTGCCTTACTGAGTAGCGCTTTCTCAAGTAGACGACTGTGTTTACGTGTATAGCAGGTACACGGTAAAACGAGCACATCTGAAAGCCCTGTTATACTTGTATACACGTTGTGTATTCTTTCCCCTTATGTAAAATGAGTATTGCAATGAGCCTCATCACTTTATTCTTGCGTCGGTCGAGTGAAACTGTAAAGTTGTTACGGAAGTAAATACTTTACAAATCCGCTCATTTTTACACTTCGATGCATTAAAAAAACCTAAAACGAAAGAAATTATTTCTAAGTTATCACAGATGGTAACCTAACAGTTTTGATTCGACGTTAAGATATAGAACTATTTCCCCATCTATCGTTACCATCTTTACTGGGCGAATGCCACTCAGTGGGCCCGTTAAAATATAAGCATGCAGGGGCAGAGACTTTTTTCTAAGGTTAATTTCTAAAATGCTCACTTTATAGTGAACAGCCTTTAGTAGTGCACCCCACTACATAAACAACTCATTACAAACTGCTATTACTTGTTCACGATACTCCGAGCACTTTTGAAAGCCCTGCTTATCATGGGCTTGTTTGCATATCGATATATTTTTCCAACTTATCTAAAATTAACATTGTCATGGTCTTGAGTCGTTAGACTACTCGCCTCACACCGAGGAATACCGGGTTCGATTCTCGGTGGGGTCGCCCCAGGATTTCCGCATGTGGGAATAGTGGCGGACGATGCCGCTGGTCAGCGGGTTTTCTCGGGGATCTCCTGTTTCCCCAGCCCTTGCGTTCCGGCGCTGCTCCATACTCACATCGGTTCTCAAGACCTCGATGTCAGGAGCTGGCAAAATCTCGTCACTCACTCACTCACTCACTCCAAGAATGAAAGTCTGCATGCAGGCAACTTGCAAAGCGAAACACGGAGTGAGGTAAACAGTAGTGCGTGCTATGTAGCGATGTTCGCAGAGAGCAGTTGGCAGCAGTGGTGCAGTGGGGCCAGCCTGCATCACAACGAGACGTACAGTAGTTTACAATGGCTAGAGTAGCTCGTGGCTTAGTGTGCGACAGCGCAATAAGCTCCTGCAGGATATTGAAAAGAGCTCCGGCCAGAGGACATTGTAGCAGGACAATTTCCTGTTCTGCTGAGACACGTGACCTCCCCTGGCCTGCACACGCTCCTTCATGCACGTGACAGCAGGACATTTTCAACGTCACATAGACTCTTCTTCTTTTACATCGTCTCCAACTGCCATTACTCTAGTTACAGACAAAGTATTGGCGAGAAACTGCGCTCTTGTTATTGTCACTTAGCTCACTCCAGAGTCATACTCACCCTAAGGGCGGTTTACCCACGTGTGCCTGCCATACCTTGACAATTATAGCTACTGTAGAAGGCTGCCCCTCCCGCCCAAAAAAAAAGAAGAAATTATTTGTAGATAACACAAAACTAGACTGTTTTCATACAACAATAATTTAAAACAAAATATTTGACAAACTTATTTCCCCCCAAAGAAATTTTTATAGAAAAAAATTCACCCAGAGCTCACTTTGACATAAAACATCTTCATTTTCGCAGATAATTTTTAACGAAAGTGAATTTTTTAAGAATGTTGCTCTTCGCAGGCATACACCCCTCAACTACTTTTTAACATAACTTACGACCAATAAAATTGAGGAAACCGAACGTGAGAACATATATGAAACTTGGCACTGAAACACAATTCCCATCAGCAGATACGTATCGCGTGTATTATACCCAAGCATTGCCGCTCTAGTTTCTTACTCTGTGATTGTTCATGATAACAGAAGGGCGTAAGTTGTAGCCAGGTGTTACTGACAGACTACATATTGCGCGTAAGGAAGGTCCACTGTAATATGGAAAATATTATGAAAGAGAATTCACCAGCTATGCCGTAGCACAAATGCAGTTTACTTAAATAGTTATGTTTTGTACCGTGTAATGTATAAAACTTTTAACACATGTTTACCATTTACTCATGAAAACTTTCATGAATATACTGTATAGTAACGGATAGAGAATATATGCGGCGTTTGTTTGTTTGTTCGTTTGTTTGTGTTATTGTACCCGTAAGATCATTTTTCAATACATAACTGTACAAAGATATTGTACAAGTCAAATTACAGGATGCAAAGTTTACACACTTGACATAGTACACACACACACACACACACATATATATCAGATTGCACGTACACACATCACATATATGTCAGCTTGCACGTGCACGCATCACATATATGTCAGCTTGCACGTGCACGCATCACATATATGTCAGCTTGCACGTGCACGCATCACATCTTTTCCTCGTCTTCCAACATGCAGTGGGGCGTCTTCATTTTACTGAAACAGAGGAAAAAGGAAACGAGAAAAACCAGAACAAGAAATGTGTACAACGGAATGTTATGCAGTAATTTCTTAATATTTGTAGTTTAGATAATATCATCTACGCTATAAAATGCACATTCAATAAACAATTCTTTGAGTTGTTTTTTAAAGATTTTTTGTTAGAGAAGCAAATTTCTTGAATGTGTTGTGGTAACTTATTGAAAAGTTGGCTACCAAGGTAGGATGGCCCTTTCTGGACAAGTTTTAAGTTAACTGAAGCCATGTGTATGTGTTTTTTTATTCTAGTGTCATGCTTATGAAAGGACTCTTTTTTTCTGAAATAAATGACTTTTTGGACGAATGTAAGTACTGAAAACATGTACTCATATGCAACTATTAAAATCTCTGAGCTCTTGAAGAGAAGTCCACGTGAGTCTGGCTTTCTCTTGCCATTGATTATTCTTGCAGCTCTCTTTTTTCATGTGAAACACGTTTTTACTGTCAGTAGAATTACCCCAAAAATTATACCATAAAACATGATGGAATGAAAATATGCAAAATATACGACTAAGTGCTAGTGGAGGTTGACTGATTACACAGGAAAATTGATATGTTGATGCTGTTTCGTAACTAGATTACTCTCAATTCGATCATGATTAGTTAGGATATGTGTCTGTTTCACCAAATGGACATGGCTGCATCATAAAGTACTCTTCCCTGACAACATTCGAAAATTCCACAGACGCAGTTATAAAAGACAACTACATAGGAATCAGCCATGGGATGCAGCTTTTTGTGAAATATCCAAGCAAAAACATAAAAATTAATTTTTCGATCTCCCCCTAAAAAAAAATATTCTTCTTGAGGGAAAATGCAGTATTTACCGTGAAACAGTTTCGTGCCATCTATTGGCTGTTCGTTGTTAACTAAGTAGCCTACATACGAGAGGCGGCATGTTTACTTTCATCCTTAGCTTCCCCCTGTGGTTTATATTTCTTCCACACGCACAAAACAAACATGCCCGGGGGAAGACGGGGTGGAGGGCGTATGTTAACCGCTTTTTCTAACAGCATACTAGTCAGGAGGGTGGAACTGGCGCAGGACTTCCGGGTCGCTTTATTTTTCTGGTAGTAGTTACAGTAATCTCCGGGTCGAGAATAGCTGCGCTAGTGCCAAGCGAATTCCACCATTTTCGTTGTTATTTTCTTGTCAGCCTGATACAGGTTCATTGAGGTTATGTTAGTACGTGGCAAGAATTCTGGTCTTGGCAATACTGAACAATCTCAGAGCTCCTTATTCACACTATTTTTGATACAAATCATTTTCCAAAGGGTTTATATATTCACTCCCTTCATTATTCTCCGAGCACTGATGGAAGAAAACTTTTTTTCTTACCATTAATCAGTGATCCGAGAATAACGAACGTAGTTAATTCGTAACGACCTAAGAAGGTGTTAAAAACTGTCATTTGCGTCTTGTAGAGCCAAAAATTTCGAAAAATCCTCTGTGAAACAATTTGTGATAAAAATGATATAAATATACGGTTTTGGTGCACCATTCCCCTGAAGGCACTGTTTCCCTGGTGGCCGGCAGGTAAATGGCCCGTATTGGTAGCAAAACACAATCGCCATTCATGGAAGACACGTATCTCGCTTCTAAGAAACACCACCTGGTCCTTTGAGTTAGACGCTAGTTAGTCTGTGGCCAAGGAAGAGTAACATTTTAAAAAGGATATTATAGAGGTATGTTGGAGGATGGAGGGGGGGGGGGGGGAGGTGCTTACCGTGACACACAACACGATCTGTAGGACTTCACATTTCTTCCAACTGCCCGTCTACTAGTCATTAGCATCTGTAGCTACATGAAACAAAAGGCCTTATCCATGAATCCCTTGGGCCTGCATTAGCTTTTTTCCTCACCTGTCATGAGAAACAATTTTTAATAAGAAATTCTAAAGAAATTACTCACAAACAAAATATTAATTTGTGGTACACATAAAACATTAAAGTACGTCTATAGATTATATTAAATTTGAATCGACGTTATTTTGTGGCAGGTAGCACAAAGTGAAAAAGTTAAATTATGTTTGGCATTGATATTTACGATTCATCATTATTCTGCAAACACATTTGTACCATGGATCTTGTGTATTAAAATAATTATCATAGAGAATAACAACAAGTTTTTTTATATTTTCCTTTCGCATATTCTACACTGGCTTAAATTTTGGTTGTATGATCAGAACAGGGGAATTGATATACATTGATCAACATATCATTCTGCATATGCTGCAAAGCTGTAACTAGTTACTGTAATTCAAATTCAACTATTGGTACCGCCTGAATTGTTTGTTTGTCATTACGTAATATTAAGTCTGATTATTCTGTAAGCTTATACACAAAAATATTAAATAATGAATATATACTGTGTAACACTTTTAAATAATATAGATTGTATTATGTATTGGAGAAATAAGTAATTTGTAGTATGTATTCGGGAAATAAATTATTTTATTTTACAACAGTTTCATAACTCGTTAACTTTTCGTTTGTGGGGACACATAATGTAGTAGTCAGCTCGTTTACCTTCCACCAGGATGATCCAAGTGTATGCCGGATATCCGCATATGAAACACCTCGTGTATTTTGCCGTTATTCGGTGCGTTCTCTCGCGGTAATCCTATTTTCTCCAGCGAAGTCTTATCTATATATGTTGCAAAACTACGGCCAAAACTAACTCATGCAATAGTATTGTAACCTAAGTTACGGCACAATAGAATTAATTTGGGAAGCGGTAACCAAATTTAAAACCGAAATTTTATACGTTACTTCCCGTATTGGTTAGATCAGTGAGTTAGGCAATGTTCCAATGAGTTTGGCGTTTAGTATTTTGTAAGGTTTTAATTGGAATACATAGATTTTTATCTGTTAAGAATGTATTACTGCTATTTCGTTGTACACAATTGACGCCAATTAATAAAATTTATAATTAAGACAGAGAAATCAATGAAATAAATAATTAAATATTAGTCCGAATAGACAGTGTATCAAACTATTCAATTATTTTATAATTTATGCGTCCATACTTGACAGTTAGAATCTTAAATCCGTATTACATGTCCATTCAGTCCCACCTCAGTCCAGTCCATGTCCCGCCAGTCGCAATGTTCTAGAGTCCTCACGCACAGTAGGCTTCACTCGTCTGTTTCACACCCTCTCGTCCATTCACCACTATAATTTTTATTTCATGTATGTGTTATGCGATCGTTAATGTCTTTATGTGTTGCACACACATAACAAAACTTGCTCTTTATGTATAAGTAAAGTACCTTTTTTGTTCTTCCGCCAATAATACAAGCCGGGAAAATATTACATATATTAGCACATTAAAACTATACTTATGGCTATCAGTAAAATAATAATCCCTTAGACATTTTAGGAGATTGGGAGTTTGACAACAACCACATAGTAATATCACTGACAAATGTTTCACATGAGTACGTTTTGCTATATAGATGTGTTATAATTATGGACGAGGAATAGAAATGAAACTGCACTTTATGAGGAAAATACGAAACTTGGCTCACATCACATCTACGCCCATTATCAACGTTTAGGAAGACAACCTACTCCCTTATACAAATCATGGCTACGTTTCCCAAAATAAACACCATAAAATTTAATTTACGGAATTATTTTAATATAATTAATTTACATGTCTAATTATATATTTTTAGAAAAACAGAATACAAAAAAAGGTTCTGAAACTTTGTTGGACGTCCATAGGATGAGATATCCCACATGGAGAGCAAAATTTCGCCGATGTAAAAATGATAACGTGGTAATGGTTTTTGGTGCTCTTTTCCAAGTGACGAGGAGTAACGTGGTAATGGTTATTGGTGCTCTTTTCCAAGTGACGAGAAGTAACGTGGTAATGGTTTTTGGTGCTCTTTTCCAGGTGACGAGGAGTAACGTGGCAATGGTTATTGGTGCTCTTTTCCAAGTGACGAGAAGTAACGTGGTAATGGTTTTTGGTGCTCTTTTCCAGGTGACGAGAAGAAAGAAAATCATTAATACGGTTTTTGTAATTACAGTTTTTTTATGTTCCATATAAGGTAACAGTTGGCTATGAAAGGGTTTTGTAAATGAAGTATAAGACAATATTAACAATAAATCGCTACAAATATCTTGAAACGACTGTTGGAATTGAAAGTGTTGCTCTGCGATTGTACTGGAGACAATCGCAGTTCTAACATTATCTACTTAGATGTGTTCATAGAAGAGAAGAAGCTGCTACGCTGTAGTGGCTAGAGCGCATTCCTTCCACCAACACGATCCGGGTTTGAATCCCGGCCGGATCACCTCGAATTTTCGCCTGAGGAAAATGTGGTGGACGTTGCCTTTGGGTTATGTAGGGTACTCCCATTTTCCACATCATTACATTCTATCGCTGTTCCAGCTTCACCTTATTTCTTACTCATTGGTACCACTACAGATCTAAACCCAGAAATCTGATTAACTCTGAAGAGAGGAAAAGATCTTCCTCGTAAATACTTATAAAAAAATTCACACCAATTGCTAGACACAGGTGAGTTTAGCAACATTTGACAGGTAGATGGGGATGTATGACAAAAAGATCCAAACTAGGTGGCGAAGTTGACATCTTTTCCCACAGTGTGGAAGGGCTGCCATGATCTTATAAAGAACAGTGGCAAAGTACAGTGCTTTCAACTCCAAACAAAATCTCATAAAATTATATGATTACAGATATGTTCTACGCGATATGGCCATATTATGGTGTTAAGAGAACCTGCGTTTTGAATGGAGACTGTATTAAACCACTGAATATTTTAAAATAATTTAAACTGACAGTGGTTTGCTTTAAAAGCGTAATAGCGCAGATTGAGTTAATTTAGTAATTCCAAAAATGTTTTTGAGTGATTTTTTGATAAGATCCTCGAATTCATTTTCTTCAAATATTCGTTAGGGCCAAAAATTAGCCTATATAATATCTAAACATTACCTTTGACAAAATAATACTTTTCTTACAGTGAACCGCTCGAAAAAAGTGTTAAAACAATATGACGTGTTATGATACAGACCGCGGGTGGGAGAGAAGCAGTTAGAGCGCTTGCTCGCTTCCCACCATGGGCGATCTGGGTTCAATCCCCTGCCCCGGCTTCGCGTGTGGGATTTGTGCCGGACTATGCCACTGGCTGACGCTGAGTGTTCTTCTCATGAAATGCAATTTTTCTGGTAATAAATGTTGTTTGCAGAATCAACTACATGTTCTTGGAAACCAATCCTTGGTAGAAAACAACAATGTAGAGCTAACAATTTTCCAAAAATGACAATGTTATACCTATAGTTAGGATTACATGCGTGCCAAAATGCCAAGAATTTCCTTACTTCATAAATTATTATGTGGTGCTATCTTGAGATACAAATGAAAAATATTCATTATGATTTTCATATATTACGTTATATCATTGTCAATTTCCATTATTAATATGATAAATCTTTCAGTGGAATTTTCTGCAAGTTCTATGATATGCCTAGATTTCAGTGAGAAATTTCATATGGCCACATATCGCAATGTAATAACGGAACATTGTCTCAAATTGCTGACAGTGCGGAAATATAATTTAAAAATCGACGCATTCTGAAAGAAAAAGTAGAATTCGAACGATCACTGTTTCTGATGTACATTCTTTGCAACAGCAGCAATAAATAAAGTCAGCCCGAAATCAAATCAAATTTGCAGTTTAAAAAAATTTTAACTTGGAAAATTTGAAGTAATAAACAATTATCGTGTTATTCTGGTTACTTGAAGAGATAGCATTTCCTACAAGTTTAAATAATCAACACTTATCGTATTATGGTTACAGCAAAGTATAGATTTCATCAAAAGATAAATATAATTGTGGTCTGTTTTGAAAAATGTCCATCCCCATACGATTAAAAAAGAAATAAATAAAAACAAACTTACGTCTTCCACTTTCTTCTTATTAAGGTTAAAGTGTTTGTCATGACAGGAATATTCATCATACACAACATTTCTTCTGCTTGAGTATGTCCAATGCCGATAGCTGTTGCTCCCCATGAGAACCAAGTATTCAGTTCATTTGTTTCGGCTGGTTCAGTGTAGATTTTCCTACTGCTGTCACACATAAATCATTCGTACGTGAGGCAGCTCACAAGTCCCATTCTCTTCTCAGAGTTTAATATGTCCCTCCTCCTGTACACGCCTTGTTGTGTCGAGTCAACTTATCGTACAGCTTGGTAAAATATAAAAGATCGACAATTCGGTGAACTTCAATTTCGCATGCTTCTGTTGATCCTCTAGTGATGGCTTCAACGAGAAGTTTGGGAAGATTTCCGTCACAGAAAAGAAAAAATATTGCTCAATTTACGTCAACCACCGAAACACTGGGAATAAAGAACCGTAATTTTGTCTTTTTGCAATGTGTTGTTCTTGTTGTTAAAAAAATTAAGGCACTCGACTGAAATGTGTGATCAAATGGTGCTATGGAAGTTTGGATGATAGATGTTAGTGAATACTCAGTACTCTGAAACTCAATAGATCGCGTATACGTAAATAACAATGCTTAGTACTCTGAAACTCAATAGATCGCGTATACGTGAATAACAATGCTTGTGATAGTTCATTTTATTCTTACCATACTGCAATTTCATCAAGAAGAGGCGTTGGAGCTCTTGCAGGTGTAACATTTTGTTTTGGGCGTCTGGAGTATGTTCTGAGCCTGGGAATATCTTTGGATGAAGGCTCATTCAGATGTCTCGTCCTTAGAATCACAATTGGTTCTAGGAACAATATTCCAACAAAATTAAAAATCAGGCAACAGTACTGTTTACATCTGTTATGCTTATCGAGTACAGTATAAGACATTTATTTATGTAAGAAATTATATTTGTGTTTCAAATGCACATAAAATGGCAACTGCATTAAAAAACGTATCTCACAAGTTATTTTCGGACAAGTATGAATAATAGCAATATATAATAAATCGTTACTTCTGATGTCTCTGATTTAAATTTTTGATTATGAAACGAGCTAATAAACAAGATTTCCAAAACATCTGTTATGTTAAAAAAATGGTTCTGAATATCAGTAATTAACGTTATCTGTAATTATGTATTGCTGCAAAAATAAAGTCACCGTTGAAAATGTCCTTTACTTCCAGGATTTCATATGAATTTAGAAAATATATACATACAAAAAAATGCCTTACTTTGTGTCTTTTTCGATGATAGCATCTTGTGAGATATGAGTAATCGTCTGTGACTGTGCTAAGTTGATTGTGCTAAGTTTATCTTTATTGGTGTCCATAACATTTCCTCGTTCTCACAGTCAGTTATGTCGCTAGCACATGCGACATCAGGCAAGGCATCTGTGACATTTCCCTTGCAATCATCAGAGTATGTCGCTAGCACATGCGACATCAGGCAAGGCATCTGTGACATTTCCCTTGCAATCATCAGAGTATGTCGCTAGCACATGCGACATCAGGCAAGTCATCTGTGACATTTCCCTTGCAATCATCAGAGTATGTCGCTAGCACATGCGACATCAGGCAAGGCATCTGTGACATTTCCCTTGCAATCATCAGAGTATGTCGCTAGCACATGCGACATCAGGCAAGGCATCTGTGACATTTCCCTTGCAATCATCAGAGTATGTCGCTAGCACATGCGACATCAGGCAAGTCATCTGTGACATTTCCCTTGCAATCATCAGAGTATGTCGCTAGCACATGCGACATCAGGCAAGGCATCTGTGACATTTCCCTTGCAATCATCAGAGTATGTCGCTAGCACATGCGACATCAGGCAAGGCATCTGTGACATTTCCCTTGCAATCATCAGAGTATGTCGCTAGCACATGCGACATCAGGCAAGGCATCTGTGACATTTCCCTTGCAATCATCAGAGTATGTCGCTAGCATATGCGACATCAGGCAAGGCATCTGTGACATTTCCCTTGCAATCATCAGTGCACCAAACCACTAATATACGAAAATCATCAGCAAATACCGGAAGCTATGTTTGTTTCAAATAAGAATGTTTGACTTTGAAGGAAAGGAACAAAATCATGCAATTAATTTTTTCTTTCAGTGTGTTTGATCCTCCTATTGGGACAAGAATATGTCTATCTACTGGCTCGTATAATGTAATTCACGAAATAGTTCTATACGAAATAAATGACACATTTTTGAAAACGTCCCTGTGACAAAAACTCTTGGATCCCTTTCTCCATTTTAAGTATCTGACAGCTTACGTAGAAAAGGAGCCTAGTCGGTCGGTTTTCTCGCGAATCCCAAATATTCTGAGTCCCGCTGTTACGCCCATACACTAAAAAAAAAAAAAAACCTTCTACTTTTACACAGAAAATCCTTGGAAACTCTGTTGCCGAAGTAATTCTTTTTAAAACTACGAAGGTTTTTCTTGTAAAAAAATTCAAAGTATACGTGTTCAGTATTTTTTTTATAAGAAGGAGTGTAAATATGTGTCAGCGGACTTTGTGATTGGGCGCATGAATACCTGGTCCTGGAAGTAGTACTCACCACCCCCTGAAGATCAGTGTAACTCAAGATGGCGTCGGGGTATGTTGTTCATAGTAACGATCTCTATATCGTTGGTTGTCCGGCAAAGTACGTGTATGAATTGCATAACATTTTTGGTCCTCCGAGCTGGATCGCGTCATGTGTGATACCGATCAGCGATTATATGTTTATTTCGTCACTCGATTGCGTGTGCTATGCAATTGCAATCTCCCGCGCTCGTCAATCAAGTACCAACGCTACCGCAGAAAATTACCCGTTGTTCAGACATTCTGTGAAGAAACGAGATATCTGCCCTCATTTCACCATTTACAAGGGATTCCACATATTTGTGATTGCTTATGTAATGATTGTGCTGTGTTAGTTTCCATTTTTGTGATGTTATCCAATCAGTAGAAAATTAGTTCGCCACGTGGGTGAGTAATTTTACCCATTTTTCTCATCTTAGTTGTGTTTGTTACTTCGTGTATTTTTTAATTAGCCAGAGTATCTTCGATTTTTGCACCTAATCAGATGTACATAACCTCACTTGTGCTATGACATGATAGGTTAGGGCTTTGTCTTCTCTGTAGACCTGCCATTTTTTTCACTTTCTTCATTGTAGAAATTTTTTGACATTGGTTTCAAATTATTTTTATTGGAATTGAAACTTCAGGAAACTAAATTACGGGACACCAGTGAGCGCCTTCAGGCATTAACAAGTGCTCCACTTATTACTGTAGAAATTGTGCATGAGGCAAACGCACTTGGTGTATAACTGGAGGCAACTGATAGTACTGTAAATTCAATATGTGACATCTTACTGCAGTTAGATCCACTTCCTGATGACTTGGATGAAAATATTTTGACCTCTAAACATAACGAGCTGTTTAGTTTTCTGTTTGACACTCGTGATATTGTGGCTTCGTTTTGGGTAAGCACGTTGTTCAGAGTGAATCAACTCCGCCTGTTGCAGGTCTATCTGGAAATTTAAGTCTTCCCAAGATCAATTTGCTTGCTTTTTCTGGTCAGTGGGAAAACTGGCCTATGTTTTCGCAGTTGTATCAGGCCACCATTCACACCAATCGTTGTCTGTCTAATGTTGAAAAGTTTCAATATTTAATGGGTTGTCTCACAGGAGAAGCCTTACAATTAGTAAAAAATCTCTCCACTCCTTCTGAGAACTATCCTGTGGTATGGGAACTTCTTACATGTCAGTACCAAAATTTGAGATAGCTGACGACATTGTATATAAACAGACTCCTCGATTTGCATTCTGTCAACATCACAAATCACAAATCCATCAGTCATTTTGTCAGCATATTCACTGAAAATGCATGAGCCCTTGAGGGAATTAGGCTGTAATGTAACTGAGGAAAATCCTGTTCTTGTCACAGTCTTGATGAGAAAGTTGGACGTGGAGCTGTGCACTCAGTTTGAAAGCTCACACGCAGGGCGGACTAATGATATACCTAATGTTACAGAACTTGTAGAGTTTCTGTTTGAAAGGGTTTCTACTATGGACTGTGCCATTGATATGGGAGTCAAACCAAGCACCAGTCAAATAGCCCAGAGAGACAACTTTAAAAAACTAAGTCATGTAACACAACCACCCAAATCAGTATTAGTAACTAATTCTGAGCCCAATCAGTTAAAGTTGTGTATTGTCTGTCAGCAGACCTCTCATTCCGTATATGAAAGTTCAGAGTTTGTTAATGCCTCACCATCAGAAAGACAGTCGATAGCTCTCAGTAATAAACTCTGCTTCAACTGCCCGGGAACTGCCCATACTGTAGTGTCATGTTCCTCAGCTGATGCGTGTTTTCAATGCAAACAGAGGCATCATACTCTACTTCATGTTGATGGTCAATCTAGGCCTAATTCAATAACTCATGTTGAAAATGATACTTCAAGTGCTGATGTTGAGACTGAACAATTTGTAGGTGTCTTTTCAGCTCGTAGTCGTGCTTCAGTGTTGTTATCTACTGCCCTGGTAACTGTGTATGATGCTGACAGTAAACCACACTTACTTCGATGCTTACTGGGCAGTGCGGCTCATGACAGAGGCAACTGCAAAAGTGTTGTCTTTACATGTTCAAAATGTCAAGGAAAGGGTCTGTGGTATCGTACATAGTACAGTCAACTTGAAGGGAGCTGTTAGTTGTAAAATCCAATCCTCTGTTGTATCTCAATGTTCCATTACTCACTCTCTTTTCGTGGTCCCTAAAATCACCAGCAATTTACCACGAACAACTGTGGATCCATGTGTTCGTAACCAATTGGAGTCTCTTCCATTAGCTGATCCCCAGTTTGACAAACCTGGTCCTGTTGACGTGTTGCTGGGCGCTGACATCAATGCATGAGTTTGTACGAGTGGGCGACTTGAACTAGGTCAGCGCATGTCTGTTATGCTGGAGTCTAAGTTTGGTTGGATGCTCTTGGAGAATACCCTGAAATTAATGCCAGCTCTGATCAAGAGCTGATTTCTATGTTCGTGGGGACTGAGGACCCCCTCGTGTAGTTGCAAAACAACCTGATGCTGACTTCTGTGAGACTCACTTCAGAGCTACTCACTCTCGAGATTAATCGGGTAGATACAAGGTTCACCTCCCATTCAAATCTGAGGGGCAATGTATCGAAAGTTCATACATAAATGCAGAAAACAGATTCTATGCTCTGGAGTGCAATCCCGCATCTCAACCAGATATGAAAACAATGTACAAGGACTTCATGGCTGATTATGCTACTTCAGGTCATATGGAACCCTATGCCCACTCCACCCAACAGGTAGAAAGTCGAGAAACCTCTTAATGTTTTATCCCTTACCATGGTGTGTACAAACTGGGTAGTTCAACCACTAAATTGAGGGTGGTTTTTGATGGCCATGTTGTCAGGACTTCAAATGGTGTATCCCTCAACGATACTCTCCTCTCTGGACCCAAGCTTCAAAATGAGATATGCGATGCCATCTTACGGTTCAGACTCTATAGTGTGGTTTTCTCGTGCGACACAAAGCAAATGTATCGGCAGATTGTAGTCCATGAGGATGATCGACCATATCAACTTATTCTGTGGTTCGAAGACCCCTCTCTCCTACTTGCAGTGTTCCAAAGTTAATACTGTAACCTATGGACTCACGCCTTCTCCATTTCTGGCGATTCGTACCTTACACCAGTTGGCTATTGATGAGGGCCTCCATTATCCCCTGGCACAAAATGCTCTTCAAAATCACATTTTTGTATATGATATTGTAACTGCTGTGTTATCGGTGGAGGGAGCATTTGTGCTAAAGAATCAGTTGATTAAACTCTTACGAAGGGGTGGATTTGAACTGAGGAAATAGTCGAGTCACCAGCTACGGTTGTTGGATGACATTCCTGCATCTCATCGTGAGAATCCCAAAGTGCTTAACTTCTCATCTGAGCCTGTAGTGACTATTCTTGGTCTTAAGTGGAGCCCAGGGACTAGTGTTTTCTTTTACCATTTAAACATATGTAATGGTGTCCCAACCAAACGTTTTGTTCTGTCACAGATAGTTCGCATTTATGATCCCATGGGCTGAATATCTCCAGTGGTAGTGTGGGCAAAAATTCTGCTACAGTGGTTGTGGACCTAAGGAGTGGGTTGGGACGACCCCTTACTGCTACCAACACGAGAGAAGTGTAATCAGTACATCGAGGGATTTGTCCACCTTGAAACCATTAGTTTGCCAGGTTCTGTTTGTCCTGATGCAGCTTGTGTAGAGCTACACGGCTTTGCAGATTCATCTGAACCAACCTACGTAGCTGTCGTGTATTTGAGAAGTAGTGATTGTGATGGGAATGTGAACATGCATCTCATACTGGCCAAGTCTAGAGTAGCTCCACTAAAACAAATTGCACTTCCTCGACTTGAGCTCTGTGGTGCTCATTTGCTGGCAAAATTGATGCACTATTGTCATGCCTTCCTCACTCAACATTTAAGTCACTGCCAGTCATGTGTGGACTGACTCTAGTGTAGCTCTCACCTGGATCAACACTCAAACCTACCTGTTAAAAACCGTTGTCGCAAATAGAGTTGCTCAAATACAGGAATGTGTTCCACCTCAGTGTTTGAAACATGTTGTTTCTAGAGAAGATCCTGCAGATTGTGCTTCTCGTGGTCTGTCTCCACGAGACCTAAGTTGTGATGCCCTCTGGTGGCATGGTCCTCAATGGTTAATGGATCCACCTGACCAGTGGCCACTGTCCCTAGTGAATGCGACTTCAGATGTCCCAGAACGTAAGTCATCCCAGCTGGTTCTTGTGAGCACACATGGTCCCCCTGAAGAGCTTCCACTGTTACAGAAATTCTCATCTTGGTCAAAACTTGTTCGAGTCATGGCCTATGTTATCTGTTTTGTGAAGCACTGCCTGGGGCAACCTCGTAGCAGCAAAATCCTATCATCTCTTGAATTAGAGCAAGCAACTTCCATAGTGTGTAGATGTATGGAAATGTCGTGTTTTGAAGATGACTTGAAACGATTCCAAAGGGGGAAACCTTGTTCTACTCGACTGCAGTGTTTGACACCATTTTTGGATCAGCACAGTGTTCTCAGGGTGGGTGGGTGGGCGTTTTGTCACATGCAAATGTTGAGTATGTCACAAAGCACCCCATAATATTTAAAAAAGACCATAGTGCTGTTGAAGCTTTGATAGACTATCATCACATAAAGTACCTACATGCTCCACCGCAACTACTGCAGTCTCTTGTGTCTCAACAGTTTTGGATTTTGTCAGCTCGATCCTTGATCCGGTCTCGTGTCTTCAAGTGTGCACGTTGCTTCCGGTGCCGGCCTGTCAACAGTCCTCCACTAATGGCTGATTTACCCCCTGAACGAGTCACACCTGCTGGAGATTGTGTGGACTGGGTGGGCTAAGCTGGACCGATCTCCATCAGAGTTAAAGCGGCATCGATGTGCTACCCAGAAGGCATACCTTTCTATCTTCATATGTTTTGCCACGAAAGCTATTCACATTGAAGTTGTAACCGATCTGACTCGAGACAGCTATGGTGCTGCTCTTACTCGACTTGTGTCAAGACGAGGTTTGTGTACTAGTCTGTATTCCGATTGTGGCGCCAACTTTGTTGGTGCTTCAAGGCAACTTCGTCAGTCTTTTAAACAGTTGCTCAAATCCCCGCTCCTGGAAAACTGTTCTTTGTCTCATCACATCAGTTTTCATTTCTTGCCTCCTGCAGCTCCTTATCAGGGTGGATCGTGGGAAGCTGCAGTTAAATTAGCCAAATACCATCTCAGGCGTACAAACGGCAATCAAGTTCTGACACTAGAGGAACTGATGACACTCGCCGCTGGAGTTGACTTACGCCTGTCTTTTCTGATCCATGTGACATGGTAGCACTTACACCCATGCACTTCCTCTTGTTGCTGTACTCCAATCGTACGAAGTTGACGATGGTAATATATGTTTGTCCAGAAGATGGACAATGATATGCGCACTAGCCAACCAGTTCTGGAAACGTTAGTATAAAGAATACATACAGCAAGAACAACAACGGGGGAGTGGAAAATCCAGCAACCAGGACTCGTTGTGGGAGCGGTCGTTCTGGTTGGAGAAGTGTGTTCCACCTCTGGACTGGTGTTTAGCGAAGGTCGTCAAGCTCCACCGTGGAAAGGATGGCGTTACTCTAGTGGGAATTCCACGCCAAGTACTCCGACATGTTGTGTGCTGAAAGTTAAACGATCTTTATATTTTGTCTACACCATGTGTGTTGGTTGTTTTACTATGTGCAATACTACCTCTCAGTCACCTGTTTTCGTGGTACACCAAAAAGAGTACTGCTGTTCAATTTCTCAATCAGGCGAAAATATCTTAGGTTGATAAGAACTGTGCCGTCTTCTTCTATTTTACATATACATTGCCCTAACTTTATTCTGAAAATTAGTCGAATCACTGCTTTCCTTCTATGTAGCCCGACTGATGAAACTGGCAATTATATGCCTAAACATTATTTTTTAAAAATGTACTAGTTAAATATTTTGTGAATATGCATAAAGGAAGGGCACATTATTTCATAAGTTACATACATTTACATCTGCCATATCAATACCGTGAGAAAATATTTTCTATATCACGGATATTTTTGTTATAAATATGAATATCTTTTAAAAATAACACAATTGGGGGAAAACTTCGTTTTTTTACCACGACATCTTTACAGTTTATGGATAGGTCTGTACATCAGCTACACCAAACACGTACAATAACTAAGGGTTTTTTTTTTTTTTTTTTTCTAAATCTGCAATAATATCGCAACACTTTCCAACATTGTGTTTTGAAATTGTGGCTACAGCTGAAGAAAATTCAGTTTTGAGGAATCTTAACGAAATTAAAATATACTTGAGGTACAAAACTTCATCCGAGTTAAATAAAATGAGCATTCATTCTGATAATTTTTTGCTAGCACATTGTTACAATCTTAACGTCTGGTTTAAATTTTCGAATTATTATTGACTGTGAAAGACATTATCAAATCTAAGCATACAAGAAAACAGACCAGCGAAGGTGAGTTGGCTGTGCATTGGTAAACTCAGGTTGGTTTCTTCCTGTAGTCTGTCATGTTATGGGATGTTGTTAATAGCAAGGAGTTTTATTAATATTCATAGTTCTATTATAAAATTGTCAGTTTACGAGAAGACTCAGTACAGTGTTAGCAAACCCATAACGCATGCACGATTTCTGAGATTAATTATTCGTGTACATCTTTCTTTCAAAAATAATTTTCCGCGGTTCGAAAACTTTAGAATCTAAACAGCCACTTCAAACTACAATGTCCTAATAGGCAAAAAAAGTATTTCAAATGCGTGCTAAACGACACAATAATAAAATAGAGCTTTCAGTTTACGATAAGTTGTTCACTTGACAAAGACAAGCTCTTATGAAATAGACCTACATTTATTTATAAACAGAATAAGGTCATACAACATATTTTTGACACGTACCTTTCAGGAGTGTTGCTGTTTTTTCTTCAGTTATTTTTCGAAGCCGTCTGATAAACAGTGTTCGTTTCTTGCTACTTGAAGCAAACATTCTAGCTTTCGGCATTTTTATAACCTAAGGCCGATAATGTTACGAACATATGTAACTTTTCAAAATAAGACACTTGGTCAATACATTGAATATTTACATAATAACCATACAACTTCGAATGTAGTCTTGAATATCAACAATGACCGTAAGTAGTTTTGATAATTACACAAGACTTTAAAGACACATGCTTATGAACAACATATAAAGAGTTATTTTGATGCGTGGAGGTCACACGTCAGTCGCGAGAGCATTACTGAAGACAAATGAAACTTGACACTTGGAACAGCACACCTGCCATGATTCACTTAACTGTTGCTGCTTCTGATACATAACATATGACAATATGATAGAACTTTTCATTTGCAAAATATCGAGCAAGTTGGCACATTGGTAAAAAAAAAAACTGGACTTGCAATCGTGAGAACTCGGGTCACATGACCGTGTGGCGATCCTGATATCGTTTTACATGGTTTCCTGAATTCACTCCGAGCTATTGCTGGGCTTCTAGGTTATTTACTTCCCCAATTCTCTGATTTGTGTTGTGCTGATGACATGCAAATATAATAATAATAATAATTCCCCATCAGCAAAATATGCATTATTAATGTGACGTAAACTTTAATGAATACGTTGTTTTTATTACCGTACTGATTCAGAATTAAGAGACAAAAGTAGGTTTCTCTGAACAGCAACCAACGCATTTGACAGTTATAAAGTAGAAGTCACATGGCAGTGTTTATGTTTACGTGTAGCGGAAGATTACGTAATCAGTAACCAAAAGTAGAAATGTAGCAGTGCTTCAGAGAAGGCCGGAGTTATCGTGAATCAACTATAGTATCAATCACGTTTTCAAGAGTGTTAATGCCCAGTTAAACACAACATTCTCCACATTTTTGTTTTCTGTTCGCAACTTGTTTAAAATGTATTAATGTTTAATTTTAAATGGTGTAAAACTTTCTTAATAATCGTTCGAGAAAACAAATTATGTCTGTATATAATATTATATTTTATATATTATTTTTATATTAATTCTCTTTACACTTATCATATATTATATATTTTACTTATTACTATATATTACATAGTATATATATATCACTATTATTTATTCTCTATATATAATATACATAAATATATATGTTTTTTTAAAGAACATACTCTCACCCTGTTTGTGTCGTCCGATAACACTAACTGAGACATCTAGCAAGTTATTGTAAACGACTTGTCACATATGTCTCTTTACTTTCGAGCAAAGAAGTCCACTGGTCCGTGACTTGATATACAAAAGAACCGGGAACAAGTGACTTTAATCCTGAAGTGTTGGTACACCTGCTGACTTTGACACAGGATCAATTCATTGTAACTACAGATTTAACAGACACTCCAAAAATTGTAACAGGTTATTATGTAATCAAATTGTAACAGGTTATTATGTAATCAAATTGTAACAGGTTATTATGTAATCAAATTGTAACAGGTTATTATGTAATCAAATTGTAAAATACGTAGTTAATTTTTCATTCACCCGAATGTGTTCAAGTGAATATGTTTTGAGGGGAAAAAATGTAAATAATGCTTGATTTAAGTAACTTATTTTACTCACACCTTACAAACTAGACAACTCATAATATGTAAACTGGTGTACGAGTCGAATGATTATTACAATTATTATTATATAATGTAATAAATCTCTTTTGCCTCCACGTAAAAAAAAACTATCATTAAATGGTTTTCTATATTTCAATTGATATACTCTATATACCTAAGCTAGCTCTACAGTAGCAATCGACAGACACATTAAATAAATTAGCGTTGACTAGGAAACATCGGTATGCTATTTAGCGGAAGCAGATACATAAAATAGTTGCTTTCCAAATGAAATGAAATGAAATGAAACTTATCTGGTTTTCCTGAAAGTGAAGACTGCTGATATATTAAAATCTTCCTCGGCATATTATAGTAGCGCGAGTGTGGAGTGTGTGTGTGTGTGTGTGTCTGTGGTGTGTGTGTGTGCGCGCGCACGCAGTAGAAAATATTGTGTTAAATATGCATGTATTGTGTACACACCAATTTTGTCGTGCAATAGAAAGTGTGGTGGAAAAAATTCGTGATTTAAACAATAGAGAATAATATATTAATGTTTTACCCTGACATTCTAATTTATTAATTTGAATTCCATATCTATTAATGTTTAAATGCATATGATGTGTTGGTGTATATTATCGTACATATTTCCCTGGCACGGAATAAACACTACCCTCGACAACATCGTATTATAAATACATATATCATGCATTTAGCTGATTCCTACACAAGCAATCTAGACATCAGTTTTCAGTATTACTTCAATATACTAACAAAATGAGAACCTTGAATATTTAAGTTCCATCAGAAAAGAATAGTAATTATTGAACATGGACTTTGAATATATTATCTGCATTTAATCTTAGTAATTAACCTTGACAATTTGTTGGTAAGGATCTCCGGATATTGCAAAATAAGTTAAGCTCTCAGGTTTATTCAGGGCATTAAAAATTTCAGTGTTATTTACTTTCGAATTCAATTACTATTATTCTGAGGTTGAGTGCTCAGCACATTAATATAAATTTCAACATTACCATATATCTCCCATATGAGTGTGTTCTTGATGTAATAAACCAATTACGGGAAATAAAATTCTTCTCCATTAGTTATTACATGTGTTTCATCTTCTATAGGCTGTTCACGGTAAAGTAAGCACTTTTTAAGGCCCTTATTAATTTTTATTTTCATCCAATTTCCATCATCCTGCTGCTTTTTAATATAAACATTGCAATGTGACCAATAAACACAGTGTATTCATTTCACCACCATCAAAATTTAATGTCTGAGGCTACAATAAGATATATTTATTAGTGGTTAATACCTATTGAGAGGGCCTTAAAAAGTGCTCACTTTATCGTGAACAACCTATAATACGAATCACATTTCTTCCAAATTTGAGTTAAATATTCATAATATACCACCATAAAACTCCATTTCTTGCAAAATAGTATTTTCTTAAAACCATACATTATGTAGAATTCTTTTTGACAAAACTTTTCATATTCAATTAACAATTACACAGAACATTACAAACAGAACAAGAAATTAAAAATATTTTACTCAAAGCATAAACATAGATTAAAGAAGCTAAATTACTAACACGCTTCAATTTATATTTATGTTTTCATTTCACACTGTATCATTATATTACATATCAATCTAAATTAATTTGAGTAGAAAATTTACCATGCTATTTTACATACGGGAACGTATACAATCCTATATAATAATAAGACGGTCTCTGTCTGTCTGTCCGTCTTTAATACCTCTAAGTCCCTTGAAACTCAACAGAAGTTCTTCAAATCTTGCAGAGCGAATCCTCAGGGTCAAATACAGATCAAGTTCGAATTTCAGCAAGATCAGATTACGCAATCATTACCTTTTACCACAAAAAACTCTTTTATTAATTACTTTTTTCCTATATGAAAGTTTTGTATTAATGCATAGAGATTATTGCATACATATTGGAAGGTAATGGAATATCATTTTTGTTTAGTTTAAATGTCTCGCTTCAATGTTGAGTTAATTTCCAAGTGGGGCCACAGTGGCCCAGTGGATAGAGCGATTCCAAGTGGGGCCGCAGTGGCTCAGTGGATAGAACTACATCAGATGGGGCCACGGTAGCCAAGTGGATAGATATATTTCAAATGGGGCCTTAGTGGCTCAGTGGATAGAGAGATTTCAAGTGGGTCCGCAGTGGCTTAGTGGATAGAATTATATCAAGTGGGGCCGCAGTGGGCGAGTGGATATATATATATATATATCAAATGGGGCTGCAGTGGCCAAGTGGACAGAGCGATTCCAAGTGGAGCTGCAGTGGCTCAGTGGCGAGAGCGATTCCAAGTGGGGCCGCAGTGACTTAGTGGATAGAACTATAGCCAATGTTGAGTTAATGTCACATCATTTTTTTTTCCCAGTCTTTGTATGATAACATTGGGCCCCTAGCTCTTAATATAGATAGTAGTATGTAATCTTACTTCACTCATTACAACTGTAAAATTGTCAACCAGCTTAGAACAGTGCAAGGCGCAGTAATTTGTCAGGCGAAAATGTCTTCAACTCATCAAGACTTAATTACTTCAGAAGTTGGTCGCTGGTAAGATGTAACGTAGAAGAAACTGGAGATATAGTTTGTCATCTATGCGTCGATGTGTATCGAACAACATATTATTAAATAACCGACAAAATTTCCGACGTCCACACGTACCCTTTTAATATCTATTCTCTTTTAGAACGTTTCTAAAATAAACAAATTACAAAACTTTATGTATTCCTGGGCAACGCACAACAGCACAGCTCGGGAGGAATGGAAATTAATTTAAGTAGATGATCGCGATAAAACGAGGCTGGAGAGACTTTTTAATTGTCCTCTTCTACATTTTCATATTAACCATTTTTCATTTAAAGATACCGCATTAAATGTGTTTTCATACAGGTTTAGTTAATGCTGTTTACCTATGAGGCTATTTATCTTCACACCAAAGAACATTTTTACGCACACCCACGAGTTGAGTATGTACTTGAGTACAGGTGAAGAGTATAATAACCTTAACTACTGCATGGGAACTTTCTCAGATTGATTAATATCTCTTACTGAGACATATAGAGCGAGATGGTATCACGCAAGCGGGAGGTCGTGGGTTCGATCCCCGGTCCAGGCATACTGTGCAGAATTTGGTCACTGCGTGTTCTTGCATACTTTCGTTATTTCACTTAATATTTGATTTTTAAAAATATATTAATTTATTAGGTTTTCATATTAACCGACTTTTTGAGACATGTACAGTTTCCACCACACAAAAATACATGTACGTGAGTTTGAAATGTACAGTACATATAAAATGGAAATTATTTAAATATTTTGTGAAATCCATATGAGTTTGAAATATTTTATTTTAATTAATTCAGCCCTTAACAAGCATCACTTTCTTTCATTTTAGTTTGAATGTTGAATATAAATAGACACTGTGACAAGAATAAGGTCAGTTTGAATGCCACCTTATTTTAGTTATTTGGTTATTAAATTCAGTTTTATGAATATTTTATTTCGTGATTTTGAATTTCTTATGTTTTCTTAGTTTTTTGGGATTTATTAGCTTTTATATTTTTTTGTTCATCGTCTGTAACTATGACCGTTAGGTTAGGGCGTTGAATTTATTGAAGCGTAGAACAGCTAAGAAAAGGTTATTTTCTCCAATTGCAGATGCTTAAGCGAACTTTAAGTGCCGCTCATCATTTATAATAAGTTTGTGTTTTTTAAATAAAAATGATGAAATATCTTCAGTTTTTCGTAGAATGGCAAGCCACGTGGGTTAAAGCAATATAATAGACAAATATGGCGAATTGTTATGTTTGTACTGCATTAAATGTTATGTAATGCACCTGGTATAACCTACTTGAAACAAATGTTATGTAATGCACCTGGTATAACCTACTTGAAACAAATGTTATGTAATGCACCTGGTATAACCTACTTGAAACAAATGTTATGTAATGCACCTGGTATAACCTACTTGAAACAAATGTTATGTAATGCACCTGGTATAACCTACTTGAAACAAATGTTATGTAATGCACCTGGTATAACCTACTTGAAACAAATGTTATGTAATGCACCTGGTATAACCTACTTGAAACAAATGTTATGTAATGCACCTGGTATAACCTACTTGAAACAAATGTTATGTAATGCACCTGGTATAACCTACTTGAAACAAATGTTATGTAATGCACCTGGTATAACCTACTTGAAACAAATGTTATGTAATGCACCTGGTATAACCTACTTGAAACAAATGTTATGTAATGCACCTGGTATAACCTACTTGAAACAAATGTTATGTAATGCACCTGGTATAACCTACTTGAAACAAATGTTATGTAATGCACCTGGTATAACCTACTTGAAACAAATGTTATGTAATGCACCTGGTATAACCTACTTGAAACAAATGTTATTACGAGCATGTTTGTGGCTCTCACCACAGATTTGATAATAAAACTAACGTTCTCAGCCAACAGCTTCCCACGGCATCAGATCCTGGGTAGACTTTCATGAACTACAGGAGAGTTAAAAGTGGGAATAATTTTACAGTTAAAGATTTTTCATATCAACTTTTTGAAACATTTCCCAATAACTATTTTAATGTTTTCACTCACTATTCATGTACAGCTGGCTTATATAAATATATATATGCGTAATATATTTTTTTAAGAAAGTCTGTCTTTTATTTATTTTTCAATCAGTAATTGTAATAAAATAGACCGTTGCGATAATAATTAAAGTAAATAAACATTATTTTGAAAGGGAAAATAAATTGATTCTTCTCAGAAGTTTAATCTAAATGATTTTAAATAAGCTGGACTACTATTTAATTTGCAGTACACTTTTGAGTACCACTGCAATTCAAACATGCACAAGTTTACTACCATTTGAATAGCGTATTAAACTGATTTATTTTGTATTGTATTGTTTCACATGTTATGTGTATTAATAAACCTTTCTGTACAACCACTCAAAATAATTTGTAACATATGGTTATAGTAGTTAAGGAGATATACATAACTGTGATACTTTTTTTTTTAGAGGTTGTTGATTGAAAAAATTCCAAATAAAATGGATGCCAGAAAATATTAAATTTTATAAGATAGTATAGTGTCTTAGTTTGGATTGGGTGTATCGTATTATTAATGAAGAGAAGGGTGCTCTTTCTACAGTCTCTTCTACTTCCATCAGAAGGCTAGTAAGGCAATAATTGGAGTTCTGCTTGTGTTAACGCATCAGCGCACAATTTATAGTAGTATTTTCTATTGGCTTCGTTTTTCCTTCCTCTTTTCTTAAAAAGTAAAATTATAATTAGATTTGTTTCATGTCACATGCTGCTGGTGAAATAGCACAAGACTATTGCTTCCAACTGATTGAGTTCCAGCGCTTATATGTCTATCTTTTCCTGGGGAATTTTTAATATAGTAATTGCCATTGGTTGACTGTTTGCCTATCTTTAAATGGAATTTAATAAAATGAAGCCTTGCAGCCAGCACACGTGACAAGTTGTCACACACTAGTAATATGTGGTACCATTTGCTTGCTCAATGCCATATAATGTTTTGTTCGTACTACACCTATGTACATATATGTATCAAACAATCCATTACATGTATCTATTCCTACAAATATCACAGTAAATGGTTCATTATCACAAAATCATATACAAAGTTAATATGGAGTTTTAAGTGTCCATGAGCAGTACATGGCGTTAAGAATTACGTTTCCTGAAATCACTCCAAGCCGTGACCGATTTCCCTCCTTTTTTCAAATAACTTGCGTTGCATTTACCAAGACCGTATGTGCCGTTCAAGGGCACTTGAAAACTCCTATATATATATATATATATATATATATATATATATATATATATATATATATATATATATATAGACAGTGTAATGTGGTGTGCGGCACTCTTAACATTACGTAACATGTAGTGCCCTATGGAGTAAACACAGTATCATAATAACCCATATGTTGGAGTGACCACTTTACGTAACATGTAGTGCCCTATGGAGTAAACACAGTATCATAATAACCCATATGTTGGAGTGACCACTTTACGTAACATGTAGTGCCCTATGGAGTAAACACAGTATCATAATAGCCCATATGTTGGAGTGACCACTTTACGTAACATGTAGTGCCCTATGGAGTAAACACAGTATCATAATAGCCCATATGTTGGAGTGACCACTTTACGTAACATGTAGTGCCCTATGGAGTAAACACAGTATCATAATAGCCCATATGTTGGAGTGACCACTTTACGTAACATGTAGTGCCCTATGGAGTAAACACAGTATCATAATAGTCCATATGTTGGAGTGACCACTTTACGTAACATGTAGTGCCCTATGGAGTAAACACAGTATCATAATATCCCATATGTTGGAGTGACCACTTTACGTAACATGTAGTGCCCTATGGAGTAAACACAGTATCATAATAGCCCATATGTTGGAGTGACCACTTTACGTAACATGTAGTGCCCTATGGAGTAAACACAGTATCATAATAGTCCATATGTTGGAGTGACCACTTTACGTAACATGTAGTGCCCTATGGAGTAAACACAGTATCATAATAGCCCATATGTTGGAGTGACCACTTTACGTAACATGTAGTGCCCTATGGAGTAAACACAGTATCATAATAGCCCATATGTTGGAGTGACCACTTTTTATTCCGAAAATGTGCAAAACATAACCTAGGCCAACTGAGTGTAATATCCAGAACTTTAATTTATGCACCACATGACAAAATGTAATATCATGTGTGTTGGCATCAGTTTAGGACCCAGTATGTAAGATGCGTAGAAACTCACCTTTGACAATAACACTTTAGTTACTGGCTAACGATTATTTGCCACACATACAGCTGAGAAACTTCATGTACACAACTACACACATACTAAAGTACTTCTTTAATTATTTGCAACTGAAAATGTGTAGAGGAGGGGTAGGATGAAACGTGCATATTCAGAATAAGTGTCAGGCGTGTCAAATCCAGCTTAAACTTATTTATTCAAAATGTGCTAATTCAAATTATCTGTTTCAAATAAGCTGGAAAAGTAATGAAAGGAAAATAAAAATCCCTGAATGGCAATGAGCAAGAGAATGAATAATATTTAAACTAAGCCGCCCTTGGGAAGTGATCATGGGTAACGGCCATATTTCAAAATCCTTACATAACACTTAATTAACAGTCTGACTTATGCACTGAAATTAACGTAGTTCTCTCGAAAATAAAATGTTTTTAAAATAGTTCAGAAAAATGTAACTGTCTCAATACGGTAAAACACTCGACTTTCTCTCTCAGGTTAAATTATGGATAAAAATGACCGAAGCTAATTTAGGCGCCTTGCCAACATGGCGTCCGTAGAATGTTCTACCCCCATGGGGTAACGTAACAAAGTCCAATATGAAATAAAATGTAAAACTTGATAAAAAACAATCATGTAGTTAAATACCAGGTTGTATATGAAGGCAGGACGGCGTAACTCGTAGAAGGAACCGAGGTAAGAAAAGAATGTAGATCTGGGTGCGGTAGTGCTTTATGTCGCTCAACGGCTCACGAGCGTTACAGATCTAGCTAGCTATACTCCTATACTCCTAAACAGCTGCTTAAAATAAACATCTGCGGAGTGCTTATTCTATCAAACTCGACGCAAAACACAAATGAAAATCCATTGCAAGCTGTTAGAAACGAAAACACCCTAACTCTAATTAAAATTCCTCCGCTGCGCTGCGTAAGGCTAGGACGAGTGTCCTAGCCTTACGTCTAGCGTAGTTGAATGTTGGTGGCAGAGAGAGCGAATTTTCAAACGGCCCTCGCGTCCTAACTCTGTGCTGAGCCCTCTAGCCAATCGGAGTACAGGAGTTGAACCTGTTAGCCAATCGCAAGGCTTCCTAACATACGATCTAAAATGACACACTCCAAACGGCCTAAATCCCTATTCCATAGAGTTACGGGTCTCGTAGAAGTTAATCAAAAATATACAAGAAATTCCCTGAAACATTAACAATTAATATGAGACCAAAAAATATGCAAAATACTACGGTATTAATTAAAAATACAAACAAAAAAAAAATCTAACTATCTACTTCAATTAAACGTTAATTATTACCAATCATACACATCTAAGTTTAATCATTCTAACCATATGAAAAATGCAAAAATTATATTAATAATAAAAATTACGAAAAATCAAACATATGTGAAAAATTGGTAAAATTACAAGTCTTATGCATGACGGTGTCCAATATGTGAAACAAGCATAAATTATTACAAATAGAATCAGATAGTGGAAATGTTGTGTTACTATATATAGGCCTATGTGTGTGTGTATATATATAACGATGCAACAGAATGGAACGTTGTAAAGTTGCAGATATATGTACTGTGAAGACAACGTCGTTGTTGGAACTGGTGATCTCTCCAAGGTGTATAGATGCTGTCATGTACCACTGGAATGGCTATTGTATATATATATATATATATATATATATATATATATATATATATATATATATATATATATATATATATATATATATATATAACGATGCAACAGAATGGAACGTTGTAAAGTTGCAGATATATGTACTGTGAAGACAACGTCGTTGTTGGAACTGGTGATCTCTCCAAGGTGTATAGATGCTGTCATGTACCACTGGAATGGCTATTGTATATATATATATCGATGCAACAGAATGGAACGTTGTAAAGTTGCAGATATATGTACTGTGAAGACAACGTCGTTGTTGGAACTGGTGATCTCTCCAAGGTGTATAGATGCTGTCATGTACCACTGGAATGGCTATTGTATATATATATATATATATATATATATATATATATATATATATATATATATATATATATATATAACGATGCAACAGAATGGAACGTTGTAAAGTTGCAGATATATGTACTGTGAAGACAACGTCGTTGTTGGAACTGGTGATCTCTCCAAGGTGTATAGATGCTGTCATGTACCACTGGAATGGCTATTGTATATATATATATATATATATAACGATGCAACAGAATGGAACGTTGTAAAGTTGCAGATATATGTACTGTGAAGACAACGTCGTTGTTGGAACTGGTGATCTCTCCAAGGTGTATAGATGCTGTCATGTACCACTGGAATGGCTATTGTATATATATAACGATGCAACAGAATGGAACGTTGTAAAGTTGCAGATATATGTACTGTGAAGACAACGTCGTTGTTGGAACTGGTGATCTCTCCAAGGTGTATAGATGCTGTCATGTACCACTGGAATGGCTATTGTATATATATATATATATAACGATGCAACAGAATGGAACGTTGTAAAGTTGCAGATATATGTACTGTGAAGACAACGTCGTTGTTGGAACTGGTGATCTCTCCAAGGTGTATAGATGCTGTCATGTACCACAGGAATGGCTATTGAATATATATATATATAACGATGCAACAGAATGGAACGTTGTAAAGTTGCAGATATATGTACTGTGAAGACAACGTCGTTGTTGGAACTGGTGATCTCTCCAAGGTGTATAGATGCTGTCATGTACCACTGGAATGGCTATTGTGTTACAGTCGGTGTTCCACAAGAAGCCTCGTGATTGCAGTGGGCGGTTCTACGATAATAAAGAAGTGAACTACCTTTTAAATATTTCTGCTAATAAAAGTCACCTGTTCTTTCCTCTAAAATTATATATCTTCTGACATTTGCTCGCATATGCAGCATAACTGGTGCTCCATTTTAAATAAAGAAATTTGTTTATTTATTTATTTATTATCGGATTAAAGGTGCAATTAAGGCATAGTCGCCTTCTCTTACACTCAACCCATTACACTTTCACTTGCTAGAAATTCATACATGAGATATTACAAATAATGCACATTTAAAACTTTAAAGTATACAGCATCATACTAAACAAACCAATTAAACAACTCAATTACTCTCTCACTCAGTCACTTACACACTCATTCAAATGCATAAAGTAAACACAGCGATACGAAATGTAGATTCCATCCCCTGATCCACTCGGGGGTGATTATGATAGTACCGTACTTATTATGATAGTACCGTACTTATTTACTGTTTTCTAAAATACACGGATATTTGGAATATTTCTGCGTTCAAGATGCAGGATATCCCATTCCTTCGACGCGGCAGTAATGAAGGAGCACGAATAGACTTTGGTCTTGTGTATCGGCGTTAGCAGTCTATTAACACATGTCGCTCTAATATTAGTAGAAGTGCAAGACGCTGAATAACGCCATAATAGTAGTGAAAGACACAGAGCCAAGTTCAGTGAACACGCAGCATGCGACAAGCCTTTGTCCAGCCGAACGAGTTTGAGAGCGAATGCTTCGTCGGCCTCCGAGAGACCGTTGTACGTTCTCGTTCCTTGAACCGATCTGCCTTCACCGTGGGTCGGTGTAGCACGCCGTGATCCACTGTAGAGTGGCATACAGCCCCAACTAGAAGTATAAAGGTGTGGTGTGAGGTGAGGCGAAGTGACACTTAACAACAATCCCCGCACGCCACTGGTGGCGACTGAGGGAACCCTAGCGGCGAGTCCAGGAAATTGTACGACCATATGCGCTTCCCTTCCTGGTGCAGCTTGACAACCCCAGCAGGATAATGACCAGCCTCACGCAGCACTGACCTGCCTTCGATATGTCAACATGCTTTCTTGGCCAACAAGGTCACCAGACCTCTTGCATATCGAGAACGTTTGGGCCCTTATTGGATGGCAACTAAAGTCGCGGCGTATTTGGAAGGTTATGTTATCTCACAGAACATCTGACGTCTGTATGCCTCTACCTACTTCCGACCATATCGCCACGTATCCCCTTGCTACGAGTGGTGTAACACAATACTAAGTGTTTCCTGCGATATTGTTGGTCCCTTGCAATACATGCTTGGTATGGTACAATATTTTGATGTTTTCTGTATACATATTACCAAGTCCTGTGCATGTACCCACTCATGTATCCCTGTGATGGCAGGGTGATCATTTTGTTTTGCAAATTAGTGTATAGTCATTTCCTTTGTGCACTATGTCAAGACCTGCTATGCACACGCCCTCTTATGCGCAGTTGTGGAATAATACGTTTGAAAACATGGCGGTCAATTATTGTGCACACGACCTATGTTGCGCGGTTAATGTTATCCGTTCAACTGGGAACGAATCTAAAACAGAGCCGCTACAGCAGCGGTGGTCGTGAGCCGTGGCATGGATGTAGGTATGACGCGGGCTGCACGCTACGATAACACGGTGGCGTCTGCTGGAAACAATGGCGCTGATATCAGCCGTCACTCAGCGTCTCTTTTGTTCCCCGCGGCTTTGTCTAGCACCAGCGCCTCTTCCATTCTTTCTCTCCGCGCGCACAATGTTCCGCGTTCTCCGACTGTGAGCCTACCTCGTGGACCTGCCTGTGGGATGTAAGGTTGACTCTTGCTCACTCGCCACTTGGCTCATAGTCTCTAGGAGCCGCGGTAATGTAATGGCTAGACAACTCGCCTCCAATCTGGACGAACGTGGTTCCATTCCAGGCGGGCTCACTCCCAAATTTTCGCGCGTGGGTATCACGCCAGACGATACCGTTGCACTGCGGGTTTTATCGAGGATCTCCTATTTACCCCGACCTTGCATTCCGGCGCTGTTCCATACTTATCTCATTTTACCCTCATCGGCTCTCAAGATCTCGAAGTCAAAAGCCGGCCAATTGTCTCCACTCATTGCCTATACGCTCAACTGTCTTGCATCCCTTCCTTCAGCGACTCGCCTGTACGTGCGCGTCTAAAGACAATTCTGAATATTCTGTGAACAACAATCAACAGCAGAAATATATGGAACATTTGAAGCCCTAGAAAGTAATCCTTGGATATGAAACGAGAGCTTGAGGCTTGTCCTGGGGCACGAAACGTTTCATAAATTATTAATAGTTAAAGACACCACTACCACATATACACTACCCCATATCCACTACCATTTATCCACCCGTTTTTAAACCTGTTTTCTACCAAAAAGTCTGCGACGACACAATGCGACAGCCAGACGAGGCTCTTCACCACTCTGTCCCTTCCTCTTGTACAACCACACTGTCCCTCTCTCTTGTAAAACCACTCTGCTCTCCTCTCTTGAACAGCCACTCTGCCCTCCTCTCTTGTACAGACACTCTCTCCCTCTCTCTTGTATAATCACTCTGTCCCTCTGTCTTGTACAACCACTCTGTCCCTCTGTCTTCAACAACCACACTGTCCCTCTCTCTTGTACAACCACTCTGTCCCTCTGTCTTCAACAACCACACTGTCCCTCTCTCTTGTACAACTACACTGTCCCTCTCTCTTGTACAACCACTCTGTCCCTCTCTCTGGTACAACCACTCTGTCCATCTCTCTTGTACAACCAATCTGCCCTCCTCTCTTGTACAACCAATCTGCCCTCCTCTCTTGTACAGCCACTCTGCCCTCCTCTCTTGTACAACTACACTGTCCCTCTCTTGTTCAACCACTCTGTCCCTCTCTCTTGTACAACCACTCTGTCCATCTCTCTTGTACAACCAATCTGCCCTCCTCTCTTGTACAGCCACTCTGTCCTCCTCTCTTGTACAGCCACTCTCTCCATCTCTCTTGTATAATCACTCTGTCCCTCTCTCTTGTACAACCACACTGTCCCTCTCTCTTGTACAACCACTCTGTCCCTCTCTCTTGTACAACCTCTCTTTCCATCTCTCTTGTACAACTACTCTGTCCCGCTCTCTTGTACAACCACACTGTCCCTCTCTCTTGTACAACAACTCTGCCCATCTCTCTTGTACAACCACACTGTCCCTCTCTCTTGTACAACCACACTGTCCCTCTCTCTTGTACAACCACTCTGCCCTCCTCTCTTGTACAACCACACTGTCCCTCTCTCTTGTACAACCACTCTGACCATCTCCCTTGTACAACCACACTGTCCCTCTCTCTTGTAGAACCACTCTGCCCATCTCTCTTGTACAACCACTCTGCCCTCCTCTCTTGTACAACCACACTGTCCCTCTCTCTTGTACAACCACACTGTCCCTCTCTCTTGTACAACCACTATGCCCATCTCTCTTGTACAACCACACTGTCCCTCTCTCTTGTACAACCACTCTGTCCCTCTGTCTTGTACAACCACTCTGCCCTCCTCTCTTGTACAACCACTCTGCCCTCCTCTCTTGTACAACCACTCTGCCCTCCTCTTTTGTACAACCACACTGTCCCTCTCTCTTGTACAACCACTCTGCCCTCCTCTCTTGTACAACCACTCTGCCCTCCTCTCTTGTACAACCACTCTGCCCATCTCTCTTGTACAACCACACTGTCCCTCTCTCTTATACAACCACTCTGCCCATCTCTCTTGTACAACCACACTGTCCCTCTGTCTTGTACAACCACTCTGTCCCTCTGTCTTGTACAACCACTCTGCCCATCTCTCTTGTACAACCACACTGTCCCTCTGTCTTGTACAACCACTCTGTCCCTCTGTCTTGTACAACCACCTCTTACTCAGCGGAAATTACCTACAGGATATATCGAAGTTTAGATATGTCAGATACAAGGTCGTGGATTGTATGTTAGTATGTCTGAATTAGCGGATTTTTTTTCAGATATGGGAATAAAATCAATGTAACGAAATGGAAATTGTATTTTATGTATTTAATCAACATATCTGTACGGCAATATGAGTGTCAGAAATGCGGCCTGGAAATTGTTCGCCCACCCCGAGTCCCACTTCCCCCCCCCCCCCTTCCCAATTTTCACCTTTCGCCCTTCTGGTACCTCATGTACGGTGCCAACTAAGTTCATGCTCAATCGAACAAGACCACATTTATTTCAATGATGTTAGAGACTGTTCACGGTAGATTGAGCCTTTTTAGGCCATTGTTACTTTTTATACTCTCAGGTATTTTTTATCCTTTAAACGCATTTTTATATAAATATCGCAATACAAGTAATAAACACAGTGTGTATATTCCACCGCACTCGGAAGTTAATGTCTAAGTTAATGTCTAAATTATACTTGTTGACTATTATTCTAAATGGGAGAGCTGTAAAAAGTGCTCAATTTACCGTGAACAGCCTATATTAGTCATGACGTCATAGTATCAGGATGAATCACACTGCGAATATTACATCGCTGTTTCCGTTCCGTTCTGTTGCCCCATTTGTCAGTCTGATTTTTAAAACGTATTCCCGTCAAAATCCTCATAACAATGCAGTCAAGAGTACTAATATATCTGAACGTAGTGCCTCAGCCTAACAGGTACATCTAACCTTACTTAAGATATTGAGTGAATAAGTGGTCTTGTTTATTGTTACAAATACACTTCAAAATGCGGGAAATGCTCACTTTGGGAGTAGTTAAGATGTCTGTTCTAGTGTGCATTGTTAACGTTCTGGTGTTTACAGTAACGGGTTATGGGGATGTTGTTGAGAAGGTGGGGGCGGGAAGGGGGGGGGGGGGATTCCTGCTTGACCTCAGGCAAACTTTCCAGTTCCGGGATCTCTGGGTTCGAACACAGCTGTTCAAACTTTATAATTCAGGGCAGGTTTACAAACAATTGTAACGGGCGCCCTACTTGTTTCGAAAGACCTAACAACCACCGTATTTATTTTAAAAACACGCTGAACATAATCTAATGTTTTAAGTGGAATATTTGGAAGCAAGTTACGATTAATTATCAACTAACTTTGTTATAAAAACAAATTATAATTTGTTTCTACACGACGTAATAATTAAACCAAACAGAGTAACTGTCTCAACTCTCTGAATTATGCTCACAAGATGCTCAGACCGCCCGCGAAGGTTGTTCCTAACGTTTTCAGTGCTGGTACTCGTGGGGCCACGGTGATCTAGTCGTTAGACTTTTTTTTCATTAACCCTACTTAGCAGTACAGCCAATCAGGGTGTACAATTCCATCATGACTACTACAATTTAACAAACACTATATTAGTTATATAGATTCACAATTTTTTTTTGTGGGAGGGCGGCTGTTCGCCTAGGCGCCCGTAATTTATGCTACAAATTCTATTCCTATTCAAAAGCATCATTGTCACTTCCTAGGAGGGTGGTGATCTATTCTGCCCCGACCGAGACAGCTCCCCGACGGGTATCCTTTCGGCCGCCCCCCGTTTCGCAGCCCCCGCCGGAACAGACCAGGGACCGGGATTCCCACGAATACGCCCGCGCGACCAGACGCCATCGGGCCCGCACACAGCTAACTAGCCTTTCGGCTGGTCCGCCATGGCACCCAACGGTCGAATGGCCCCGCCCACGAACCCGAAAGCTCCCAGCCCCCTCCCTATCTGTACTATTAAATTTTGTTCTTTTTATTTTTTTTCCTCGCCCACTGTTCTGCTCCAACCCAAGCATCGTCCAGGACATCAAAGTACCCGTTCTGGACACCCAGGCCTTCGTTTCCCGGCGGACGAGGGAATGGAGCTCCGTTCCTACGGGCACCCCTCCCCCTTCCCCTCCCTTTTTTTACACAGTCATCGACCAGCATATTATCACAAATCACATCTTTCCTTCATTTACATTTTCTTCCCCGCAGTTCCTTCCATTCTTCTTTCATCCGTTTCAGATCTCGTATTTCTTCTTCTCTTTCTTGCTGCTTCTCCTCCTCTTTTTCTCTCTTCTTTTTGTCTCCTACTTTCCTTCTCTGAACTCCTACCCACTTTACTTCCTCTTCTTCTTTCTATTCTTTTTCTTCTCTTCCACATTCGTGTTCTTCTATTTTTCTCCATATTTACTTCAATTCTTCTTGCATTCATTTCAGACCTTGTGTTATTGTTTATAACTTTTTCGTGTTTGGAGCTTTTTAATTTTTCTTCCCCGCTGTTATTCCGCAAAACTTCAATATTTACTGAAAATTCTGTTTCTTATCTAAAAGAGAGAGTTGTTTATAATTTTTATTTAATTTAAACGATAAAACACTAGACAAACACCAAAACTCACTCAATAATTCCCTTAGTTCCAGCACACACTCATCCGCTCCCTAGACTACTCAGTTAAGTCATAGTTTTTACTAAATCATATATTTTACTAATACTTTAATTTGTTATTTCTTCAATTGCCTTGTCATATATATTATGTTTTTTGTAGTGACCATTTGTCATAAAGGTTTTAATTTCAGTTCTAATTATTTTCTTTCTTCTTCAAACATGTCACACAAGTACAGGATATGGTATGCCGTCTGAGCTCCCTTCTCACATTGACAGCTGTCGTCTTCTATTTTATTTATTTTAGCTGAATATTCTTTAATTTGACAGTGTCCCGTTATTACTTTCAACACACTATTATTTATATTGATTTTAATTTCGTTCCATTGTTGCATATTTTTAATATAATTTATAGTATTTAGGCCGGTTTCTGTTGCATCGTGCTCTGTTTGCCAATTTATAACACTTTGTTTATATATTTCTTTCTTAATTTATTTTAAACCAATAGGTTGATTATTTATATTTTTTTCAATCCAAATATTATTGTGCTCTACTATCTTATTGTATGTATTTCCGTTGTATTCTATTTCGTTTACTTCATTTTTGATCTGATATATCACATTTATATATTTTATACTATAGTCTATTGGTATTTCTTTACTAACCTTTATCGCTGATACATAAGATGTTGTTGGTGTTAAATTCATTATTTTTATCAATACATATCTTTGTGATGATCTTAGTATTATTTTAATGTGTGTAGTTTCAATTTTATTTTTACAACAACTGGTAGCATATTGTATAATATTACTATATAATGCCTGATATATTATTCTCTTATTTTTATTATTATAATTTTTGATAATTCATACCGTTTGTTTTAATTTTACAAATATAGTTTTAAGTTTTTCGGTTATATATTTAACACGTGGGACAAAATGCAATCTGTTATCCAAAAGAATGCCCAAGTATACTATTTCCTTTTTAACTTTTATTGTTTTTTTGTCATACTTTATCACTGGCGGTCTTTTATCTAATTTTCCTTTTAAAATTATGGCAACTGTTTTCTCTACTGGTAATTTAAGTTTTTTCTCTTTCATCCATATTAAAGTTCTATCCGTTATTTTTGTGTCCGTTTTTCTATTCCCTTTCTTTTATTACCTTATATCAAAATTATACAATCGTCCGCGAATGCCACAACTTTTGAATCCTCATTATAGTTTTGTATTATGTAATCGTTTATTACTAAATTCCATATACTTGGCCCTATTACTGAACCTTATGGACAGCCGCGATTTATTTCCCTTTTAGCGTTATCTGATTATCTTGTACTATTATGTACCGGATATTCAAAAAGTGGTTCGCCTACGTCGAGACGAACCGGGCTCCATTCCAGGCAGGGTTCCCCCTGGATTCCTGGAGGGGGTTGCTCCCAGATTCCCGGCGGGGTTGCTCTCGGATTCCTGGTGGGGTTTCTCCCAGTTTCCAGGCGGGGTTGCTTCTGAATTCCAGGCGGGGTTGCTCCCGGATTCCAGGATGGGTAGCTCCCGTATTTCAGGTGGGGTTGCTCCTGAATTCCAGGTGGGGTTGCTCCCAGATTCCAGCCTGGGATGCTCCCGGATTCCAGGCAGGGTAGCTCCCGGATTCCAGGCGGGGCTGCTCCCGTATTTCAGCCTGGGTTGCTCCCGGATTCCTGGTGGAGTTGCTCCTGGATCCCAGGTGGGGTTGCTCCTGGATTCCAGGTGGGATTGCTCCCGTATTCCAGGCGGGGTTTCTCCCGGATTCCTGGTGGGGTTGCTCCCGGATTCCAGGCGAGTTGCTCCCGGATTCCAGGTGGGGTTGCTCCCGTATTCCAGGCGGGGTTTCTCCCGGATTCCTGGTGGGGTTGTTCCCGTATTCCAGGTGGGGTTGCTCCCAGATTCCAGCCTGAGATGCTCCGGGATTCCAGCAGAGTAGCTCCCGGATTCCAGGCGGGGCTGACCAACAGTCCGCACAAACAAGTCTAGATGGTGTGACTGCGGAAAGTGAAGAAGCTGTCCAACAGCCCACAGAAACAAGTCTAGATGTCGTGACTGCGGAAAGTGAAGCAGCTGACCAACAGTCTACAGAAACAAGTCTAGATGGTGTGACTGCGGAAAGTGAAGAAGCTGTCCAACAGTCCACAGAAACAAGTCTAGATGGTGTGACTGCGGAAAGTGAAGAAGCTGTCCAACAGTCCACAGAAACAAGTCTAGATGGCGTGACTGCGGAAAGTGAAGCAGCTGACCAACAGTCTACAGAAACAAGTCTAGATGGCGTGACTGCGGAAAGTGAAGCAGCTGACCAACAGTCCGCACAAACAAGTCTAGATGGCGTGACTGCGGAAAGTGAAGCAGCTGACCAACAGTCTACAGAAACAAGTCTAGATGGCGTGACTGCGGAAAGTGAAGCAGCTGACCAACAATCCGCACAAACAAGTCTAGATGGCGTGACTGCGGAAAGTGAAGCAGCTGACCAACAGTCCGCACAAACAAGTCTAGATGGCGTGACTGCGGAAAGTGAAGCAGCTGACCAACATTCCGCACAAACAAGTCTAGATGTCGTGACTGCGGAAAGTGAAGCAGCTGACCAACAGTCCGCACAAACAAGTCTAGATGGCGTGACTGCGGAAAGTGAAGCAGCTGACCAACAGTCCGCACAAATAAGTCTAGATGGCGTGACTGCGGAAAGTGAAGCAGCTGACCAACAATCCGCACAAACAAGTCTAGATGGCGTGACTGCGTAAAGTGAAGCAGCTGACCAACCGTCCGCACAAACAAGTCTAGATGGCGTGACTGCGGAAAGTGAAGCAGCTGACCAACATTCCGCACAAACAAGTCTAGATGGCGTGACTGCGGAAAGTGAAGCAGCTGACCAACAGTCCGCACAAACAAGTCTAGATGGCGTGACTGCGGAAAGTGAAGCAGCTGACCAACAGTCCGCACAAACAAGTCTAGATGGCGTGACTGCGGAAAGTGAAGCAGCTGACCAACAGTCCGCACAAATAAGTCTAGATGGCGTGACTGCGGAAAATGAAGCAGCTGACCAACAATCCGCACAAACAAGTCTAAATGGCGTGACTGCGGAAAGTGAAGCAGCTGACCAACAGTCCGCACAAACAAGTCTAGATGGCGTGACTGCGGAAAGTGAAGCAGCTGACCAACAGTCCGCACAAACAAGTCTAGATGGTGTGACTGCGGAAAGTGAAGAAGCTGTCCAACAGCCCACAGAAACAAGTCTAGATGGCGTGACTGCGGAAAGTGAAGCAGCTGACCAACAGTCCGCACAAACAAGTCTAGATGGTGTGACTGCGGAAAGTGAAGAAGCTGTCCAACAGCCCACAGAAACAAGTCTAGATGGCGTGACTGCGGAAAGTGAAGCAGCTGACCAACAGTCCGCACAAACAAGTCTAGATGGTGTGACTGCGGAAAGTGAAGAAGCTGTCCAACAGCCCACAGAAACAAGTCTAGATGTCGTGACTGCGGAAAGTGAAGCAGCTGACCAACAGTCCACAGAAATAATGCCATCAGCGGTAAGTGAATCTCAGTCGTCAAGAATAGCGCCTACAATTAATGCAAAACTGAATACTTCTGGTCCTTTGAAAACGTCGCCTCATGATACCAAACATCCAGAATTAGATAAACTTCCTGCCTTTTAAAGACGAAGAATAATTAAATCACTGCTGATAGAATTTATGAACTCTCCTGCCGCAAATTCCATGCCACAACAAAAGGATAATAACCGATCTTTCTTTGAATCATTTCTGCCCGCACTGAGATCTCTACCTTTGCATGCCAGGTTGGAATTTAGGAGTGGAGTTTTACAAGTTCTTCGCCGATTTATAACTGCCGTACACCAGTATCCTGCTTCACAAGAAGCAGATGTTTCTCAGCCATGTTTTCAGTGCCAGGAATATACAATATACTCTGCTTCATAACCTGCATCATCAAGCATTTGCCACCGCTCTGCCACTCCAATGCGGTACACTCAAGCAAATGTTGTAGGTGACAATGATAATTCCATGGACTTATTCAGAACAGGTGGATCTTGTCAACAGAATTACAGTACGGCTGTAAAAAACAAGTGTGCGTGAATTTTGTGTGCTCAACACAACAAGGTATTGTGCTCTCATTTCGTGCATACTGCTACATGCCAGTAAATATACACTTCTTGTTGGTGTCTTTATTTTTGTTCTTCTCACGCACAGATTTCTTGTATTTTTATCATAGCAAACGAGCTATTTTACTCTCTGCCATTTTTCCATAGACACTACCTATGTGCGTATACTCAAAGTATATGTTTAAATACACGATCTTTGTAATTTTTTCCCTTAAAGGAAATAGTTTATATTTACACATATTTATCGTGTAAAACACATTTATTGGTTTGATTTACATAGGAATTGTCGATTTATTTAGCATTAATGGCTATATTTGTGTTCTATTACATCTATGTTATGCGTAAGTTATTTGGTAAGTACACGACAAAATAGTGAAAATACTCTGATATATATAGACATATTCACGCAATTATTCTTAACTGTGTATAGTAAGTGAATAACGTAACGTTTTAAGTTTGTTAACCATGACAGTTAATGTATATTAGATGGGTGACTTGTAATAACTGTTTCAATGTTAGTTATTCCACTTCAAGTAGTTCTTCTTTTTTTTAAGTACATGTCGTAGCCTTGCAAACTGTTATGTTTATACATTAATATTGTGAAACTAGTGTTACTTGTAATCCAATTATGTATGACATAGTAATAAATATATTACATATTGATAATATGTCACATAACAAAATAACATTCACCTACAACTTTTCCTTATTTAATGATTGTCAGTCCATTTCGTCATTCATTGTTGGTATTATTGCCGGACATTGGATAAGGAAAATAACTCCACAATGAAACCACAACAAAGCTATACAATAGCATTTCCTAACCCTACCTTTACACCTGCAACACCAATATATATATATATATGCAACCCATGCTATTTATCATGGCTACTTATGTTTCTTACCTTAATGTTACTGCTAACATTTCCATACGGCAAGTATAACCTTGGTGTCTTGTAACTTCAGTGCATCACTCAACTCTGGTGTCTTGTAACTTCAGTGCATCACTCAACCTTGGTGTTTTGTAACTTCAGTGCATCACTCAACCTTGGTGTTTTGTAACTTCAGTGCATCACTCAACCTTGGTGTCTTGTAACTTCAGTGCATCACTCAACCTTGGTGTCTTGTAACTTCAGTGCATCACTCAACCTTGGTGTCTTGTAACTTCAGTGCATCACTCAACCTTGGTGTCGTGTAACTTCAGTGCATCACTCAACCTTGGTGTCTTGTAACTTCAGTGCATCACTCAACCTTGGTGTCTTGTAACTTCAGTGCATCACTCAACCTTGGTGTCTTGTAACTTCAGTGCATCACTCAACCTTGGTGTCTTGTAACTTCAGTGCATCACTCAACCTTGGTGTCTTGTAACTTCAGTGCATCACTCAACCTTGGTGTCTTGTAACTTCAGTGCATCACTCAACCTTGGTGTCTTGTAACTTCAGTGCATCACTCAACCTTGGTGTCTTGTAACTTCAGTGCATCACTCAACCTTGGTGTCTTGTAACTTCAGTGCATCACTCAACCTTGGTGTCTTGTAACTTCAGTGCATCACTCAACCTTGGTGTCTTGTAACTTCAGTGCATCACTCAACCTTGGTGTCTTGTAACTTCAGTGCATCACTCAACCCTGGTGTATTGTAACTTCAGTGCATCACTCAACCTTGCAGAAACTTTGTCGAATGATGTAACGTTCATTCTAAAGTAGTTATAGAACTATGTTTCGTCGTTCCTCAAATCTGCAAATGTAGTTATGAATGCGCCTTTCAGAAGTCTGCGCTTACAAGTGGATGTATCCAACACCTCCTCTCACTACTTTCCACCATGCCAAATACGCCAAACTAACACGTTTTTTGTGTATGACACCCATATCACGCAGTAAACTGGTTGGCATTTGTGGTTGTCGGCCGGCGATATTTGTAGCGAGGTTGCAGCGATCGTGGGAGGAGTTCTCGCTAGTGTGCACCATGCCCACTGTACGGTCGGCAGATGGTCTGGCAATACTTCAGATGATTCCCAGCTATGCTACTTCCACTCTATTCGAATTTAACATGAACGGAATTAATTCGACGAGTTTACAAGTTGTTTATTTTTCTCAATTATCACTAGAGGGGGAAAAATAAAAACAATGACTTAATAATTAATTAGCCTTTGTTAAGTTGGCAGTAAATAAATAAAATCAAATTTAATTGTCACGTGTATGATATGCACAAATGACTGTGTGGATGTGAATTAAAAACTCTATTTTGTTTTTCGTGAAATATATGTTAATTTGCTTATTTGTAATCTTTCAAATTTCTGCGGTTTAAAAGTCACAAAATAAAATTGCAAGACTATTTTATTGGGACAGCATAAATAGGGAGTGAGAAAGGAAATTACGGCGTGAAAATAAATTCTTAACAAATAAAGAGTTTTTAAACAAAACCATTTTAATACAAGATTTTTTAAAAAAGGATGGTACAAAAATAAAACTGATTTATCCATGCGCCATCGTTTTTCAATGATCCTGTGTACTGAAGTGATAAAGTAAAATTATATATTTTATTTTCGATTTCGCTAAGAAATTTAAGTACTTGAAAATATAAGCGAAATGGAAATTTGAAGTACACTGAATAATATGTGTTTGTCCATATATATATATATATATATATATATATATATATATATATATATATATATATATATATATATATATAATATATATATATATATATATATATATGGATTACTAAAATGCTACTGAAATAATTATTTGAAACTTGTTTTGAAATGTTGGCATAAACTATTTTAATTTCAAGAATTTTACTACAGTACAACATTTATTCCTTTCTTATACAATCCACTCATGCATATTATTTTTTTACATGTACTTCAAGGAAATATCTCGGTGCATATTGTTATACTGTATGGCCAATAGGCATGTTTGAATTCACAATTTTAATTGAATTCAGTTGATTATGTGCAAGTATTTAGTTCAAAATATATATTAATGAAAAGCTTGATGAAATTTTTGGATTTTCGTTAAACAATCGTTAAAGGTGTGTATAACATTATTTTTCATTTCCTTTTCATTTTCATGGCGTGCTAAAACATATATTTTTTTAATACAGAAAGTTACATTCATTCGCACAACCTTAGAATATCGTGAGACTTATTTTCACAATTAAAAATTAAAAATCGTTACGTTGTTTAGCTCACTGTCCGTCCCACTCTCAAATATTCAGTAACACTATGCAGCCCTGCCTCTGTTGGAACCAACGCGCGAGCTGCGACTCAGAACGAAATTACGTCATTTCTACCAAAGAAATTGTAGGAAAACATAAGAAGAACTACTGAAACAAATGAACAATTAGACAGATATGTGTAAATTACTCTGGATAATGATGTTTATGAATGACATTTCTGTTGACATGAAGTAACCTTGGCGAGTTTGGTTTATTCATTTAATACGTCGTGATATGTATAGCTGTGTGTGGTAGTCTTGCCTGCATGTATTGTAGACAACTTTCACATTTATTTATTCCTGGCCGCTCTTGTGTACGCCATCTTGCCCACCATATTGTATTGACTGAACAAACAAATCAATAACAAGTTGTTATTTACGTGGAACATGGTGTCAGCGCATTTTGTTTCGTGCTGCTAAGTCGATGTAACATAATTGTTATGGATTATACAGATTATATGTCATTTATAATTAATATGAATAAAGCAGAGGTAAAATAGGTTTGTTGGTAACTACTATTTATAAATGGAAAATATTATGACACTGTGTGCGCGCGCACGCAGGCGGTGCGCTGTCCTCTTGAAGGCGGTGTACTGTCCTCTTGAAGGTGGTGTACTGTCCTCTTGAAGGTGGTACGATGTCCTCTTGAAGGCGGTGGGCTGTCCTCTTGAAGGCCGTGCACTGTCCTCTTGAAGGCGGTGTACTGTCCTCTTGAAGGCGGTGTACTGTCCTCTTGAAGGCGGTGTACTGTCCTCTTGAAGGCCGTGCACTGCCCTCTTGAAGGTGGTGCGATGTCCTCTTGAAGGCGGTGTACTGTCCTCTTGAAGGCGGTGTACTGTCCTCTTGAAGGCGGTGTACTGTCCTCTTGAAGGTGGTACGATGTCCTCTTGAAGGTGGTGCGATGTCCTCTTGAAGGCGGTGTACTGTCCTCTTGAAGGCCGTGCACTGTCCTCTTGAAGGCGGTGTACTGTCCTCTTGAAGGCGGTGTACTGTCCTCTTGAAGGTGGTACGATGTCCTCTTGAAGGTGGTACGATGTCCTCTTGAAGGCGGTGTACTGTCCTCTTGAAGGTGGTACGATGTCCTCTTGAAGGTGGTGCGATGTCCTCTTGAAGGCGGTGTACTGTCCTCTTGAAGGCGGTGTACTGTCCTCTTGAAGGTGGTACGATGTCCTCTTGAAGGTGGTGCGATGTCCTCTTGAAGGCGGTGTACTGTCCTCTTGAAGGCGGTGTACTGTCCTCTTGAAGGTGGTACGATGTCCTCTTGAAGGTGGTACGATGTCCTCTTGAAGGCGGTGTACTGTCCTCTTGAAGGTGGTACGATGTCCTCTTGAAGGTGGTGCGATGTTCCTCTTGAAGGCGGTGTACTGTCCTCTTGAAGGCGGTGTACTGTCCTCTTGAAGGTGGTACGATGTCCTCTTGAAGGTGGTGCGATGTCCTCTTGAAGGCGGTGTACTGTCCTCTTGAAGGCGGTGTACTGTCCTCTTGAAGGTGGTACGATTTCCTCTTGAAGGTGGTGCGATGTCCTCTTGAAGGCGGTGCGATGTCCTCTTGAAGGCGGTGTACTGTCCTCTTGAAGGCCGTGCACTGTCCTCTTGAAGGCGGTGTACTGTCCTCTTGAAGGCGGTGTACTCTCCTCTTGAAGGTGGTACGATGTCCTCTTGAAGGTGGTGCGATGTCCTCTTGAAGGCGGTGCGAAGTCCTCTTGAAGGCGGTGTACTGTCCTCTTGAAGGCCGTGCACTGTCCTCTTGAAGGCGGTGTACTGTCCTCTTGAAGGCGGTGTACTGTCCCCTTGAAGGTGGTACGATGTCCTCTTGAAGGTGGTGCGATGTCCTCTTGAAGGCGGTGGGCTGTCCCCTTGAAGGCCGTGCACTGTCCTCTTGAAGGCGGTGTACTGTCCTCTTGAAGGCCGTGCACTGTCCCCTTGAAGGTGGTACGATGTCCTCTTGAAGGTGGTACGATGTCCTCTTGAAGGCGGTGGGCTGTCCTCTTGAAGGCGGTGTACTGTCCTCTTGAAGGCCGTGCACTGTCCTCTTGAAGGCGGTGTACTGTCCTCTTGAAGGCGGTGTACTGTCCCCTTGAAGGTGGTACGATGTCCTCTTGAAGGTGGTGCGATGTCCTCTTGAAGGCGGTGGGCTGTCCCCTTGAAGGCCGTGCACTGTCCTCTTGAAGGCGGTGTACTGTCCTCTTGAGGTGGTACGATGTCCTCTTGAAGGTGGTGCGATGTCCTCTTGAAGGCGGTGCGATGTCCTCTTGAAGGCGGTGTACTGTCCTCTTGAAGGCCGTGCACTGTCCTCTTGAAGGCGGTGTACTGTCCTCTTGAAGGCGGTGTACTGTCCTCTTGAAGGTGGTACGATGTCCTCTTGAAGGTGGTGCGATGTCCTCTTGAAGGCGGTGCGAAGTCCTCTTGAAGGCGGTGTACTGTCCTCTTGAAGGCCGTGCACTGTCCTCTTGAAGGCGGTGTACTGTCCTCTTGAAGGTGGTACGATGTCCTCTTGAAGGTGGTGCGATGTCCTCTTGAAGGTGGTGCGATGTCCTCTTGAAGGCCGTGCACTGTCCTCTTGAAGGCGGTGTACTGTCCTCTTGAAGGTGGTACGATGTCCTCTTGAAGGTGGTGCGATGTCCTCTTGAAGGCGGTGCGATGTCCTCTTGAAGGCGGTGTACTGTCCTCTTGAAGGCCGTGCACTGTCCTCTTGAAGGCGGTGTACTGTCCTCTTGAAGGCCGTGCACTGTCCCCTTGAAGGTGGTACGATGTCCTCTTGAAGGTGGTACGATGTCCTCTTAAAGGCGGTGGGCTGTCCTCTTGAAGGCGGTGTGTTTGTTCTGATGTGAGTTTTCTAGACTTGATCACGGGTAATTCAACTTGGGAAAATGTATATTAAAAGTTTTGCAAAGGCAACATTTTCGTTACTAGGAAAGCGTTATTGTCCGCAAAGGAACCAGAATGTTCTTTATTATACGTTAAAAAATACAGGACAGTGACAATTATCGTAACTTGAATATAAAATAACTTTGTAACTGAGTAATATCTTCCTCTTTTATAAATCACGTAGTTTAGAATTGTAATTCAAGTGACCTAGTCGCAACAATGCACACCTAGTGGCGGAAATTTGCCCTACGTGAAACTCTGCCATATGAAATGAAGTTTTGTTCTGAACACGTAGTTTAAATAACGTGAACTCAGTAGAGCGTTGTGATCGCGTGGCGGAGGAATGCTCTGGAGGTATATGTAGAGCAGGCAGTAACCACGACTATGTGTGCTCCCTGGACGCCGCAATGGGACGAGGCAAGGGGCCCCAAGAGAGGACGACAACAACACTATGCAGTGTCCGAGAGAGCCCACGCAGGACACTTTAATTCAGTTATCTGCACGTGCAGTAATCCCGGCGTGTTATATTGCCCGCGAGGGCACGCAGATAAGCCTCGCCTCGCCTCGCCTCGCCCTGCTAGTAATGGAATATATTACCAGACGCTGCGCTAGCCAGCTAGCCGCGTTATTTACGTATTCCCTCTGGGGACCCCTAACTACTGCCTTAACTACACTCGCTGTTGTACGTGGCGGTAAATTACGTCTTGTGTTGGTAGCCGTGAACACTGTACTAACTGCAATTCTCACAGCTTGCTCAGTAGCACAGTGTTGCTGCTGCCAACATTACTAACAAGGTAGAGCTCGCATGCAAGCTACGCTGTGTGTGAGAAGAGAACTGGACGGCCCTCAACAGCGATGTCTTGAGAACCGATGGAGTGATTGAGGTGAGTATGGAGCAGCGCCGGAATCAAGAGGGCGGGGATATGGGATACCACCGAGAAAACCCTCAGACCACAGGCATCGTTCGGCACTAATCCCAAATGTGAAAATCCGGAAGCGACACAGTCAGTGATTGAACGCGGTTCACCTTGGTGGGAGTCGAGCTGTCTAACCGCTCAGCCACCACGGCCCCAGATGCGGAGAGACAATTCATCCTGTCGCAACGCTGAGGCTGTTTTTCTTATGAACCATTCACAGTCACTTCCTGCTAAAGTTCTGATTCATGTGTATTCCTCCGCCCAATGCAAACAGAGCTTTACAGGATCTATAAAGTTACATCAAAGGGACAACGCGCCGAATTCGTGCAGACTCACTCTTATAATATTGCGCCGAAGCACAAATAATGTAAGACAGAACAGTTTTTACAATTATTTAATGGCTAATGAATTACACAAATAATGTAAGACAGAACAGTTTTTACAATTATTTAATGGCTAATGAATTACACAAATAATGTAAGACAGAACAGTTTTTACAATTATTTAATGGCTAATGAATTACACAAATAATGTAAGACAGAACAGTTTTTACAATTATTTAATGGCTAATGAATTACACAAATAATGTAAGACAGAACAGTTTTTACAATTATTTAATGGCTAATGAATTACACAAAACACGCAGCACATTCGCCTTTGATTACAAAGAAATTGCCACTCATTAAAGCCATATTCTCTCGATCCTACATACAGACAAAATGTTTAGAAATGACAAAACGTAATACATGAATCCAACATATAAATAATTTGCTCAACTTTTGAATAACTATTTCCAAATATGAAATATAATATTCATACATTAAAAATATAAGTAAAATTTCAATTCAACTTAAAACAAGATATTTTTTGTATTAATACAAGTATAAAACGATTGTTATACGCGCAGGCGTTGTAAGGAAACAGCGAAGTACATAGCACATAGGATGACTTTTCAAAGGTTTGATAGTAAATGTGTGGGAACTATGACTGCCTACCTGCAACTGGTTCGCGTTCGAGAACTACAAGTGCAGGAGCAGTCGATAAGGGCGACACTGCCACGTGCATCAAGTGCGCCATCGCCACTAAATACGAGGCTCTCAACTGTCGTGCAGTGTTCTCGTTGTATAACCTAGCGATGGTGTTATTATTAATGGTGGAATGTCCGCAGCAAGTTTTAGTCCAGGAACCTTGAGCATTCTTGTAATGTATCTGACGCAAATACTTAAACGTTTTGTAGCTATGTTGGAGTGCTCTGAAATGGTGTTTTATGTGCGTCATGTCTTGGAAGCACTCATATGGCCATATTTGAAGTGTGTGTTCTTTTCGTATGTAAGTATATCTGAACGTACGTTTGGTAGTTTCGAGTATAAACGATGTAAGGCTTTTACACAAAGTTTATAGAGTTATTACTTTCAGTGTAGTAGCTTGTACATAGATAGTATTAAATGAGAATAAGGTAATTTGGTGTGATCGAAACTGGTGTACATGCCCGGTATTCAGAGAGCAAGTATAGGTTAGGTGTGATGACAGAACTGAGGTATTACAGTATAGGATTGATTACCAACTTACGCTAACCTTCCGTTCCTCTGGAATACTGTTCTAATGTCTTCTCTTTAACACAATCTTACCTTAGAGAGAAACGCTCGAGGACATATCATCACCTTCGCATAGTTAATAGAAGACCACTACTCGAATTCCAAATGCTAATAAATGAGATACCGGCTATAAAAATCCTCATTCGACTTTATTCAAATTTTCAAGAAAAATTAAATCGTCATCTGATATCTACTTTAGAGGCGCTCAATGTTCACAAAATGGAATAAATTAATCCAAATTTGAAAATGAGCAGATGCAAAGCCAATACATCGCAGTTTGAAATACATCTGTATTGTAAATTATGAAAATTAAATGATTATGTGTGGTGGCCGCAGCTAAAGTGGCCAAACCCAGTAAAACTAGTCATTGCTAAATCAATAAACTATTTAGAATGAATACCTGTGGGGTCGTATAGGGCTTTAAAATACTGAGCGTCTATAGCTTACACAAAATGGTCTCGGGTAGCCTCACTCCATTAAAATTAATCCGCGGTCACCTTCCAAAAATTGATTAGATCTTACAAATTGCGTAGACGTCTCGCCGATCCTCCTCCGGACGTCGTGCTGAAGTTCCTCGATGTAACTGGTCCTGACGGATCAAAAACCAATATGTCTTCCTTTAACGCTATATTATAAGGCCTAGCTTAACTCGACTCTCCAATCGTGGCGCGCCTACTCCAGTGCGTCATGAGGTTGTCCTGGCAACCTTCAATAACGACTTATGTTTACTGCCACGTGACTGAAAATAAACACATAACAACTGGAAACACTTACAATAGCAAAATATATGAAAATTTAATAATAAAATAATAAAATGTACGTAAAATGATTAATGAGATAAAACATAACGTGAAAATAAATATTACTACACATCTTAAGCAGTGTCCACATGAAGTAAAATTAAGTCAGTTTAGTAACATTGAATAAATATTCATAGATGGAGTAACGCATGAATAATGTCCTGCAACCATAGGAATTACAACGCTTATTTCAAAAACATTGCCACGCGATTAAAGCGCCCTTAATATGCGGATCATCCTGATTTCGGTTTCCAATGGTTTCCCAAAATCGCTCCAGCCAGTCGCTGGTATGGCTACTCTGTGCATTCACTGGCCTGTTCCTTCCACTTTTCTGGACAGCTGCTGTTCTCCAGCTAAGGCTTTGTCACTGTTCCGGACCACTCTAAACGACTAATAAAATAATAAACAAACGAGTATCGTAAAGACATGCGCCAGTGGTGGAGGGTATGCAAACTCCACGGCTGTACAGTGTCTCTGGTTGCCTAATCTCAGGCGCAGTGTTACTATACTGAAGGCGAGCCCAAATATGAATATAGACGTAGCTTGAGAGTCATTTGTACCTGGGGCTTTGCACAGTGTTTCAAATACATGTTTTTTTACGAAACTTGTTTACATGCACTGGTGACGAGGTAGAAAGTTTTCTTTGAAGACACCGCGCACATTTCAAACTATTAACTATATGTCCGACACAGCTAAAAACTGCTTCCTCACACTGCCTTATCGTAAAATATACTGATCGGAAACACCCAGAACTGTAAATGGACCTTGCTTATAAAAGCGGCGGGTCGATAGGTACGTGGACAAGTGCCGCCCTTATCGCATCTATGCCTGAAATGTTCAGAACAACTGCAGGTACCAACATTGTGGCGGCAATACCAACCCTCACTCTGCTACCTGATAATGACTTATGCTCTTGCTGTCTTGCACTTTGTATCTGCATATATTGTCCACTCACTGTTACTTCCTACTTTTCTGAAGCCCTGCTGAAGTTCTACTTCCATGATATTCCTCCGCCTCATGCTAACAATGTTTAACCAAGTCAAGAAAATGACACCAAAACGACAACGCGACGAATTCATGAGCACTCGATGTAATAATGTTTTGCACAAGAACTACTTCTTACTAGGTATTACCAATAACCAAATTCTCCCCTGATTTATGTATATTAATTATACATGTTATATTATAATTTAATAATAAAGTACAATTTCCATTTAAGCAAACTGTTACGCCCCTTTAGAGCGTAGCAGGGCTAAAGGAAGGCAATGAGAAGGCCGCACACCATTAAAAAAAAAAACAAGAAAGCATGGACACAAAAATTCCAAATTCAATACAAATATAGTGAAGCCCATCTATACATTATCACCAAGAATAACAACATTGCAACTTGATTTGAAAAATATAAATTGCATCTGTAAATTTCTGTTGCTTGCTACCATTTGGTGAACTAGGGGAAGGAGAGAACACACATGCACTGGAACAAACAGAAAAACAACAATTATAATATATCCTGAGAAATCACCCAACCTGAATAAAAATTTGTGAAATCCCATTAAAAATAAGTAAAATGACTCCCTGAGTAAAGCAAGCACCATTACAACTTTAAAAGTAAAGTACGTCTGACGATTCACTAAAAAGTACAACAAGGAACACTAATTTCAAGAATATCAATGGGAAGCAGCAAAAACCCTCATTACACTTCACCATGAGCATAAAGGCACGCCATACAATATCCACTAAACTCCTTGGCATTAAAATTCATGTGCCAAATCGTAGTCCAGGAGACCATTCCTACAGTACGCCAAAGAAAGGAAGAATCCACCTCTTACAAACATTCCCAATACCATATTGGAAATTCACACAGTACAAACAGGTATACTGAAGGAAGGTGCAAGTGAGGACAAGGCCACCCACTGCGGATGGTAGACTGAAGGAAGGTGTAAGGGAGGCTATTGCCTCCCTCTGTGTAGGGTAGACTGAATGAATGTGTAAGTGAGGACAAGGCCACCCACTGTGGACGGTAGACTGAAGGAAGCTCTGAGGGAGGACAAAGCCAATTACTGTTGTTAGTAGACTGAATGAAGTTGCAAGGGCGACAAGGCCACCGACTTTGGATGGTAGATTGAATGAAGTTTTAAGAGAGTACAAGGCGACCCATTGTGGATGGAAGACTGAAGGAGGGTGTAAGTGAGGACAAGGCCACCCACTGTGTATGGTAGACTGTATGTAAGTGTCAGGGAGGACAAGGCCACAGAATGTGGATGGTAGACTGAAGGAAATAGTAAGGGAGGACAAGGCCACCCACTGTGGATGGTAGACTGAAGGAAAGTGTATGGGAGAAACAGGCCACCCATTGTGGATGGTAGACTTAAGGAAGATGAAAGGGAGGACTAGGCCACTGACTGTGGATGGTAGACTGGAGGAAGTTTTAAGAGAGTTAAAGGCCACCCACAATATATGGTAGTCTGAAAGAAGGTGTCAGGGAGGACAATGACACCCCTCTGTGAATGGTAGACTGAAGGAAGGTGTAAGGGAGGACAATGCCACCAACAGTGGATGTTGTGCTGAAGGAAGGTGTAAGAGAGAACAAGGCCACCCACTGTGGAAGGTAGACTGAAGGAAGGTGTAAGAGAGGACAATGCAACCCACCTTGGATGGTAGACTGAATGAAGTTGTAAGAGAGTACAAGGCCACCGAATATGGATGGTATACTGAAGGAAGATGTAAGTGAGGTCAAATGACACCCACTGTGGATGGTAGACTGAAGGAACTTGTAAGAGAGTACAAGGACACCCACTGTGGATGGTAGACTGAAGGAACTTGTAAGAGAGTACAAGGCCACCCATTGTGGATGGTAGAATGAAGGGAAATGTAAGGGAGGACAAGACCACCCACTGTGGATGGTATACTAAGGAGTGTGTAATGGAGTACAAGGCCACTCACTGTGGATAGTAGACTGAATGAAGTTGTAAAGGAGGACAAGGCTACCCACTGTGGATGATATACTGAAGGAAGGTGTAAGGGAGGACAAGGACACCCCTCTGTGAATGGTAGACTGAAGGAAGGTGTAAGGGAGGACAATGCCACCAACAGTGGATGTTGTGCTGAAGGAAGGTGTAAGAGAGAACAAGGCCACCCACTGTGGATGGTAGACTGAAGGAAGGTGTAAGGGAAAACAAGGCCACTCACTGTGGATGGTAGAATGAAGGAAGGTGTAAGGTAGGACAAGGCCACCTACTGTGGAAGGTAGACTGAAGGAAGGTGTAAGAGAGGACAATGCAACCCACCTTGGATGGTAGACTGAATGAATTTGTAAGAGAGTACAAGGCCACCGAATATGGATGGTATACTGAAGGAAGATGTAAGTGAGGTCAAAGGACACCCACTGTGGATGGTAGACTGAAGGAACTTGTAAGAGAGTACAAGGACACCCACTGTGGATGGTAGACTGAAGGAACTTGTAAGAGAGTACAAGGCCACCCATTGTGGATGGTAGAATGAAGGGAAATGTAAGGGAGGACAAGACCACCCACTGTGGATGGTATACTAAGGAATGTGTAATGGAGTACAAGGCCACTCACTGTGGATAGTAGACTGAAGGAAGATGTAAAGGAGGACAAGGCTACCCACTGTGGATGATATACTGAAGGAAGGTGTAAGGGAGGACAAGGACACCCCTCTGTGAATGGTAGACTGAAGGAAGGTGTAAGGGAGGACAATGCCACCAACAGTGGATGTTGTACTGAAGGAAGGTGTAAGAGAGAACAAGGCCACCCACTGTGGATGGTAGACTGAAGGAAGGTGTAAGGGAAAACAAGGCCACTCACTGTGGATGGTAGAATGAAGGAAGGTGTAAGGGAGGACAAGGCCACCTACTGTGGATGGTAGACTGAAGGAAGTTGTAAGGGAGGACAATGCCACCCACAGTGGATGTTGTACTGAAGGAAGGTGTAAGGGAGGACAAGGACACCCCTCTGTGAATGGTAGACTGAAGGAAGGTGTAAGGGAGGACAATGCCACCCACAGTGGATGTTGTACTGAAGGAAGGTGTAAGAGAGAACAAGGCCACCCACTGTGGATGATATACTGAAGGATGGTATAAGGGAGGACAAGGACACCCTTCTGTGAATGGTAGACTGAAGGAAGGTGTAAGGGAGGACAATTCCACCCACAGTGGATGTTGTACTGAAGGAAGGTGTAAGAGAGAACAAGGCCACCCACTGTGGATGGTAAAATGAAGGAAGGTGTAAGGGAGGACAAGGCCACTCGCTGTGGATGGTATACTGAAGGAAGGTGTAAGGGAGGACAAGGCCACCTACTGTGGATGGTATACTTGGGAAGGTGTAAGGGAGGACAAGACCACTGACTGTGGATGGTTGACTGTAGAATGTTGTAAGGGAGGCAAAGGCCTCCCACTTTCGATTGTAGAATGACAGAATTTGATAAGAGTACAAGACAACCCACTGTGGATGGTATACTGAAGGAATATGTAAGGCAGAACAAGTTCACCCGCTGTAGATGGTAGACTGGAGGAAAGTGTAATGGAGAACAAGGCACCCACTGTGTATGGTAGACTGAAGGAAGGTGTAAGGGAAGACTGGGCCACCCCTCTGTGGATGGTATAATGAAGGATTGTGTAAGGGAGGACTAGGCCACCCACTGTGGATGGTAGACTGAATGATGTTATAAGGGAGGACATGGCCACCTACTGTGGATGGTATACTGAAGGAAGATGAAAGTGAGTACATGGCCACCCACTGTGGATGGTAGACTGATGGAAGTTGTAAGGGAGGACAAGACCACTTACTGTGGATGGTAGACTGAAGGAAGTTGTATGAGAGTACAAGGCCACCTAATGTGAATGGTATACTGAAGGGAGATGTAAATGAGGTCAAAGGACACCCACTGTGGATGGTAGACTGAAGGAAGTTGAAAGAGAGTACAAGGCCACCCATTGTGGATGGTAGACTGAAGGAAATTGTAAGGGAGGATAAGACCACCCACTGTGGATGGTAGACTTGGGAAGGTGTAATGGAGTACAAGGCCACGCGCTGTGGATGGTAGACTGAAGGAAGTTGTAAGAGAGTACATGTCCACCCATGGTGGATGGTTTTCTAATGAAAGGTTAAGAGAGGACAAGGCCACCCACAGTGGATGGTAGACTGTAGGAAGTTGTAAGGGATGTCATGGCCGCCCACTGTGTATGGTAGTCTGAAGGAATTTGTAATTGAGTACAAGGTCACCGAATGTGGATGGTATACTGAAGGTCGGTGTCAGTGAGGACAAGGCCACCCACTGAGGATTGTAGCCTGAAGGAAGGTGTAAGGGAGGACAAAGCCACCCACTTTGGATGGTATACTGAAGGATGGTGTAAGGGATGACAAGTCCACCCACTGTGGATGGTAGACTGAAGGAAGTTGTAAGGGAGGACAAGACCACCCACTGTGGATGGTAGACTGAAGGATGTTGTAAGGGAAGACAAGGCCACCCACTGTGGATGGTAGACTGAGGGAAGTTGTAAAGGAGGACATGGCCACCCACTGTGGAAGGTACTCTGAAGGAATGTGTAAGGGATGACAAAGCCACCCACTGTTGATTGTACACTGAAGGAAGGTGTAAGAGAGTACATGCCCACCCATTGTGGATGGTTGACTGAAGGAAGGTGTAAGGCGGACAAGTTCACCCATTGTGGATTTTAGACTGAAGAAAGGTGTACGAGAGTACATGTGCATTGTATTCTGCAAGCGGTCTTAAGCAAAACAGTAGTCGGAGGACCATACTCTTCTGAAAGACACGACGAACACTTTGCGACAGTGCTACTATTACTTTCCTCTTGACCAGCATGGTCTGTAGTATCTTGATCTGTATCATCAGTACAACACAGTATCAAACAGCACAAGTCACATATCAAGAACACCACCACATAAGGAGTTCTTTTTTTGTTTGTAAACAGTTAGGACGTGGGAATTGATACGTACGGGGGCGATCGGTATTTTCTACCTGCCCATTAGTTCCATGTTAGAATCCTGACTTCCCAATGGCTGCAACTTATATTAGATATTTAGGGTGTTTTTAGCTTCCTCCGTTAAGTTGTGTTTTGAAGTGTTTTTCTACAATTGAGAGTGCGTGTAAGCTCTGTTGCTAGGATAGGATTAAGAGTTAGAAGTTAGACCGCGTCTCTGTTCGAGACTAGTATTCTCCACGACGACAACACCATGGATATTGGACTCAGCACCTCCGAGTCCTGACGATGTAGTTGGTTTGCTACAGGAAAGTCGTTCCTATGTTCGAGACTAGTATTCTCCACGACCACAACACCATGGATATTGGACCCGGCACCTCCGAGTCCTGACGATGTAGTTGGTTTGCTACAGGAAAGTCGTTCCTATGTTCGAGACTAGTATTCTCCACGACCACAACACCATGGATATTGGACCCAGCACCTCCGAGTCCTGACGATGTAGTTGGTTTGCTACAGGAAAGTCGTTCCTACGTTCGAGACTAGTATTCTCCACGACCACAACACCATGGATATTGGACTCAGCACCTCCGAGTCCTGACGATGTAGTTGGTTTGCTACAGGAAAGTCGTTCCTATGTTCGAGACTAGTATTCTCCACGACCACAATACCATGGATATTGGACCCGGCACCCCGAGTCCTGACGATGTAGTTGGTTTGCTACAGGAAAGTCGTTCCTATGTTCGAGACTAGTATTCTCCACGACCACAATACCATGGATATTGGACCCGGCACCCCGAGTCCTGACGATGTAGTTGGTTTGCTACAGGAAAGTCGTTCCTATGTTCGAGACTAGTATTCTCCACGACGACAACACCATGGATATTGGACCCGGCACCTCCGAGTCCTGACGATGTAGTTGGTTTGCTACAGGAAAGTCGTTCCTATGTCCGAAGGAGCGTCGAGAGCAGCAAAATGTCTGAGAGATAAGTTTCCAAAGTGTGGTACACCGCACCCGCAATAATTAGTTCTAGAGGGTTGCAACCCTATCGGCGATGCCATGTTGATTTTTAACGTAGTAAGAAACCAACTGTAAAACTTTGCCCACGGACAACTTGAGAGAGATTCTACTCTCCTGAGCTAGGCACACTGAAGACAGAATAATTGTTTTTATAGAATATATATATATATATATATATATATATATATATATATATATATATATATTAGAGCAACATTTAACTGTAAGTGATTTCCATATGTGTGAACTTAAGCCTACATACTGTGTAATATAGGGATAAGCTAAGGACGGCCATTCCCACGTCAGTTAGGACGGTTTTGTATTAGATCTTTGCTAATTGCCACAAGGGTTTTGGTTTTAGTAGTAGCCCAGATAAGTAAAGAATTAATAACAAGAAAGTTTAAAGAATATTCTCAATATTTTCCAATAAATCTGGACTTTAAAAATAATGCAATATTGTGGTCGACTACATGATTTTCTGCTGTTTGTCCCTGTGTTTCTCCTGATTCATTAAATATTGTCTGGTTATTTTTAATTGAGTGTCATATGTTCCTGAGGTGTGAGTGTGCACTAAGTGTGTACATTGTAGAATTTCAGCCTGATATGTGGTAATCACTGGTAAGTTGTATTTCTACCGGACATTCCACAGACCATGCCAATGATATTCTGGGATTGGTGCATCACGCTTAGTTAAGTATACATTATTACAGATCTAACTATCCTACAGTGGTATAAATGTGTGTATGTGGGTATATACAATTACACTGTATCTGGACTATGTACTGTTTGCATAGAAGTAGTGTCAATGCATGGGTCATTTGAATACGTCCGACTTTCACGAGCTTTATACATAATTAGCTACATAGTTACATATATTTACCTTATTTACATATATTGACACTAATGTTTGTTTTAGGACAGTGTTTGATTTCCAAAAGAAGAAGCAACCAGTGAGCAGTTGTAGTGAGCTGTGGGGAATGTAGCTCAAAACTGAAAGTGACAGCCTCTGTCGTCAACACAAACACAGATAAGACTGCCAACACATTCTCACCTGTCCTTCAATGCTCGCAGCGGGCTGACATACCACCAACCAAAAAGAAGAATACCTTCGAAATTTCGGAGGCAGTCGTGCAAAAACAATTTGATGAACTGTCTTCAGCTACGGCAGCTGTAAAAGCTGCCATCTGCCAACAGAACAGATATGTTGGTGAAGAAATCCTTACAGGATTCATGGCGGCACTTCTGCTAATGCGGAACCAATCTTCACTTGTCAATCTTCACTTGTCAGGAGGGCTCGAGGTATGGTACGTGAATTATCCGAGGATGAGTAGCAATATATGTATATGATTGTACTGTTTTGTCACTTTTATAAATATAATGTTTCGTATGTTGACACTTTATTTGACTTAATTTACGTCTAACTACAGTGATAACCCTTTATCTTGCTTGCATGTCTTATTTTTTATGTTGATATAACATCTATTTCAATATGTATGTATATAATTATCACCGTACCCTGAATATTCAAGTGAATCGTAAATTACAAGCTGCTAATCTAGGAGGTTCCAACATAATTTTTAACTTGAACTTTGGGCTGCTGAAGTAAATATTTTAAAGTAATGAGTAAAACGGGAAAAATACATATGGTGATAGACTGGTATCTCGGTTGTTGTTACGCGGCACAAACCAATCATCAACCATCATACTTAAACAATGTTACTTGAAAGGTAGTGTTCAGCAGAGAATACGGTCTGTTTCATGTGGGTTTTAAAAAAAAGCTTGTAAATATGTGTTATATATTCAACATCCTACGGTGAGTATGCTGGTACTCTAATAAGAAGAACCTGATTGGTTATCACTTAAACAATGTTACTTGAAAGGTAGTGTTCAGCAGAGAATACGGTCTGTTTCATGTGGGTTTTTTATATATGCTTGTAAATATGTGTTATATATTCAACATCCTACGGTGAGTATGCTGGTACTCTAATAAGAAGAACCTGATTGGTTATCACTTAAACAATGTTACTTGAAAGGTAGTGTTCAGCAGAGAATACGGTCTGTTTCATGTGGGTTTTTTATATATGCTTGTAAATATGTGTTATATATTCAACATCCTACGGTGAGTATGCTGGTACTCTAATAAGAAGAACCTGCTTGGTTATCACTTAAACAATGTTACTTGAAAGGTAGTGTTCAGCAGAGAATACGGTCTGTTTCATGTGGGTTTTTAATATATGCTTGTAAATATGTGTTTTATATTCAACATCCTACGGTGAGTATGCTGGTGACTCTAATAAGAAGAACCTGATTGGTTATCACTTAAAGTATTCTGTAAAGTGCTTTCCCAAAAATATAAATCTACATTATGATAGTTGTATTCCCTCTTGCAATAAAAACACATTATATATATATATATATATATATATATATATATATATAAGAATGGTTTAATAAATGTAAACTCTGCTTTAAACTACTACAGTAATTACCAAGTCAAACATGAATATTTCGTAGTGACAAAACACGGGGAAATGATTTTCAAACTTCCCTCCCAGTATTTCTACAAGTACTCGAGTGATAGTTGCATAGAAACACAAATATACAAAAACAGGAATATTTGTTTCCTCATTTTAATTTAAATGTATTTTTTGATTATGACACGTATAGAGCTTTGTCAACTAACATTGCAGATTCGGTCTCTTACTAAAGGCACTGAATCCGACAAAAGCAGAAATTTTCAATGTTACACAGGGGAAATACATGCTACCATAAGAAAGCAATCTTTATTTTTACATTCAAAGAATGTGTTTTATTCAATATAACTATGTAAACAACGATAAACTACTGTTGTTAAGACATAACCTTTAGTAATGTGAGACCACTGGGAACTCACGCTTCCATCTTCACTAATGAAATACTCTTGCAGCTGGTTTCTCACATATGTTGCAATGTGTGAAGGATGTGTGGATTGGGTTGCACCCAAGTCATCCCACAAACCAGTTTTTTCTGCTCTCCAGGTTTGTTCATCTCGCAATACATTTGCACTATTTTCATCTGCAACGAATATTTGTGGAATATACTGGTCAGGTCTTGTTTTCATTATAAAGTTATGAGGGGCTGTTGTGGCAAGAACAATTCAAGTGACAGTTTGAACTGATCCACTAATGGCTTGTTTATATATCTGCCACCGGGCACCAAGAATTCCAAACGAATTTTCCACTGCTCACCTTGCTCTCGACAAACGGTAGTTAAAAATAGTTTCAGCATTACATAATTTGATTCCTGCATAAGGTTTCAAGATACAAGTCTTCAAAGGAAATGCATCATCTGCTGTGAATATACACGGAGGCAGTAAGTTGGTCCCAGGAAGGAATTTGTCACCAACAGAGTTGGCTTTCTGTGTCAACGGCTAATTACCTAAAGTATTTGCAGAAAATAAAAACACTTCCATCGCTTTTAGAGACATAATCCCCCACATCAACCCAAGTAAACGAGTGGCTAGTATCATAACATGCCATTAGCACTATGGAAAGTTTTTTGTTTTTGTAATTGAAGTACAGAGATCCTGATGTTGTAGGGAATGAACATGCTTACCATAGATCGCGCGTAAACAATTAAGGAAGTTCCACCTTCCTCAGTAGTCCTGCCATCCATTATAAGCGGACTTCTCCGTGTATTTTACATCCAGAATATTCCACACTGAAATACAATCTTCATCAATAACTTTGCTTACTGTCGACTTGTCAACACGAACCTGCCAAGCCAGCGACTGCCGAGATCCGCCTTGTGCAAGGTATTTCAGAGTCATACATAATTTTTGTTCAGGTGTTAGTGGCTTCCTGTGACTACGGTTCAAGTGATGTGGTTTCAGTAGGTTTAATAATGTTTCGAATTGGAGTTCATTCATTCTGGTATATTGAAAAAAAAAAAATAGTTCATGATATTGTTGCTTAATGTGCGTAAACAGTGTCGTAAACAATCCCAAGTTTCCTCTTTCTATGTTAAGTGGCTTCACACACCACCTTGGCCGGTGCTTTTAAGGTCTGCTCTTCACAGTTCCCTCGGTACTAAGTATTGCCGCCTGCAGAATATGAAGAATATGGACAAGCTGGAGTAAACTAACCTATTCCATATCAGAAATCTGAAATACAGCAATTATTAACTTGTATACCGCAATTTAAATATCCCGAAACACGATTCCAGCCAAACGTTTTCTTCAAATGTAAATAAACAAACATAAATATCACGTTAACCAACACATCGTTTGTAAATGTCCGCGATACATGTACAGCCTGTCTTTTTTTTTGCACTCGTTTCTCATTGGCCGCATAGCAGTTTTCTTACTGTGGTTGTAGCCAGTACACTCTCATACTTCCACGGAAACGCTACTATTATTTTGTTACGGGAGCGATGTGGTGATTATAGCGTAAGCTTTAGAGGCAGTGTTTTTTATACGTTTATTTGAAAAGTGCTCAATTTACCATCAACCGTATCTACGAGGGTTCCTCATGAGAGTAAAGATATAACACAGATAGAGAGTTCCCCTGATGTACGCCGGCCATGATCAACAGTCCGAATTATCTCTGTTCATATTGTCCCCTGGGTGTAAACAACATCGCACAAATACATCAAGTCTCGTAGCAGGCTAAATCGATTTCAGTAGCCGACTGTTGGCTTTAATTTAGTATTAAAAAACACACACAATTGCGTGAATGTAGCGCGGGGCGATATTGGAAAAAAGTCCCAGACGAGTGTTGTGAGCGCTGACTCGTGCAGCTGATAAACGCGGGGTGTTTGTGCGAGCAATTACTACTTGCCGCGGCCGGCATGTTTTCACTCTACATAGCGAGCGAGTAAACACTCGACACTGCGAGATAGCGCGCGCCCACAGCGCTATGTGGCGGCGGAGAGGGGAACTGCGGCACGGCGCAGCCATCTGGTGGCGCGACGCGCAACTACGAGCACATGTGGCTTGGTCACGCTTGCAGCTCTCTTAACGGTTGAGAGAGCAGTGTAGTGTAGGGTCCACCCACGCCTACACATAGAACGAGATCTCGTCTGTACTCTTTGCGCACCGCCAGCTCTGGCTTCGCACTCCCGGGGCGGTGTTTTGAAAGTTACTATTTCAGCAAACTTGAAACTTCAAGCGTTCCCTGGGCCATGCGTCGTGGTGGTGAGGGTTCAAGCCCACCCACCAACGAATCTTTGAGATATTGTGTACAAAGAGTGGGAAAGTAAGACAAAATTATAGGAAGGCCAAGTATAAAAGTGTACTTGCAGAAGTTCCCCATTATTTTAAATATAAATAATTGTTGTCTAACCTTCCTTAATATTAAGAAGAAAGTCTGGGGACGAAGGTAGGGATAGGGCCTAAGCGCGTCTCAGGGCTGAGCAACATACGTCTGGGCATGCAGCAGGTATACACTACAAGGGCACGTTCCCGCGGTTTTACTGGCAAACATGGCCGCCATCGAGGCCGCAGTTACCTCGCACGCTTACTTATAACCTGAACTACGTAGAGAATTGGGAAACTGGCATGGACATCGTCAAAACTCTTCGACAGGAAATAATTGCCAAACTATTGCAATTTATTAAGTATTCAATGTCATTTTACTACATAACCAGAGGAGACGTGAGGATGTGTTTACGAAATGATCTATGGAGTGGCAGAAGAGGAAGATTGTTCGGGAGGACTATAAATATATATTGTTGAAGAAGTTGTGCAATATATGAAAGCTGTACATGAATCAGAACCAACAACTTTTGGCCAGGAATCACAGTTCTTTTTTAAGAATACAAAGTCATAAACAGAAGGCGGTAATGTGAGAAAAAATATCGGTACGGTGGTCTTCCGAATCAACTTTGAAAATTTTTGTTTATCGCACTGCTTGAAATTTGCGAAGGTGTGATTGTTCTAATGAACAGTCAAAGCAAGTACTTGCAGAAGGCAGATTGTGACATGTTGACGGCAGCTGATCTTCAGGCAAGGACCAAGAATAAAATAATGACTGCGTCCAAATTCACCAGCTAAGGGACCTTACTAGGACTCGTGCCCTGCAAAAGGGTGTAAACGTGGTTACGTCACTTTGTTGCTGCCCAGATACACAGAAAGGCCCCGAATGCACTTTGCATATCTACTTTGGCCAAGGGAACACGACCCTTGGAGGAGCCGCGGTAGTCTAGTGGCCAGACTACTCAATTCACTCCTAGGCGAACCGGGCTCCAGTCCCGGAGGACGATGCCGCTGGCCGGCGGGTTTTCTCGGAGTCCTCCCGTTTCCTCCGCCTTTGCATTCGAGCGCTGCTCCATACTCACTTCGCTTCAACCTCATTGGCTCTCAAGACCTCGATATTAAGAGCCTTCACTTACTCACTCGAATACCAGATTGGTTTCGCTCCTCTACTGTTTGAAGTATTTCATTGGTTGATTGTTTACAACTTTGCACGGTCGTAGAAAACTGAGGAAACTTTCTTAGAGTATAATTGTGCAGAACATAAATGGGCGAGGAAACGAACATAGAGGCCACTTTGTGAGGAAGGAACAAGGGTCAACGCACTCGAACGGATCAAGGCCACGTGAATGTGATAGCAATTGTGCACATCAGGGCGGGTGGCATTGGAAACGTTACTTCTGCAGCTGACTGTACTCTCAGTTTTTTTTATATCTCATAGGGGTAACTTCCTACTACTCGACGCATCATATCTGACCCCAGTTAAATTATAAAGGGTATCGTTATAAAAATAACAATGTATAATACTATCTGTGATGTGCAAAAGTCATTACTGAAAATCAATCAACATTTTCTATTAATGTATATAACAATTAATTCTTAGTTGCGAATAAATTCCCAATTCAGTGTAATACGTTATGAGATGTATTCGTCTTTCAATTTGCCGACACTGACACACCTGTAGTGCAAGCATCTCGGCCAGCACTATCACATACCCCCTGTAGTGCAAGCATCTCGGCCAGCACTATCACATACCCCCTGTAGTGCAAGCATCTCGGCCAGCACTATCACATACCCCCTGTAGTGCAAGCATCTCGGCCAGCACTATCACATACCCCCTGTAGTGCAAGCATCTCGGCCAGCACTATCACATACCCCCTGAAGTGCAAGCATCTCGGCCAGCACTATCACATACCCCCTGTAGTGCAAGCATCTCGGCCAGCACTATCACATACCCCCTGTAGTGCAAGCATCTCGGCCAGCACTATCACATACCCCCTGAAGTGCAAGCATCTCGGCCAGCACTATCACATACCCCCTGTAGTGCAAGCATCTCGGCCAGCACTATCACATACCCCCTGTAGTGCAAGCATCTCGGCCAGCACTATCACATACCCCCTGAAGTGCAAGCATCTCGGCCAGCACTATCACATACCCCCTGAAGTGCAAGCATCTCGGCCAGCACTATCACATACCCCCTGTAGTGCAAGCATCTCGGCCAGCACTATCACATACCCCCTGAAGTGCAAGCATCTCGGCCAGCACTATCACATACCCCCTGTAGTGCAAGCATCTCGGCCAGCACTATCACATACCCCCTGTAGTGCAAGCATCTCGGCCAGCACTATCACATACCCCCTGTAGTGCAAGCATCTCGGCCAGCACTATCACATACCCCCTGTAGTGCAAGCATCTCGGCCAGCACTATCACATACCCCCTGTAGTGCAAGCATCTCGGCCAGCACTATCACATACCCCCTGTAGTGCAAGCATCTCGGCCAGCACTATCACATACCCCCTGTAGTGCAAGCATCTCGGCCAGCACTATCACATACCCCCTGTAGTGCAAGCATCTCGGCCAGCACTATCACATACCCCCTGAAGTGCAAGCATCTCGGCCAGCACTATCACATACCCCCTGTAGTGCAAGCATCTCGGCCAGCACTATCACGCACCACTGCCGCGCAAGTGTCAGTTGTACTGTGCTAGAGCAATACACTACAAGTTCCTGCATATCATCGTGGAAGTGCTGCCATTGTATTGCGGTCCCTGACTTCATATTGATACTGTACACTTGCACTGGCCGGCATGGCATGCGCGCTTCTTAGGTTGCTAACAACGGAGACAATATAGTTTCATGTATTAATGTTGAATTAAAATCGTTAGGTAAACATTTGTAAATACTGAGATTGTTTGTTTCGCTTTCTGGTTTTTTGTGCGTAAAAGAGTAAAAAAATGTCAAATTCTTAAAATATTTACTTTGATTGTAACTTCATAGATCAATTGAGCGAGGCTTGAATCAAATGCACAGACTCGTGGTAATATTAATGTTACATAAGGCGGGCAGAAGAACACACAACGTGCATACAAGAAGATCTGAGGAAGGGTTATCACATGTGCTCAGAACAGCCTTTAGAAGAAATCTGAGACACGGATATACGAGTGGTAATTTAGACTCAGAATACCAGACATATCGTACAATACGGGACAGTTGGCTAGGAGGGGTGATGGGGCATGTGTTTACAACATGGATCTGAAAACTCCTTCTCTGGTGGGCAATCTCAAGCAAGTGTTAGTGGAAAGTAAGGATGGCATGTGTCGAACTAGTATTGATCCTGTTTGAGAACAGATTGTGAAAGGCGTTTCACAATAACGTCGTATTCGCAATAAAGATGAGCATGGCAAATATGATATCGCAGCAGATGATAACAATAATGAATAGGCTACCTACACGATTATATAAGCCGGCAAATTGTAGATATATGTACCATTTTTTGGTGGGAACATGCCTATGAGCAAAACAAATAGGACATCGCAATAATATGGATGTAGTAGCGGCCAGTAATAGCGTGAGTGGAGAACTATACAAGCACATCCGCACTGCAGAGTGATTATTCTCAATATATTGTCCGCTTAAAATGTTTATACATACCAGTTCGATGAGTAGGATTCGGCGAACTCAACCCTTTGTTCCAATTATGAATCAAATGGAGTAACCTGACGTTAGAAGAAATAAAATGGACATCTTATTGTCCCGAAAACAGATATCGTTGTACAACTGACCGAATGTTACATGTAAAGTCATGTAAAGTTACAACTATTATTGACGTTAATCACAGTCGACATATATATTCTGAAATACGTGCGATAATTGCTGTTAACTTACATGTGTGCAGTAGTTTGCCATTCAGTAGGTACGCTTTGTTGCAAGCCGCCTATGTTCCGTTGTATAACCGAATAACTTACTGTAAATAGTATATACTTTATTTATACTTACGACTTGTTCAAAAGCCAGTTCACTGGCGAACACTGCATGATAAAGTAAACGTTAAAATGATTTCAAAAGTGTTGTGAATATCTAAAAATCTTCAATGTTATTATTTATGTAAATAATTTTACAAATAAAATTCAATCTTAAGTAAAAAATATTCGACGAAAAAACGGGAAAATTAACTCGGAAAAGTTTCTAGTATAGGTTCGAATGAGCATTATTTAAAATTCATATTGTTATACCAATTTAAAATTAAGTTGCCTAGATTGTAGTAGGTAATAGTACCTGCTCAACCCTGTTGATGGGTTATTGATTGGGCAGGTTGGCAAGTCTGGTTGAGTACAGGGTCGTCAGGGACACTTTATAGGAAAGAGAGGAATGGCTGAAGTAAAACTGCGATAGTACGGGACATTCCCTAACTAGAACTTCTCGAGAAGTGTATCCAATACCAGAGACTCTTTTCTCAGTCACGTGATGTAACTTACTTCAGAAAAGCATTTCTCTGTTTCCCCTTCCACAAACCTTGGCGCTGCTTCTTCAAGATCCGCCGGTAAAGTAGAAAAGTTGGCGCCCTGGTTCGGGACCACATCTGAATAAACTAACCATGCTATTTACTTTGATATTATTAAGAAAACGTATATTTTCCAAGCGTGCAATCTCAGTTGTTTCAGACGAATAAAAACTGTTCCTTACAAATGTGTGTGTGTGTGTGTGTGTGTGTGTGTGTGTGTGTGTGTGTGTGTGTGTGTGATGGCGAGGTACAATAGCGAGGCGCACAGCTGCGCGTAAATTTGCTCTCACAAGAAACGTACAATTTAAGAGAGGACGTGGTAGCGCCTTACTTAAGTTACAACTGAACAAGTAAAGTGAAGTACACATGTTTCTGGAATCCAATGTAAAAATTCAAGTCCTAAATAACACTTTCTGCCTACTGTGTAAGTAAATATTTTGACGGAATGATATCTTCCTTCTGTATGATATCTTCCTTCTGTATGATATATTCCTTCTGTATGATATCTTACGCCGTTGTGAAACGTGAGATTATCGCGCTAATAAACAGCTCGACAATAATGAATCACGTTGGCTAAATATTTGCTCACCAAGCTAGCTGAGAATGTTTTCTAAGATTGGAGGTTTTTTTCTGTACTTGCTTTCATAATCCTGCAGATTTTTATTAATATGTTCAATGTTTATTTATGTACCGCAACTTGTTAAGTAAAGTTGCTTTACTACACTGACTATACGACAAGCAACATACACACTACCAACATTGTCAACTAAGTACCATTTATGTTGCATATGAAAGATCCCGAGAAAACCCGCCGACTAGCAACATCGATTCCCACAGGCGAAAATCCGACCCAGCCGGGGGATTGAACCCGGTTTTCCTTGGCGTGAGTCGAGTAGTCTGACCACTGCACCACCGCGACCCCACTATATGTGCGAAGGTCGGGTGTTGGATATTCTGTAACTGCGGGTAAGGGAGCAGCTTGTAAGAGTAGTGACGTCATACAGGTGACGTTGAGGACGTCATACGTCATAGTTTACAGTTGGTGAGTGAGACAGAGAGAGAGACACTTGTGGAATGGCTCTCCATAGTTAAGTGCTGTTTCTAAGATGACTGTACCACCGCTGCCACTTTGAAGTTTTATCTATTAAACATAATATACAAACAGATAAGGACGTGGAAACAAAACAGTTTCTTTAAAGGGAAAGAAGAATGAATAGAGTTTGCAAAACTGTTCGATATTTTGCTATAATTTACTGCGTTTTTTAAAATATTATTAGTAAAGTCCATTTCCCGTTAATATTATTTATTTCAGTCACAATTATGGTGGTTTGTTAGATATGAACTGTAAGATGAGAAGAAAAACTTTATACTCCGTCGTGCAGTTATATAATATTGTGCAATTAAGGTGTCGTATGGCGAAGTTTTGCTACCAGCATTTTAATTTATCCTTTCAACTATAATACATGCAGTGCAGGCCATGGGTACGAAATTTAAGACATGCCAAATATGTATTATTTTTACTCCTAACAGAAATAGCATTGTAAGGTATATATATATAGCCCTGGGTATGTCAGTTCCTCTGTGACATTGCTTCGAACCAGTTCACCGACCTTTTATTGCTAGGTTTTGAGAATATGTTATTGTTTCGTGACACGATGTTGACGAAACTTGAGCAAAATATCGAACAGTTTGAAAATAGCATTCATAATATTTTTACAGTAAGTGTGAAAATTTTAACTTAAAATATATATACATACAAATGTCAACACAAATTTTGGCTTCAGCTAAATTGTTAAGTGAAGTTATAAACATTGCGAGTTAAAATTCGTTAAAAATCCTACAGTTGGTACTCCTGCGGCGAGGATTTAAATTATTGTTTCTTTTGTCTTTAAATATTTTCTGAAATGTAAAAATTCAAATACGGGTGGACCTCGTAACAAATTTCCGATAAACAAGCTTCATGGCATTCAAATAACATGAGCAAATATCTTGATGTGTTGCCTGAAGTGTTAATTTGTTCCATTTCGACTTTTGTATGAAGAATGCTGTGAATTTATAATTCCTATAACATGTTTTATTGTGTTTTGGAAAATATTTTTTCTCTATTATCACAGACTATTTTTAGGTATCGTAACAAAAATATTGGTGGATGGCTGTGTAGGGGATGGATCTTGTGTTTTACTGGAAACACATGTGCGTCAGCTGGTAAATATTATTTTGAGGTATGAGAACTAAATAAAAGTAACTAAAATGATACTTGTATATGATGGCTTATATCTGCACATGTGGACGAGATCTCTCGTGTAGCAGCGGGCCAGCATATCGGCGTCAAGAGATATATTGCGTGCTCCAACTATCTTGCTATTAGTAACGAAGTTATGGCGAAGCCTGCAAACACTACATCGCCCTTGTATCCCACATGCCAGTTTGATTTCAAAAATGCATTCATGTCAGTAAAATATGGCCTTTTTAATGGCCGTTAAATTTATTCTTTCAGGGCAGTGTTTCGTTAGAGAAATAATTCTGTTATTTATGTAGACATTTGTTCCGTTGAAGGTTTTGCTAAAAAAGCTACTGCGAGGAAGACCCTGTATATAACAAGTACGGGGGGGGGGGGGGGGATCATGCCGTGTTACCAGTTTCTCAGTCATAACATTTATTAAACATTCATTAAACATTTATTTTACAAGGCACAGTGTATCATTCAGATGATTGAATAATGGTTTCATTCTCGGAATACCTACGTTTGTTAAACATGTAAAATTAATAAGTAAAATTATTTATTAATTATCAGAGTTACTAAATAAGTGTTGTTAATATATAATCAAACAATGTACTGTGTCCTAACAAAGTCTCATTCATAAAAATTAATATCATAAATACAAATGTCACCCTTAACCCTGTCAGTCAAAATAAACATATCGCTTTAGGCGTTGCACCAAACAAAATACAACCCCGGAATTGTACTAACATGGATATAAATCTCCGTCGTATATCTGTACCAATAAGTATGTGTGAGTGCTCGTTAACATCAGCAGTTAACAAGCACAGCCTTCACCTCCTCACCTTAGAGACTGTTCTTATTGCACTCTCTCTCCTACTATACTACATTTACGGTTAATGCATACTTTTTTGAAGCCCTCATCAAGTTCTACTTCCAGGATATTCCTCCGCCTCGTATAAACACAGCTTAACCAAGTCTAGAAAATTACATCAAACTTACAGCGCACTGCAAATTTGTGCACACAGTGTGGTGATATTTGGCATAAGAACCATTTCTTACTAGGCATAACCAATACACATACTTCATTCCTTCTTTATTCATATTAAGTTTGAACGTAACATTCTAATTTATGGGTTAATATACGTAAAAGTTCAATTAAACAATTTTTAAGGTATTTTATAATAGTATAACACGCTTGTGAAACAAAACATATTTAGGAAACAACTTGACACGTTATACATAGGATGGTTTTTCGAAGGTTTAGTTCAAAAAGTGAGAAGCTAACGCAGACAGATTTGATGTACAGTACAGATCACTTGCTGTGGTGTATCATTGATACAGGACACTTGCTGTGGTATATCACTGATACAGGAAATTTGCTATGCCACGTCGTTCGTACAGGACACTTGCTGTGCTACGTCCCTGGTACAGAACACTTGTGCTACGTCCCTGGTACAGGACACTTGTGCTACGCCCTTGGTACAGGACACTTGTGCTACGTCCTTGTTACAGGACACTTGTGCTACGCCCTTGGTACAGGACACTTGTGCTACGTCCTTGGTACAGGACACTTGTGCTACGCCCTTGGTACAGGACACTTGTGCTACGTCCTTGGTACAGGACACTTGTGCTAAGTCCTTGGTACAGGACACTTGCTGTGGTGTATCACTGATACAGGAAACTTGCTATGCCACGTCGCTTGAAAAGGACACTTGCAGTACTACGGCCCTGGTACAGAACACTTGTGCTACGTCCTTGGTACAGGACACTTGTGCTACGTCCTTGGTACAGGACACTTGTGCTACGTCCTTGGTACAGGACACTTGCTGTGGTGTATCACTGATACAGGAAACTTGCTATGCCACGTCGCTCGTACAGGACACTTACTGTGCTACGTCCCTGGTACAGAACACTTGTGCTACGTCCTTGGTACAGGACACTTGTGCTACGTCCTTGGTACAGGACACTTGTGCTAAGTCCTTGGTACAGGACACTTGCTGTGGTGTATCATTGATACAGGAAACTTGCTATGCCACGTCGCTCGTACAGGACACTTGCTGTGCTACGTCCCTGGTACAGAACACTTGTGCTACGTCCTTGGTACAGGACACTTGTGCTACGTCCTTGGTACAGGACACTTGTGCTACGTCCTTGAACAGGACACTTGTGCTAAGTCCTTGGTACAGAACACTTGTGCTACGTCCCTGGTACAGAACACTTGTGCTACGTCCTTGGTACAGGACACTTGTGCTACGTCCTTGGTACAGGACACTTGTGCTACGTCCCTGGTACAGAACACTTGTGCTGCTACGTCCTTGGTACAGAACACTTGTTGCTACGTCCTTGGTACAGGACACTTGTGCTACGTCCTTGGTACAGGACACTGTGCTACGTACTGTACAGAAACTTGTTGCTACGTCCCTTTGGTACAGGACACTTGTGCTACGTCCTGGTACAGAACACTTGTGCTACGTCCTTGGTACAGGACACTTGTGCTACGTCCTTGGTACAGGACACTTGTGCTACGTCCTTGGTACAGGACACTGTGCTGATCCTGATACAGGAAACTTGCTTGCCACGTCTGTGTACAGGACACTTCTGTGCTACGTCCTGGTACAGAACACTTGTGCTACGTCCTTGGTACAGGACACTTGTGCTACGTCCTTGGTACAGGACACTTGTGCTACGTCCTTGGTACAGGACACTGTCTGCTGGTAGAATCTATCACTGATACAGGAAACTTGCTATGCCACGTCGCTCGTACAGGACACTTGCTGTGCTACGTCCCTGGTACAGACACTTGGCTACGTCCTGGTACAGACACTTGTGCTACGTCCTTGACAGGACACTTGTGCTACGTCCTTGGACAGGACACTTGTGTGCTAAGTCCCTGGTACAGGACACCTTGTGGGTACTCCCTGTACAGACACTTGCTTGCTACTCCTGGTAACAGACACTTTGTGCTACGTCCCTTGGGACAGGACACTTGCTGTGCTCATCCTGGTACAGGACAATTGCTCTGCTAAGTCCCTGGTACAGGACACTTGCTGTGCTACGTCCTGGTACAGACACTTGTGTGCTACGTCCCTGGTACAGACACTTGCTGTGCTACGTCCTGGTACAGACACTTGGTGCTACGTCCCTTGTACAGGACACTTGCTGTGCAAGTCCTGGTACAGGACACTTGTTGCTACGTCCTGGTACAGGACACTTGCTGTGCTACGTCCCTTGTACAGGACACTTGCAGTGCTATCCTGGAACAGTACACTTGCTAGCTACGTCCCTTGTACAGGACACTTGCTGTGCTACGTCCCTGGTACAGGACACTTGCTTGCTACGTCCTGGTACAGACACTTGCTGTGCTACGTCCCTTGTACAGGACACTTGCTGTGCTACGTCCTTGTACAGGACATTGCATGCTACTCCCTGGTACAGGACACTTGCTGATGCTACGTCCCTGGTACAGTACACTTGCTGTGCTACGTCCCTGGTACAGGACACTTGCTGTGCTACATCCTGGTACAGTACACTTGCTGTGCTACGTCCCTTGTACAGGACACTTGCTGTGCTACATCCCGGTACAGGACAATTGCTGTGCTAACGTCTCTTGTACAGGACACTTGCTGTGCTACATACCTGTACAGGACAATTGCTGTGCTACGTCCCTGGTACAGGACACTTGCTGTGCTACATCCCTGGTACAGTACACTTTCTGTGCTACGTCCCTGGTACAATACACTTTCTGTGCTACGTCCCTGGTACAAGACAATTGCTCTGCTAAGTCCCTGGTACAGTACACTTGCTGTGCTACGTCCCTTGTACAGGACACTTGCTGTGCTACGTCCCTTGTACAGGACACTTGCTGTGCTACATCCCTTGTACAGGACAATTTGTCTGCTAAGTCCCTGGTACATTACACTTGCTGTGCTACTCTCTTGTTCAGTACACTTGCTGTGCTACGTCCGTTGTTCAGTACACTTTCTGTGCTACGTCCCTGGTACAGGACAATTGCTCTGCTAAGTCCCTGGTACAGTACACTTGCTGTGCTTCATCCCTGATACAGTACACTTGCTGTGCTTCATCCCTGATACAGTACACTTGCTGTGCAAAGTCCCTGGTACAGGACACTTGCTGTGGTACGTCTCTTGTACAGGACACTTGCTGTGCTACGTCCCTTGTACATTACACTTGCTGTGCTACGTCCCTGGTACAGGACACTTGCTGTGCTACGTCCCTTGTACAGGACCCTTGCTATGCTATGTCCCTGGTACAAGACACTTGCTGTGCTACGTCTCTTGTACAGGACACTTGCTGTGCTACGTCCCTTGTACATTACACTTGCTGTGCTACGTCCCTGGTACAGGACACTTGCTGTGCTACGTCCCTTGTACATTACACTTGCTGTGCTATGTCCCTGGTACAGGACACTTGCTGTGCTACGTCCCTTGTACAGGACACTTGCTGTGCAAAGTCCCTGGTACAGGACACTTGCTGTGCTACGTCCCTTGTACAGGACACTTGCTGTGCTACATCCCTGGTACAGGACAATTGCTCTGCTAAGTCCCTGGTACAGTACACTTGCTGTGCTACGTCTCTTGTACAGGACACTTGCTGTGCTACGTCACTTGTACAGTATACTTGCTGTGCTACTTCCCTGGTACAGTACACTTGCTGTGTTACGTCCCTTGTACAGGACACTTGCTGTGCTACGTCCCTTGTACAGGACACTTGCTGTCTTACGTACCTGGTACAAGACACTTGCTGTGCTACGTCCCTGGTACAGGACAATTGCTGTGCTACGTCCCTTGTACAGGACACTTGCTGTGCTACGTCCCTGGTACAGGACAATTGCTGTGCTACGTCCCTTGTACAGGACACTTGCTGTGCTACTTCCCTGATACAGGACACTTGCTGTGCTACGTCCCTTGTACAGGACCCTTGCTATGCTATGTCCCTGGTACAAGACACTTGCTGTGCTACGTCTCTTGTACAGGACACTTGCTGTGCTACGTACCTTGTACAGTACACTTGCTGTGCTACGTCCCTTGTACAGGACACTAGCTGTGCTACGTCCCTTGTACAGGACACTTGCTGTTCTACGTCCCTTGTACAAGACACTTGCTGTGCTACGTCCCTGGTACAGGACAATTGCTGTGTTACGTCCCTTGTACAGGACACTTGCTGTGCTACTTCCCTGATACAGGACACTTGCTGTGTTTCGTCCCTGTTACTGGATAATTGTCGTGTTACGTTCCTGGTATAGGACACCTGCTGTTCTACGTCCCTTATTCAGGACACTGTAACTGGAGCAGCAGATGTGACGCATGTGATGTGTGAGGCAAGGAAGAACGTGAGTTTGCGAGGAAGAAGAATTAGAATAAGATGTGGGTGGAAAGGAATACGAGACATCTCGTATTGTGTTTGTAAATAAGTAAAGAGAGAGTGTGTTAGGGGCGAGTGCCCTGGAGTGGTGAGGCACAGATGCCTACGTCGTCTCAAGGAGAGAGCATTGGTGCCTACAGTTCTGTCTTCTTAATATGAAACCCTATTAGTTACACGAAAAATGTTTATAATGTTTTAAAACAACAGACAACTATAGTGAAGATGTTTCAGAGAATTAATTTCAATAACTTCCTACTCAGCCATGAAACGAAACGAAGTTTTGTGTCTGTGATTGTCATAACCGTAGCAGTTTATTCAACTGGACTTATGCGAAAACTATGTTCATTTAATGTTATAATGTGAAATATTGAAGAATATAGCCCAGGAAGGGTTTCTCTGTTCTTACCATTTTAATGACATATTCCAATCAAGCATCTATAAAAAATCTTACTTTTAACTTCCTGTCATCCACTGCGAAGCTTCGTTCTTCGCGGCCTTCCCCAAAGAAAATCCGCTTCATACTCTTCTTACTGAAACCCTAGCAGAGTGACTGTTTACGTTATACTGCCTTTAGTCGGGATGAAGTTACATATTCAGTTAACGAATAACAGAAATGGCTTCATTATCATCGACACTACACTAACATTCCCATAATTACACAAAAGTAATAACAACAGTTGTAATAAAAGATATTGAAATAATGTGGATGATTAAAACAGGCCGAACTTTGGGGTTCATACATTGTTTCAAAAACCTCTCGCGTCACTAGAAGTAAACATTCAAGAAAAAACTTATTCTGCTCGCAAAAGGAGTTAAAACAGTAATCGTAACAAGACAGTTTTGTTATGATTATTGATAACGGAATAGAGAAAATTCATAAAGAACAATGTAATTTTAAAGACAAACCAAATTACAAATAAGCACCCAACGGCAATGCACACGAGGTATTTTGTGTGGAAATCACATGTAGGATGAATGCAAGGTGCTCGCTATGGTGCGCCAGCCACTGATTCATCGCTGCCCCGGCAGGTGTCTTAGACAGTCGTGGCAGCTTCGGGCACTGGGGTGCTGTGGTCAGCAACTGCCGCAGCCTGCCCCGTGGGAAATACAGCGGACATGGCCATACGTCACGTTGGTTCTCTTGGAGTGCTCCCGTTTCCTCTCGCACTGGTATTTCGTCGCTCCTCCGTCCTCACTTAATGTTACAGTCATCCTCCCTCAATCTGTGAGCTCACTCCTCCAGCGAGCTGGCTACTCGCCGTCCTCACTCAGGTTATACAGAGCGTTCACTCCAGGTGAGTGCAGGGAGGATTCCTTCATACTCCCTCAATCTGTGAGCTCACTCCTCCAGCGAGCTGGCTACTCGCCGTCCTCACTCAGGTTATACAGAGCGTTCACTCCAGGTGAGTGCAGGGAGGATTCCTTCATACTCCCTCAATCTGTGAGCTCACTCCTCCAGCGAGCTGGCTACTCGCCGTCCTCACTCAGGTTATACAGAGCGTTCACTCCAGGTGAGTGCAGGGAGGATTCCTTCATACTCCACGGCTGCGTCTTTATATACACTAGCTCTTCCCGCGACTTCTTTCGCGTGGACTTTAGTATTTGTTCACATATATTTAAAATAGAAATAGAAAATTGAAATAACCGAACTGTGCTGTGTGCTTCTCGATTTTGTGTTCATGCCTCTTCAGTTTGTGCAGCGCGTGTTCACGTTATATTTCGCCTTCTCTATTACGTCCTCTCTATTACGTCCTCTCTATTACGTCCTCTATATTACTTCTGGTACGCCGACCGAAGTCTGACCGTGGTATCGCTGGCAGTTTTCTCTTTCAGATCAACAAACATTTCCTACAAGTAGCATATGAGCAAAATCGGCCCATAAATATATAAGTTAGACTCCAGAGCCATCTATCGGAATGAAACATAACTACAGACCTCACCCACCATCTCAATAACATATGGTGTGAATATGGTCTCAATTGGTCTAGTGGTTTATCAATGATGATGCGATTTAGACACGCGCAATGGATTTTATATATTTAAACAAATATATATAGGTCGAGGCAGCAGGCTAGCTGGCCCTTGAGATGCGTTGTAGAGTGCATGAAATACACGACACTCTACGATACTACTCGACATGCGTCGTATATGCTTGACCTACGAACGGAACACACGCTTCAGACTATAGCTTTACAATACTTTCAGAATGTCTCGCACGTTAGAAACACCATTTCAGAGCACTCCAAAACGGCTAAAAACGTATTTTTCAAAGCGATGTGTCTGAAAACATTCGCATCAGGTACAAAAACGACTCAAGGGCCCTGCTTGAACCATCCTACGGACTTTCCACCAATAAAATAATAGGATCGCCGCTGTAAACTCCCATAGCTACACGCAGTGCCACGAGAATACTGTGCGTCACTTAAACAACCTTGCGCGTAGCGGTGATGTTGCACTTGACACGCGTAGTAGTGTCGCCCTTATAGCCTCTGCGCTTCTCTCGGTTCCAGACACGAAAGGAAAGAAGTTAGGTTGGCGGGAGCCTTAATACACATTTTGGAAAAAAAAAAAAAAAAAAAAAAAAAAAAGTACATGAGTGTTGGTAGTGTTGCCAGGTAACTGGCCGGAGATGCAGTACGGATGTTAGGGTTGCAATCTCGCTACATCCGGCCGGGGCTGTGCGGTGCGGTACACGGCGCGTAATGAATAAGTGAACGCCTGAGACGCAGGCAACCCAGCATACAATATTGTGTAGCGGGCTGCTTACATGCATTATTAAGGCGCACACAAGAGTGTGAGGCACCCAGAGACCGCAAGCTGGCAAATACTGTAACTACACACACCTTCTCCAGGCCAAGACAAAGAAGACATCGTCGCCCTTGTGTAGTGGCGAGCTATACTGCACGAGGCCACGTAGCAGTTAGCCCGCCCTCATTCTTAACACTGGCTAACCAAGGTGTGTGTTTGTGTGTGTGGAGAGATTTCGGCGGTGGAGTCTTGAGAGACGAGGAGGGTGAAGCGAGGTGAGTAGGTGAGTATGGAGCAGCGCCGGAATGCAATGCAAGGGTGGGGGAACGGGATATCCCCGAGGAAACCCGCACGCCAGCGGCGTCGTCCGGCAAGATTCCCACGAGCGATAACCCGGAACCGAACTCTGTTCACCTTGGCGAGACCACGTGACCTTCAAGGAGCCACGGGGAATGGGTGGATCTGAAGAGAAGACGTCTCACAAGACGTATTAAACAGAAAGTAACGAATAAAACAATACATATTTATGTGTTTTGAGTCTAACATACGTACTGCGCGTGATTTGAATGATACACTCATTTACAAAAACTTATGTTAGTTTTCCTTACTCTAAACTGCCACCAGTCAATCTTCACTCCTTAATTATACATAAAGGTGTGATAAAAACGTATATATATATATAGAGATATATTTACACTGGCGAAATGTCCGTCATGAAGTAAGTGGCAGTATGTTCCAGTCTAACTGGTAAGTGTGTCTGCTCTCCAGACAGTCTCACACTATACCATCACCAGTCGCCTGCTGACTTTGCTACCATGTTGCAGGCACTGTGTACGGGTAAGTCTGTAGGCACAGCGTGGCTTATATAGCTGAGGTCACCTGCCCCAGAATATTCTCCACACATCGAGTACCGCAGTGGCTCTGCAGGCGGTAGTGACGTCACACTGTCAGCATGCCCTCCATTCGCCCAGTCACAGCAAACTCACCTTCTAGTACACAGGTAATATAGCAGCACTACAGTGCCCCTCACTCTCACATCACAGTGGCCAGCCAACATAACTATTATATATTTATTCAATACTGCGGAATGTTACAAGTTATATTCATTTTGTATGTACGTACTTATTGTTTAAACACAGCGTAACTTGTTGACTGTTACTAATTGGTAGCCATATGATAGTAGAGCGCAATATAAGATTGAGCCACACTGTAATTACAAGATGTGAAACGCTCTATCCATCTAGGCACATTCGCTACTTAAGGACGGCGGTCTTGGGATACATTGCTACATTTCCGTCAACTCGGCTGACATTTATCAACGCCTGCTAACAATATCTCTTACTAATACTAAATTCGCACCCCATCCAAGTGGGCCTGCCAACACAACACAATGCTATGCTCCTTCATTCCACCCCCCTCCTCCTTGTCACAGCAACTTGCCCCCTGTCTCTTAACGACCTCACTGTCGGCTAGACGTTACGCCTGCCTACATGTTCTCGCCTTGAGCATTTTGAAGCGAGCCCTTATAGCCTTCAGCTGGCCCCACCTGTGTGCTGTAAGACAAGAGAATTGTCCACTCCATTAAGAGGAGGATGGACCAAAACATTTTCTGTGAAAGAGTTGTTCATGCTAATACGTGTATCTCGGTAAATAAATTTTATGCAAGTACGAGTGTTTGTTAGAAAAATTAAAAACCGATTATCTATGACCTATTTTCTTTACTTTTGTCATATTAAGAGTATTCTTGGAGAAAAATTGTCGAAATGTTTAAATATCGCATTTTTAAAGCTAGCCTATTCAGTTTCCTTAAGCGGCAAGAGAAAAGTACAAACATACGGGCGTAGTTTGGTTTCTGGGCTTTCATGGCGTATAATAAAGTCACACTGTTACACATCTAATTTACACAGTCAGCGTTAGGACGGAAACACTACACCCATTGCGCATAAGATCGATGAGGCACTAGAAGTACGTGTTAGTGTCGCTCGTATCGCTCCCTCGCTTCTTCACCTTGGACGCGCAGCTCTATCCCTCTCTTAAGGGCAGTGATTCTCGGGACGCTGAGCTCACTTTACTACGGACATTTCCGGTCAGCGTTCGTGCTTAACCTTTGCATTCAGTTTAGTTGGTGACTTCTGGATCGCCATGTCTGTCCCAGTGATGCTAGTGAACTTCAAGTGTACCGCCGAGTAGACGACATGACTTTGTAGACATTCGTGGATTTTATAACTTTCAGCTGAGTGAATTGAACCCCATTACTTTTAATTGAACAAGCGGGGACATTTATTTTTCCTGCCAGGACTACTTTTGTTATAGAAAGTAAAAAAAAAAAATTATTAGATATTTATTGAGCGCAACAAAGTTTTATGATACGTTTTCTCGCTTCACGTAATCTGTAGGTTTACACTGCACTCTTACCAACATTGTACTTGAATTTACTTTTCTTTGTAATGCTGCGTACTGGAAGGTAAAATAGAGGTAATAGATACAGGCGCGATATAAAATGCAATACTCCGTCACCCCGGCAGATGGTGCTTGGCGAGGGACGCTCCAGTCAATTAGGTCGAAAGTCGCGCGAAGAGGCTGTAACCAAGTTACAGACGTCCATTTCTCAATTTCTGTGTGACGGAAGGCGGAGCTAAACACCCTTAATGGTAATTCATCTCCAGTAATGGCCTCATTATACACGCCTGCTGGCGACCTGACACTCGCAATCTGCTACTAACTATGATCTTTACGCCTTTGAAGACTCTGCCTTTGGAGCAGCCGACGTCATCACAGAAACAAAGGCAGAGTAAACATTATGTTGAAGTGCCTTTTAAAAGTAATTACAGCAGAAAAAAACTGAAATAAAATAATTGTTTCATTCTGTAATTGATGTAGGGTGTTATCATTGAACGTAAAACAATAAAAGGAAAAGTTATTTTTGCTTGAGCTATTAAAAAAATTAAATCTGTGATAGGGCAGAGAGTAGAAATCCAGTTTTTGGCAATACAATCAGAACTGTTTGTTCTGCTAATTAAATTTCACAGATTAACAAGAAAATTGCACTTTTAAGGTTTGCGGTTTACTTAGCCATGTCAATTGTTCCTAAAATCATAATTTGTTAAAAGTAGCTGATTTTGAACAAACATAGCTATACAATAAAATAGGGCAAATACTGTTAAAAAATAAATTGAAGTAATAAACAAACGTTTGAAAAAATTATATTTAACATACGAAGTACTTTGTATCTAGTTGCTTTACAATTCTTAAAAAAATATCCTGCTTCTTAAGCCCTTAATAGAATCATAATTTAAACACACGAATTAAATATTTGATAGTGAAATGAGTTTTACCTTAAAATTAATTTGCTTCTAAACGAAATATGGTCATCGCTACTTATTAAATGCGATTTTTCATGTGAACTTATTAAACCAAAGAGTTGGTTATAAACTGATCGACATCGTGTTAAATCTCGCAGCCAACGCTTCTCAATTAGTGTGAGGTAGGAAACTGCTGTTCGGGTATTATATTCCCTCATTAGTTTCTTGTCTTGATACCAAGTTCGAAGTGATAATAATTAGTGTCTGCAAAGACATGGCGTGTCGTCACATAAAAGTGTAGGGAGGTCAGTATTCTGAAAACATCCGTCAGGAGACTTGTAAAACACCAGAGGTATATTCACAGGCAATTCACAAGCATTAGGCAAAAACATTGTGATTATGTCCACTGTTGTTGTCATTCGGCAGGAGCCGCGGTGGCTCTGTGGCTAGAGCACTCCCCCCCCCCCCCAACACTCAACACCATGACGATCCGGGCTCAACCCCCAGCCGGGTAGCTCCCGGGTTTCCGCACATGGGAATCGTGCCGGATGATGCTGCTAGTCGGTGTGTTTCCTCGGGGGTTTCTCGTTTCCTCCATTGCCACATTCCGTGACTGCTGCGTCGCACTGCAGTTGTCGCCGGTTCACACATTTGAAGGAAGTTGAAGAGCCTATTTATTTTTCCATATCTTGAAACTATTTTATGTTACCTTGATTTGAATACAGGATCATTTTAAAAATAACTTTAACCATATTTTTTTAAGTGTAAATATAATAATTCAGGCTTGAAAACTATATTGAAGGCTTGAAAACTATATTGAAGGCTTGAAAACTATATTGAAGGTTTGACAACTATATTGAAGGCTTGAAAACTATATTGAAGGCTTGAAAACTATATTGAAGGTTTGACAACTATATTGAAGGCTTGAAAACTATATTGAAGGCTTGAAAACTATATTGAAGGCTTGAAAACTATATTGAAGGTTTGACAACTATATTGAAGGCTATTCACGGTAAAATGAGCACATTCAAAAGCCCTGCTTGAGATCTACTTGTATGAACATTGTGTACTCTTCCGCCTTATGTAAAATTAACAGTGCCGTGGACCTCATCACCTTAGTCGTGCATCGGTCAAGTGAAATTGTGGAATTATTAGAAAAGTAAAGTTTTACAAATCTGTACATTTTTTTCACCTCCAATGCATAAAAAAAACAGAAAGAGAAATAAATAATTTAAGTTATCACAAATGGTTACCTAACACCTTTTATTCGACGTTAGATATGGAATTACTTTCCATAAATCGTTTCTAACTTTACTGGGTGTATGCCACACAGTGAGCTCGTTAAAATATGGGCAGGTAGGGAAGGGCAGTGACTTTTTTCTAAGGTTGTATTTCAAAAGTGTTCACTTTATCGTGAACAGGCTCTAATGTTGTATTTGCTTTGTTTGCGTATATCCGAAGCGCCTGACAAGAAATAGAACCTACTTTTGTCTCGCTTTCGAGGCTGTGATGTTGTTGGACTGACGTCACAGTGACGTTACTTTTCATCGACTGCTACTCAGATGTCGTCTGCTACGAGCTGGCTTTGTCATGTTGGTTGTTGTGGTGTTGTAGGTTTTTTTCCTGTCCTGGAAGTGCCACGTGCCGTCGACAATCAGCTGTTACTTGTAACATAACGAGCTGCGCCGGGATTGGCGACCAAGCACTTAGCTAACAGCGAGATAAATCAGCTAACAGCTCGACAAGAAACACCGACCAGTCAGCCAGCAGACTCATTAGGCAAATGGCGGCCGCCACTGACGTATGTCCTCCGTGCTGATAACTCCAATACCACTAGCAATTCCACTTCGCCTCGCGTCTACTTGCTGCACAGCCACTGCCCCAAGACACTCCCCCCTCCTCACGACACTCACTGAGCTCGGAGAACATCGGCTATACTCGGCTACTCTCGTCGCCTGCGGACAGATACAGCGCATGCGCGTGTCGACTGTAACTAACCTATTCCATAGAATAAAGACGAGGTAGAGAGACATTTCTCTCCAGCGCATGTCCGCAACATTACCTCACCTGTCGCCAGCACAAGTGGCAATATCACGTGGTCAGCACTCAGACACTTGTTGGCTGGCATTTGAATTCTCCAGGAAACACTTTTATATAAACAAAATACTGTTATAGGTTGTTCATGGTAAAGTGAACACTTTCGACGTTTTAGTTACTTTTTACTTTCAGTTATTTTTTATCATTTAAACACATTTTTTTTTAAAATTAACATTGTCATGTAAGTAACAAACACAGTGTATACATTCCACCGAATTCGGAAGTTAACATCTAAGGCTAAAATAAAATACATTTATTGACTATTATTGCAAATGAGAGGGCTTTTAATAGTGCTCACTTTACCGTGAACAGCCTATACTAACTTGTACATGCAGTATTCAAGTCGTATTAGAACCAGGCTAATACACGGACATCTCAAAGCACTTACTTCCATAGACAATGTTCTTCCCTCAGATCATATCCGCTCTGTGTTTTTCATAGTGCTGCTGTCAGAGAAACTGTCCAGTGCTGCTGGTTAAAGAAGCGCGCAGCTCGCTTGCGAATTCTACCCCAAGTTTCCTCTACTATCTACTTATCCTCGCCGTTTTCGTTCATATTCGCGGTTTACTGTGGTCAGTTGCGGACCTCTCTCCCCATAACTCTCTCTCTCTCTCTCTCTCTCTCTCTCTCTTTCTCTGTGGGTAACTGCCATGCTGTGGGGGGTAACTGCCATACTGAGGGGTTTTGTAGGGGTGCTTCCAGTTCCTGCACGTGCTCCTTTCATCTCAGGTTAAGGCGCTCTCCAGGGAAGGGTAGTGTGCTCCCGACACGGACATACTGTAACCACCCTGCATCAACGTGTAGATTTGCGCTTTCCAGTATAGTGCCTCAACTTAAGGGGGCTGCCTATAGGCGCTAGACATGTGTTGTAGTGTGTTGGGAAATCCGTTTTTTTTCTGAAACTATTCCAAGTGCGCCCAATGTGCTAATTTGCGAAAAGAAAAGAAACTTCAGACAATGACGGAATGTCGTTTTCATGACACTACGCATGTTAGAACCACTATTTCCAAATCCTCCAACACAGCTAAAAACAGCCTTTTCAAACTGCCGTATGTTAAAATGTGCTGATTGGATCTACGTGAATCTCAGATACAATCCTGCATCGAACTTTGCATCAGACTTTCCATCAGTAAAATAATATAGTCATAGCTAAAAGTCCCATAGAAAAAGCTGTTCGACGAGAAGCTTGCGCGCTAGTTTAGATCTTCGCGCATAGTGACGATGTGGCACTTGATGCGCGTGCCAATGTCGCCCTTAGCGTTCTCTCGCTCCTGTACCATGCTGTGTCAGGTAGGTGGCCCCCTTAACAGAGTCACATAAACTATTAACAAACCTGCCACAGTATACGTATAAGGCTTCTTATATTTAAAGCTTCCAAAGATTTCTGGAATAGCTTAACTACTTAACTTACCTGCAGGTGAATGAGTGTCCATACACTGTACTTAACTCAGGTTAGTACAAGTATTTTGGTTATGCTCGGGTAGAGAAGCCGATCATACCCGAGGATTGCCGAACTGGCGCGACATTGCTCCGTGGTCGTGTGAGAAGGCCGGACTGGATGTAATTTGAGCTCGACCCACATTTTATTTTGAACTTTTTATTTCCTCAGAAACAAGAAGTGTTATAAGAGAAAAAATAAGTAGCTGGTGTCAAGTGCAAGAACTACAGTATCTTAGCTTGAGTGATTCTTTGATTTGCGTGTCCAGAATATTCATTGCATTTTGAGCCGATTTCAAGGAAAAATTGCGCATTATCTTCTCTTACACACGTACATGCAAGCCATAACATTCCATTGCCCTGGAATAAATAGCTATGTCGTTCGAGGCAAGTTGTTATCACAGCGCCTTTGGAGCATGTAGTAATCTGAAGCTTTTGTAAGATTCCTTGTTCAGGGAAAAATTGGAAAATTGTTTCTCAAAACTATACAATTCATAGCTAAGACTAATTCTTTTGTGTCCACTTCCAACACACTTGACAGATTAGAAAACTGTTTCTATCAAATAACACCTAAGTCTCTTCTTTTCTTTTGTTCTCTCAGACAGCGTGCTCTGCCGTGTTTTGTTCTCTCAGAGAGCGTGCTCTGCGGTGTTTTGTTATTCTCTCTTTTTTTTGTCTTCATTAATTCACACTGTCATTGTATATCATATCTTCCTTTTCTGTCCACGGCACTTCTTGCGTTCATATAGAACCTACCCATCAGTGAGAAATGTCCTTTCCATAAAACTTTTTCCATTCAGTTTGATAATTTTCGTTGCCATTTAGACATTTCTTTTTCCTTATCTTTCTGTTGGAGATACTTGTTGCTCTATATAAATATATTTCTGTTTCTAGGGTTGCTAACAATCTATATACTAGTTATGTTCTATGTCATTGTGTCATATAATTTGATGCTTTTGAAAGTAGTTTTAAATGTTTTTTTTTCATATTGGATACTTAAGCAGACACGCACCTCATAAAATTCAGATTTGGGCATTTCCAACATAGCGAAACTGAACATGTTTCACTGGCCTTACAACATGCTCAGAACTCTATTTAGTCGTTTTATTTCTTGGCCGTGGCAATAAATAATAGCGTGGTAACTTCCTACATCATACGGCATTAAAATTAATTCTGTAATTGCTACCGCTGTATAGTACTGGTACGTTATTTTCAAACTAGTGTAATGCAGCATTTTCCGTCAGTATTTGTGTAAACAAATTCCGTACATAAGCAAGCCACCAAGACATGATGCATGTATAGCATAATATAAGGTAATACTTGAAGTGGATTTGGCTTTGCCTTGCGCCAACCAAAAATCACTTACATAAGAATTTGAATATCTTAAATAATATCTGTTTAGCAAAATAAAAATTTAATTAATTAATCATATCCGATAGTTTTTATATAAGTTACAGTGTCTTCCAATGAGAATCATAATGAAAGGTTTATGGAAACTCGCTATGTTTTGAAAATATATTTAAACAATATTAATGTGTATGGTTTGAGAAGTTTAGTGGATAAAATATTTAAGCACAGTGCAGGGGTTTATGAGGATGCACTTGCATCTAAGATTGACTGTGTAGGAAGTGCGACGTCAGCAGTGCATCACAGATGTCACTGTACACAGAACCGCCTTCATACATCATGCAGTCTAACATCTCTGTCACTGTACACAGAACCGCCTTCATACATCATGCAGTCTAACATATCTGTCACTGTACACAGAACCGCCTTCATACATCATGCAGTCTAACATCTCTGTCACTCTACACAGAACCGCCTTCATACATCATGCAGTCTAACATCTCTGTCACTTGGCTCGGGAATCCTGACATCTAAGATTGACTGTGTAGGAAGTGCGACGTCAGCAGTACATCACTGATGTCACTGTACACAGAACCGCCTTCATACATCATGCAGTCTAACATCTCTGTCACTGTACACAGAACCGCCTTCATACATCATGCAGTCTAACATATCTGTCACTTGGCTCGGGAATCCTGACATCTAAGATTGACTGTGTAGTAAGTGCGACGTCAGCAGTGCATCACAGATGTCACTGTACACAGAACCGCCTTCATACATCATGGAGTCTAACATCTCTGTCACTGTACACAGAACCGCCTTCATACATCATGCAGTCCAACATCTCTGTCACTGTACACAGAACCGCCTTCATACATCATGGAGTCTAACATCTCTGTCACTGTACACAGAACCGCCTTCATACATCATGCAGTCCAACATCTCTGTCACTGTACACAGAACCGCCTTCATACATCATGCAGTCTAACATCTCTGTCACTTGGCTCGGGAATCCTGACATCTAAGATTGACTGTGTAGGAAGTGCGACGTCAGCAGTACATCATTGATGTTACTGTACACAGAACCGCATTCATACATCATGCAGTCTAACATCTCTGTCACTTGGCTCGGGAATCCTGACATCTAAGATTGTCTGTGTAGGAAGTGCGACGTCAGCAGTGCATCACTGATGTCACTATACACAGAACCGCCTTCATACATCATGCAGTCTAACATCTCTGTCACTTGGCTCGGGAATCCTGACATCTGAACTCAGGGCTCTTTTGCCTGGCCTTGAGGGCACTGGCTGCTGTCATGTCTTCAGAACTTGAGAGTGAAAATGATCCTGGCTTGCTGGGATACACATATGTGTACATATCGTATGTGCTCCAGCCTTTATTAGTGGTGTTGTGTAGTTGTGTGCAGTGTGCATGTGGACACAGTGTACACGAGGTCAGCGAGATCAGCAGATAGCGAGCTGCGTTACGACCCACCATCAATCGGCCGACCGTTATGTTTACTGTCGCCGCTTACTGCCGCTACATCGATCTGTCACAGCACAGCCAGGCCCCCTTCCCTGCTTCAGTCTCCTACCACATTCAACTAGATATTCCCTGCAGTAAGTGACAACCTGCAGGTCATAGTCTGTTTTATATTGAAATTTAACCGAGCACCCAACGAGATTGTTACATTTCATAGGTTAATTTTTAAGGTAGTTTACTGAATAATATGTAAGTGAATTTTCACTTTTTTAACTGTACCGTTATAGCTGAAAATTTCAGGGAAGGTAATTCACTGTGGATAACAGTATTCTTTAGTAACAGTAGAAACTGAAAATGTTTTAATTAATCTTTTATCTGAATACTTGACATCACGAAGTAAGTTGTGACACGAAGCAATTGGGTGTAGGTAAGTTCGTGGGCGGATGGAGAACATAGTAAAATGAAATATCTAAAGTTAAATTTATGTATTATTTACAGTTTAACAAACGAATTTTATTCTCTACAATCTCCAGTAAGTCACTTACTTACAAACCACTTTAAAGTCAAACAGTTACTTCTCAGTATTTATATACGTCAATCAATTTAGTCAAAACTAGTACTGCTGATTCATACAAGATGAAGTCAATAACTAGTACTGCTGATTCATACAAGATGAAGTCAATAACTAGTACTGCTGATTCATACAAGATGAAGTCAATAACTAGTACTGCTGATTCATACAAGATGAAGTCAATAACTAGTACTGCTGATTCATACAAGATGAAGTCAATAACTAGTACTGCTGATTCATACAAGATGAAGTCAATAACTAGTACTGCTGATTCATACAAGATGAAGTCAATAACTAGTACTGCTGATTCATACAAGATGAAGTCAATAACTGTACTGCTGATTCATACAGATGAAGTCAATAATAGTACTGCTGATTCATCAAGATAAGTCAATAACTAGTATGCTGATTCATACAAGATGAAGTCAATAACTAGTACTGCTGATTCATACAAGATGAAGTCAATAACTAGTACTGCTGATTCATACAAGATGAAGTCAATAACTGTACTGCTGATTCAGTACAAGATGAAGTCAATAACTAGTATCTGATTCATACAAGATGAAGTCAATAACTAGTACTGCTGATTCATACAAGATGAAGTCAATAACTAGTACTGCTGATTCATACAAGATGAAGTCAATAACTAGTACTGCTGATTCATACAAGATGAATCAATAACTAGTATGCTGATTCATACAAGATGAAGTCATAACTAGTACTGCTGATTCATTCAAGATGAAGTCAATAACTAGTACTGCTGATTCATACAAGATGAAGTCAATAACTAGTACTGCTGATTCATACAAGATGAAGTCAATAACTAGTACTGCTGATTCATACAAGATGAAGTCAATAACTAGTACTGCTGATTCATACAAGATGAAGTCAATAACTAGTACTGCTGATTCATACAAGATGAAGTCAATAACTAGTACTGCTGATTCATACAAGATGAAGTCAATAACTAGTACTGCTGATTCATACAAGATGAAGTCAATAACTAGTACTGCTGATTCATTCAAGATGAAGTCAATAACTAGTACTGCTGATTCATACAAGATGAAGTCAATAACTAGTACTGCTGATTCATACAAGATGAAGTCAATAACTAGTACTGCTGATTCATACAAGATGAATTCAATAACTAGTACTGCTGATTCATACAAGATGAAGTCAATAACTAGTAGTGCTGATTCATACAAGATGAAGTCAATAACTAGTACTGCTGATTCATTCAAGATGAAGTCAATAACTAGTACTGCTGATTCATTCAAGATGAAGTCAATAACTAGTACTGCTGATTCATACAAGATGAAGTCAATAACTAGTACTGCTGATTCATACAAGATGAATTCAATAACTAGTACTGCTGATTCATTCAAGATGAAGTCAATAACTAGTACTGCTGATTCATACAAGATGAAGTCAATAACTAGTACTGCTGATTCATACAAGATGAAGTCAATAACTAGTACTGCTGATTCATACAAGATGAAGTCAATAACTAGTACTGCTGATTCATACAAGATGAAGTCAATAACTAGTACTGCTGATTCATACAAGATGAATTCAATAACTAGTACTGCTGATTCATACAAGATTAAGTCAATAACTAGTACTGCTGATTCATACAAGATGAAGTCAATAACTAGTACTGCTGATTCATACAAGATGAAGTCAATAACTAGTACTGCTGATTCATACAAGATGAAGTCAATAACTAGTACTGCTGATTCATACAAGATGAAGTCAATAACTAGTACTGCTGATTCATACAAGATGAAGTCAATAACTAGTACTGCTGATTCATACAAGATGAAGTCAATAACTAGTACTGCTGATTCATACAAGATGAAGTCAATAACTAGTACTGCTGATTCATACAAGATGAAGTCAATAACTAGTACTGCTGATTCATACAAGATGAAGTCTTCAGTGTTGTAGTCTACATCAGTGTGATGTTACAGCCAGTCTCTGTTGTTGTGCCAGCTCCGCTCTGACATCGCCACACGTTGTCTCCTAGAGGACGCACAAGTGTACTCCGCAGCTAGCATGCACACTCGCCTCGCACTACACTACTGATCACGTTCTTCCAGCTCATACAATACCGGCAACTGTCACACGAACTTCACTACAAATTATTATTCCTGAACGTACTATAGTCCATTCACGGTTCCTTCGGCCTTTTTTAATCAAACCTTTGATAAATCTCCCCATGTATGACGTGTTTAGTAATTTCCTAAATACGCCTCCACATACCACAAGTGTTTTATACTTGTGTTCATAACAGTTACTTTTTCCCCTGTTAAATTTAAATGTTATTAATATTTTATCTATACATTAGAATGTTTCATTAAGAATAATCTGAACAAAAATCACGGACAAAATATGTATGTTGGTAGCGCCTAGTGAGAAATAGTCCTTATACAAAACACTATTACACTGAGTGCGCACGATTGTGGCGCGTTGTCCCTCTGGTGCAATTCTCCAGGATCAGTTAAGCTTAGTTTGCACGAGGCGGAGGAATATCGTGAAAGTAGAACTTTAGCAGAGCTTCAGAAAAGGCTGAAGAAACCGTGAATGGATGGTACTAAACTAGTTCCATATTCTGGATACCATATACCTAAAGACTTGCACGCCACTACGGCACATTTTCTTCCACAACAACCAGATATGTCGGGGCCAGGACCGTGTTTGTACTCACGTGTGGTTCTTCTCTGCGTGTTCACGCACGAACACATGTCCCTGAGGACCCACTTCCCGTCCCCGGCCTCCTGGAGGGTGTTGTCTACAGTAAGGCGCAGAAGTTACATGACAGAGCGCCTCTCCTCACACCACGACGTGGACCTGTCTGAGCTGAGCCATGGCTAGCTATAGCCTTGTGAAGAGGGGAAGGAAGGTCTTGAGAGCCGAGGAGGGTGAAGCAAGGCGAATATGGAGGGTGCCGGAATGTAAGCGCGGGGGAAACGGGAGATCCCCGAGAAAACCCGCCGATCAGCGACATCGTCCGTCACGATTGCCACGTGCGAAAATACGGGAGCGACCGTTCGGGAACCGAGCCTGGAGGTGAGTAGTCAAGCCACTGCACCACCGTGGCCCCAGCAGGGACAGAGCCGAGGACACACTGGTCAAGTACGTGTGTGTGAGTGCTCACTTAGCCTCGACTGCAAGAGAGTACAGCAGGCAGCAAGACACTAGGGCAACAAGCTCAGAGTACAGCAGGCAGCAAGACACTAGGGCAACAAGCTCAGGGTACAGCAGGCAGCAAGACACTAGGGCAACAAGCTCAGGGTACAGCAGGCAGCAAGACACTAGGGCAACAAGCTCAGGGTACAGCAGGCAGCAAGACACTAGGTCAACAAGCTCAGAGTACAGCAGGCAGCAAGACACTAGGGCAACAAGCTCAGAGTACAGCAGGCAGCAAGACACTAGGGCAACAAGCTCAGAGTACAGCAGGCGGCAAGATACTAGGGCAACAAGCTCAGAGTACAGCAGGCAGGAAGACACTAGGGCAACAAGCTCAGAGTACAGCAGGCAGCAAGACACTAGGGCAACAAGCTCAGAGTACAGCAGGTAGCAAGACACTAGGTCAACAAGCTCAGAGTACAGCAGGCAGCAAGACACTAGGGCAACAAGCTCAGAGTACAGCAGGCGGCAAGATACTAGGGCAACAAGCTCAGAGTACAGCAGGCAGGAAGACACTAGGGCAACAAGCTCAGAGTACAGCAGGCAGGAAGACACTAGGGCAACAAGCTCAGAGTACAGCAGGCAGCAAGACACTAGGGCAACAAGCTCAGAGTACAGCAGGCAGCAAGACACTAGGTCAACAAGCTCAGAGTACAGCAGGCGGCAAGATACTAGGGCAACAAGCTCAGAGTACAGCAGGTAGGAAGACACTAGGGCAACAAGCTCAGAGTACAGCAGGCAGGAAGACACTAGGGCAACAAGCTCAGAGTACAGCAGGCAGGAAGACACTAGGGCAACAAGCTCAGAGTAGAACAGTTGTTACAATGTTAATTTCATGCAAGTTTCAACAGTGAATTGGAGCGCAGGTGATATCATAAGTTCCAGTCTTCAAAACGCTGTTATCTGAACTGTAGAGGACCTTCTGTTCGGGAATTTCCCGATTACAGTGTCAGCTATACCCCACGATGTGCCACACTTCAAGGAGAGTGAAGACCCGCCTATATCAACCTTTATGTATACTATGATTTATTTCTGTGTTCCCACAATGAATTATTTGGATACTAGTTGCCAGCCAATGATATTTTTGTAACACTACATATAAATTATAGTAAAGCTAAGCCTGGCGAGTAATGTGTAGAAATTGAGTTGAATTTTAACAAGCACGTGTTCAAGTTTACTGTAAACGTTGAGCTGCATAAACAATGGTGTATGCTTTCTAAAATAATGTGTAATAATCTAGCTGATGACTAGAATATAATATTTGGCGACTAGTTTACAAAAAAAAAAAAAAGTTTGTAACAAGTACAGTCTGTGCAAATCGTCATTGTAAAGATATTGTAATCTAGGTAGCCTGGTATGTGATGTGATATATTTTGAAATCCCTGCTTATGACATGCCTTCACTCTACTCTCATCTATTTACAGTGTATTCACACGCGGCATATGCACACTTCTTCTATCATATTTCGGGAAACTCGCCCCACGAATGATGTCTATTGTCGGCTACTAAACACGTCGTGTGGCACAAGCTTCCTACGCTCCTCCCAACATAGAAGTATCTTTCAATTTTTGGTTCAATTGAACTTTTGCTATTATTTTATTTTTAAATTACAATATTTGATTTACAATTAATATGAATAAAAACAGGGATTAATAATTTGTTATGGTAATGCCTCGTAAGAAATAGTTCTCATAGAAAATATTATTCAACTGAGTGCGTACTCACACTTGGTGTGTTATTTCCTAGACTTGGTTGAGTTGTGTGTGCGTGAGACGGAGGAATATGCTGGAAGTAGAACTTTCGCAGGGCTTCAGAAAAGTTGGAAAGAATAGTGAATAGACTATATATTTCTGCCGTACGAAAAATGAACACTGCACGGACATCATCGTATTATTGACGAGCCATTTAAGAGAAATGGTGGAATTGTAAGAAATGTAAATGTCTTACAAATGCCGTACTAATATGGAAATTCGTACCCATGTACACTTGTAATTTTTACGAAATATTCGCCGCTTATACAGAAGAAAGCTCTGTATCTTGGCACACTCAGGTCCTTGGGACCCAGCATTCTTATATTAAAAATCTAAGAACAACGTAATGCCATGCAATTGCAGTGATGAGATGTATGTACTGATACATTTTAGAGTGTCAAATAATGTATTCTTTGGAATCTTAATATATTTAATAATTTCTCATGTTGTTAACGCAGTTTGGGCATGTGCGTCATATAAGCCACTCTTTCATTAAAGGCCCAAGACGAACTGTTCGTTTAAACATATGTTATTTTACTTTGGTTTTAAAGGCATTAAAATGCCACGAATTTCAAGAATTTTAATCTTCAACTATGTTTTACATATGTGTTAATATTATTTAGATTTGGACAGAGGTTTGAATAGTTTAATGTTTCAGCTTAGTAATTAACTTGTAAAGTATACATATTCGATATTAATTAAACGGAAATTGTTTTCAATATTGTTTATTTTCAATTTCAGGTAACTGAAATATATATAATTTGTTATTTTAATGTATATTTACGTACGTCGTTAGAAAGTTAGAGGCACGTTAATGTCAGCGTGCCTTGTGAGGCGGTATAATGTTTCCATAAATCATGATCGCGATACATGTGCGGGCCACACTCTCTCGTTGTAATTAACTTTTTCGCTCATTTGTACGTAGGATAACGCGCATTTTGAGCACGCTTAGGGGCGTACCTACACATACAAAGCTGCCAAATGATAAATATAAATAATTAAATCATACCCACGTATTTCTTCCCAGCAAAGTTAAAATAACAACGCCCTAGTTAGTTTAATTCCGGAATAAAGCCGCATCAGTACGTCAAGAGAACATTTCAATTTGCTTTGTTTGAGATTTTTAACGAACTATTTTATTAATATCTGAGAACACTACACTTTTCTCAGCGCCCTTTAACACCAGCAAAGTCATTTTTCTTCTATTTTTAAATCTCAAGTAAATTGTAAATATATTCAATAACACTAGTAAGGACAATTTTAACACTTGAAGTTAATTTATCATACTCGAAGTTAATTTATCATACTCGAAGTTAATTTATCATACTCGAATCACGGTAAATTTAGTTTCCTAGTTTCAAAGCCTATTACTGAGTTTAAACTTTTGAACATTAAATAAAACGCATTTAAATGAATACACTGGTAATTTGAATTTGTTCCTTAATAAACTTCAGTTCATGTAAGTCCGTTTATTTATTGCAATGTTATAGTTCTTATACCGGTATTAATGATTTAGTGAATCTGATATCTTTGAACACTGGACACTGTCAATTATTTTTTGTATGTGTTTAAAGTTCGTCACTTTCTTGTCACTGTCTTGTCACTTTCTTGTCACTGTCTTGTCACTTTATTGTCACTGTCTTGTCACACGCTACATCAAGCAGTAAAACCCAGCACTGAGTTTCAGTTTTACAAAGGAATTTAAAACGCACACATCATGCATATTTTATTATTGTATTACTGCACCCTCCCCTACCCCTATCGACTGCTCTACAGAATAATGTATACTTAAATAAAGTATACTTCCCGCAGTGGAGCTCATCCTGAGCACGCACACTTCCCTTGTATAACACAGTTGTATTGTAAAGTGCAGTACAAACCCACCTCAGGCATCCAAACACACATCTGTTCTGGAAGGTGTAGAGTACAATGGCTTTATTATTTCAGCTGCACTGAGATTTGTTCAGTGTGCCTGTTCATATTGTCAGCGTACAGCAACATGTTTAACTAACATTTCTGTGGAAAACTATGACGAGTTCCACCAACCAATAAATAACAAGTCTACATTTTGAGTGTATGCATAATAACCAATCAGTCTGTGACAGTGTTGCTCGGGACAACTTAGCCACACTAGACAAACGCATCCAAGCGCATATCTCAATGAGCACCATTTTTGTGACGCATTACTCATTTCTTACATCGAAGTCGTATTAATGGAGACCAGGAGTTTGACTAGCAAATATTCTCAACGTCCAAACTTCATTTTCTCTACTAATTTTTATTTTTGTCGTCCATTTTGATGTCAGCTAAACTACAAGCCAATGGTATGCACACTGGCTGTGCCAATTATTTCTAAAACATTTTATCTGCCTTAAAATAAATTATTTAATTTGATAATGTATAATTAATTAACCACTCGAATGAACGCAGCATTTCATTAAGCGTTTCTATGATCTTCCTGGAACGTATCACGTGCTGGCAAAACAGAAATGTGAAGGTCACACTGAGAACGGCTATCAGCTGTGATTCTTTACTGTTACCTAGTTTTACCCCTTGCAATAAGTCATTGTAACCAGATATTGTTGTGAGATAATGCTCGTGTTAACTTATGACTATACTCGCATTCCATGGAGAGCCACTCCTCGAAGTAGACCCAACTCCTCGAAGTAGAGCCACTCCTCGCAGTAGAGCCACTCCTCGAGTAGAGCCACTCCTCGAAGTAGAGCCACTCCTCACAGTAGAGCCACTCCTCGCAGTAGAGCCACTCCTCGAAGTAGAGCCACTCATCGCAGTAGAGCCACTCCTCGCAGTAGAACCACTCCTCGTAGTAGAGCCACTCCTCGCAGTAGAGCCACTCCTCGCAGTAGAGCCACTCCTCGCAGTAGAGCCACTCCTCGAAGTAGAGCCACTCCCCATAGAGCCACTCCTCGAGTAGACAACTCCGCAGTAGAGCCACTCCTCGAAGTAGAGCCACTCCTCGCAGTAGAGCACTCCTCGAAGTAGAGCCATCCGAAGTAGAGCCACTCATCGCAGTAAGCCACCCTCACAGTAGAGCCACTCATCGCAGTAGACACTCCTGCAGTAGAGCCACTCCTCGAAGTGAGCCATCCTCGAAGTAGAGCCACTCCTCACAGTAGAGCCACTCCTCGCAGTAGAGCCACTCCTCGAAGTAGAGCCACTCCTCGCAGTAGAGCCACTCCTCGCAGTAGAGCCACTCCTCGCAGTAGAACCACTCCTCGTAGTAGAGCCACTCCTCGCAGTAGAGCCACTCATCGCAGTAGAGCCACTCCTCACAGTAGAGCCACTCATCGCAGTAGAGCCACTCCTCGCAGTAGAGCCACTCCTCGCAGTAGAGTCACTCCTCGCAGTAGAGCCACTCCTCGCAGTAGAGCCACTCATCGCAGTAGAGCCACTCCTCACAGTAGAGCCACTCCTCGCAGTAGAGCCACTCCTCGCAGTAGAGCCACTCCTCGCAGTAGAGCCACTCCTCGCAGTAGAGCCACTCCTCGCAGTAGAGCACACACAACCTGAGTCATACTCTCGACCTCGACAAACTATGTTGTGACGACAATCTCCCATCGCTCCTCCAGCCTCATTTCAGGAGAATTGTTTATATCATCAGCACGTATCTCATTACTGTTCTAACAGACTGGTCAGCATTCTGGTACACTGTCAAAAGTACGCCGTACTTGCTAATGTCAGTGGCACCTCAGTAATACTTGGCGCCCCACTTTACTACGTTCCACAGGATTACAGGTTCGATGCCGATTACGAGTAGACTGAATTACTTCAATTATCAATTTCACTTTAACATCCTATTGTTAGTCACATGTGGATGTTTAATGCAAGGATCATTGCCAGGAAGATGTGTGGTGCTGACATTGTGAGCTTGTTTCCGACTTGTGCCATCCCCTTGATACTGCCTCTCGGCTATCACGATCTTATGTCACCGTCATCGTTGTCCTATCAGCAATAACTTCCCAAGTTCCTGTGCATACAGCCATATATACTGAAGACAACAGCTGGGCCCTGGGCCGCTGGACTAGATGAGGCTATAGTCTCAACCTCCGCTGGACTAGATGTGACTGTATAGTCTCAACCTCCGCTGGACTAGATGTGACTGTATAGTCTCAACCTCCGCTGGACTAGATGAGACTTTGAGGGGGGGGGGGGAGAATTAATCTCGACCTCTCATCCTCCTCAGGCCAAAAACTGGATACGTATGACAATAGAGAAGATATCTGCCAAACGTTTCTATAATAACTTCATTCGAGCAAATAATTTTAGATACATACGAAATACATCGTGATGTTGCTTGTTACTTTGTTTTATCATAGAAAACATGTAGTTTTCACCATTACTCTATCAGAAGCACACAAGTATGCTTATATTTAAGTCAAATAGACAAATAAATTCAAATTAACCACTATGTCATAAAAATGCATGATCTTTACATCTGGGCAGTGTGTTCATTTCCATTGGTGTACAAGTGGTTAATACACTGACCTCCATGATGGTCCAGATTCTACTACTGGCGGGGTATCGCACAGATTCTCGCATAAGGGAAACGCTGTGGGCGGGAGTAACCCCGTCCCTCTCTCCCGCACTTCATCATCACTCTATATTTAGAACGTCACTCCATGTGTGTCCTGAGGGATGATGTAGACGTACAGATGTCACCAGTGAAGACCACCACTAGGTAGTGTTACTAACTCTCACTCTCTGTGGGCATTGTTATAAAAACATATAACGTATGTAGAGCATCTTATTTTACATATTTATAATAGACACATGCATACCAGGCCCATACTGGCCATTGATGGTATGTGTTAAATATTAACTATAATGCAATGGTGTATGTCGACAATGAGAGTTGAGTTAGTGTGTAGAGTTGTTGTGGCTGCCTCGCTTGCCTCAGTGCTACGACGAGATCCCGGACTCGTGCACATTGCCAGCACTCCATATCAAATATCTAACACTATGTTAGCCTTGAGGGATGGCGTGCACCTTCAGGTTCCACATTCGTAGCCCATCACTCGCCCGCCCTAGGCAGTTACAATGACATGTGACGTCTGCAGGGCACTGTGGCTGTCCGACGTGTGTGTGTGTGTGTGCAGGCAGCGTGGGCGACAGCCAGGCGCCGGCATAAAGCGCTCGCCAATAACTATATGAGCGGCGGGCAATCGCGCTCGACATAACGCCATGGCAAACACTCGTAAAGCCGGCTGTGGCCCGGGGATGTCACACATCGCGGCCAGTGCGAGGCCTTGTCTCACCAGGGGCTCCGCCCCATCCACTGCCACCTCGCAGGAGACACTAGTGTACGCCAACTATACTCTCGTCACCTGCCGACTGCGCTTGTGAATCTGTGCTCTCCGTGTTCCATTTCTTTACATTACACTCTGGATGGTTTACAACTGACTCGAGCGTGGCAGAAGCTCGAAGATTATCGTCTGTAGAAAGCACTATCTCAACGTGTCAGTCAGTCTCAGACAATGTTCCCAGTGTAGCAGTGACTGCCCCCCCCCCCCAAACCATCTATCTTCGTAGCTGACGCCTTAAGAGGATATACCAGGAGTACTTCTTTCTAACTTACTTCACTTTCTCAAAACAAAAGCGAACTAAACTAAAGAAGTTGAGGTACAACAGATAACCTAACAAATTTTCACCTGCCATGGTGATTCCGAAAATACTCTACATGATATTTCTAAATCCGACCGACATACTTCTGCTACAAGTTAATCACGGGACAAGAAGAGGGATATATATATATATATGACTTGTGGTATGAAGTAGATCCTTAGGGCGCTACATACCTTTGAAGTTGTGTGAGGAGAGTTTAATTAAAACTACTGGAGGGAATGGAGCACTGAGTGTGAGAGCCCAGGGTATCGTCACCAGCTCCTCATGTGTGCAAGTACCAACACACTGGCAGTCCCGAGTCCAATAACCACCAACAACTCAACAGTTGGCAAACTAATAAGAAAAATATTGATTTATCTTCAACAATTCGAACTCCTCATCTATACAAAACCACAATAAGCTAAGGCAGAGGGGAATATCTGGGACACTTTGCCCCGGGAATACTTTACCCCGGGAATACTTTACCCCGGGAATACTTTGCCCCGGGAATACTTGCACACACCCAGTCAAACACGAAAAGTTTCTTAATTTCTTTTTATATAGCACACATTTCCGAGATATAATTCTCAAAAAATTCGTACACCAAAAATTTAAATTTTGAACCCCCCCCCCCTTTTTAAACACAATTGGGCTTAAAATTATACCGAAATAGCGGTATAAACAGTTACATAAAAATCGTGTCCCAATGTGATATAAAGTTGATCACAAGGAGATAAGCAAACCTTATGGCAAGTATATCACATACAAAGTCACATGGTTTCTTCAAAGTATCTATGACACATAAAATACTTCTAGACTTTACAATAAAAAGCAATAAAACAGGCAAACATGCCTAAAAAAAATTCACGATGAAAGCCTAACACAGTATATGGAGCACAAAATGTAAATATTAGCATTGACCAGAAGGGCGGGCCCCTTGATATAATACGTATCTGAAATGCATTATGAGGCAGAGGCAGACGGGAGCCGAATATCTTGAGATGGCGCCTGCACTTACCCTGGCGCCTGTCTCCTTGTCTCTTCAGGTGTTCCGGACTGAAACCCAAATAAGTTACGGCAGGTGAAACTGTTCGTAATCAGTAAGCCACAATTCAGTTACGCAAGACTGGACCTCACTGTAGTCCTGAAATGGCTCCCTTCCGTAGGTCTTAACTGCGTCTCTACGGCCAAATTATAAACCCCTTCTCCAGAAATACTATATAATAGGATCTGTTAGTCCTTGTTAGTCTGCAGGCAGTTCGCTCTATCCAAGGATAATTTTTTCCACAGACTGCAAGTACTGGAATACAACCCGCTGCCCTCATTCCGTCTATCTAAGTAACATAACCATCACCGTGGTAAGAACGGACTACCCCTCCACCAAAGACACGCTATGATCACTCTTAAACCAATCACCGTGGTAAGAACGGACTACCCCTCCACCAAAGACACGCTATGATCACTCTTAAACCAATCTCGGGACAGTATTCTCTTTACTTGTATTATCGTAAAATCACCTTCCACCAAGACTGGTTTCTAACGGCTCACAGAAAACGAAACCTAGCGGGGCCAAATTCGGTCTGTAATTAGGATGCGTCATTATGATCCAGTGGCAGAAGCACGGAGATTCTGGGTTGCCCATGAAGTGCTAGGTCTGGTTTGACGTTAGTAAGTCTAGGAGGCGATATATAAAAGTAGGAATTAGTGTGAGGATGAACAGTGTAAATGATGTTTGCACTGACGTTACACCTATAAACGTAACACAACAGGAAATCTAGTTTATTTATCAGACCTCGTACACACAAAGAAGTGTTGCGCCTGCCATAGCTCTGACTGCTATGTGCCTAGCACTGCTGCGTACTGGTTGCCTGCACTCCAGGCAACGTACATCACTGAGAGAGAGAGAGAGAGAGCTTGTAAGGGAGGGAGAGAGAGAGAGAGAGAGAGAGAGAGAGAGAGAGAGAGAGAGAGAGAGAGAGAGAGAGAGAGGAGATAGGTACACACAGACAAAGTGTCGTGGACGTACTCACTTTCTGATTGGTTGCAGCACGAGCTCTTAGAACGGACCGTCTGTCTGATTGGTTACTGCATGCTGCGGAATGTTCCCTGTTGGCTGGTAACTTACCAGGTGCTGATTGGCGAATGGTTTTCCAACATGTTAGTGGCAGTGACGCCATTTTGCTGGCTGGTGTGGTGCTGGAGCTCGATGTATAAGTAGTTGTTTCTGTGACTGAGATGCCACTCCAGCCGGGCTTGGGGCTTACCAATCTCTGCTCTTTGCCTCAGCTACCTGCATTCTACTTCTCAACGCCTTCAACATTCCTCTACTCACTTCCCTTATCATTAGCAAGTATGTGCCAGTCATGAGAAAAGTAGCTTGAATCTAACTTGAATCACACGTGACGCGGACCCTGACCCATACAATAACACCATAACCACTCCACGTAAATGTTTCTATACACGCACTTAAACGAGCGTCGTAGCTTCTCCTAGTCAAAAGTTATACTACGCGGAAATTATGAGACGCGGCGAAACGAATTAAGAATTGTGGCGCAACCCCCCCCCCCCCCCCCGCCTCTGCATCACCCCCCCCCCCCCTCAACCCCACAAAAATTTCTTGTTTCGCAGTTCTCACTCAATGTAACGTATTCTTTGATCCTTTCGGCAATCGAGTAGCGTAATTGAATTTTTAATGTGGACGAAAGATTCGGAGCTGCAATGCCAAATTGTATCCCCCGATCTTGTTATCATCGGATTTTCTGGATTGCCTCCCAGTATGGTCGCAAATCTAAAGACGTATTGACGTCAAAGTCAGTTAGCGTTGCACTTGGGTGTACATCGACTGAGGTGTGTCTAGATATTACAAACAAACGTCGCAGGACGTGAACAGTTCAGTCCCGGCGGTGGGAGTGTAGCACGGGCAGGAAGTTATCTCGGCCCTGCATTGGCCGCAGGTAGGACGGCCCCGCATGCTGTGTGTGAGTGTGTGTGTGGCCGCGGCACAGTTATTCCAGCTAATGGCGATAACGGCCGCAGCTTGCTAATGAGAATGAAGATTGATGAGGCGTGCTCATCTCTTTGTTTATCCACACACCTGAGCCGTCCTTCTCTCACCTCGCCGTCTGCTATGCTCTAGCTCACTGCTGCATCTCTCTCCACACTAGCGCTCTCTATTATCACTTTATTTCTCACGTCGAGTCTATCTTCATGAATCTCATCTTTGCTTTTCTCCCAAACACACGAGCCAAATTCACAAGCTGGTTAATTAAACAAAATTTTATTTAAATTTAAATAGTGCAAACTACATTTGAAAATATTACCATAGGTTGTTCGTAATGTAACCATTTTTGTTATCAGCTATTGAAGAAAAATCAACTGGCCGTTAAGTGCGTAGCATACAAATTAGAATGCATGCACTGGCACCAGTCTCTATCAAGTTGGCAGCCGGCGCCGGTCTCTATCAAGTTGGCAGCTGGCGCTGGTTTCTGTCAAGTTGGAAAACACTTTTTTTTATCAAAAATATTACTGAATTGGCGTTAAGGGCATCTCATTAAAATATAAATATAATGCCGAGACACGAGTGAATAAGAATCACTATAACTGTTCTTCGAGTATCTGAGTTCCTACATGTTCGGCAAACATCGGGTAAGCTCGGCTACTCTCGTCAGCTGTGCCCCTACGTATGCGTTCTGTGCGTGTGCTGGAACGTATCCAAGGACTCAGTACGTATCTGCATACTAACTAGCCTGACGCTGACCCACTTCACAAAACCTTAATGTGTAGAGTGTAAAACCAATGTGGAATTTTATCGAGCAAATATTGTAGACTTAAAGTTTATTATAGATATAGGGCTACATAAAAATATTTATTTGTTTTCTAAAATAATGTGTTGTAAATATATGTAGAGTAAATTCAGCTGTAGATTTTCGAGAAAATCTTAATCCATACCCTTGCTTTTATATCCCCCCCCCCCACCCCCCGGGACATTGTACATCGCCGACTGCATACCGACTACCACGTAAGTGCCGCCCGCGTGTTTCAGGGATGTCAGCAAGGAAGTAGCGACAAAGCCCTGGGCATAGTTGCAGCGAGTATGTTGCGAGGTAGCCTGGAAGCCAGACTAACCGCTGAAGCAGGAGGAGATGTGGGCAGACCGCAGTGTCCCTGGAGATGTGTCGATATCACCTGCATGACGCTGCGTGCCTCCAGCCACCGTCCGCCTTTCAGTACACATCTCTTCAGCAGCCTCGATCACTCAGGCTGCCGAGGTTCGACTTCGTCCATTTTGACAAATTATTCCTTTTCGTTTTACAATTTCGGTTTCACAGTAATTATTGAACTTTTTTTTTATTATAGAAAGTTTGCATTTTATAAGTTGTTTAAAAGTTTTGCGTCTAATTTTGAATATCTGTTATGTAAAGAGTTAGGGACATATCTATATTTTATTTATATGTTTCTGCATTTATGCAACCAGCCAATAACATGCAGCAAAAATTGAAATACAAAAATATTAAACATCTTTAAAAATATAAATTTTCTTTAACCAAACATTATCAGTTATTTTTCTGAAATTGAAGTTATTACACTAAAACGAAGAACTTCTGTATCATAGCTTAATCCAAGCCTTAAGGCCTTTCAACAGCCAAGATTTGTTTTGGTGAATACTTGTTGGACACAATGAAGATAATAGGTCACAGTACAGATCTGTGTGGCACACAGTGTTTGATGGCGAGCTCTAAGTCAAAGTGCTGCCAACATAATGTAACGTTGCTTTATTTTAATCCACTTCCTTTACGCATCAGCTTGTGTGATGAAGTGTTGCAGCCGTGCAATGTTTGTGTGCGCAATGTGATTATGTGTTGTGTGCGCAATGTGCTTATATGTTGTGTGCTCCAGTGAACAACGCGCACAGCGCTACCATCAGCCAATCACAGGCGAGAGGCGAAGTAACTCATAACACAACTCACATTATACGTCACGAAGACTCCCCAATCATTCAGAACTATTTCGTCACTGTGTACAACATTCGACATGTAAATATTCTTCACATGCAACATGCAACATGCAACATGTGTGTGTGTGGTCGTGGACATGGCGAACAAACGTGCTAGACTTAGTCGAATAGAGTTCGCGTAACATAACGAGAGCCGTGTTCTCTGAGCGTAGAAACATCACTTCCGCAGCAGTTATCATAATGTTGGCTGCATGTTAACGTAGCGTTGGCAAAACCCGAAGTGTAAATTACTCAATTGAACAAGATGGATCCTACATATATTGTTCTAGGTAGGAAATAGCACTTCCATCTCGGCATTGTGTCAGCAGAGGGTAGGTCAGTAATGAACGTCGTATAGAATAAATCAATCAGTTCGCGATTACTCTGCGGCCTGGCCTGCTCAAGTACTATTTACAGTATATTCCTCCGCCTCATGCAAACACACCTTAACTAAGTCTGTAAAATTACATGAACGAACAACGCACCGCATTCATGTACATTCAGTGTAATAATATTTTACATATGAACTATTTATTACTATAGGCTGTTCACTATAAAGTGAGCACTTTTGAAGTCAACCTTAGAAAAAAATCACTGCCCCTGCCTGCATTTTAACGGAGGCACTGAGTGGCATGCACCCAGTAAAGTTGGTAACGGTGGATGGAAAATAGTTCCATAACTTAACGTCAAATTAAAAGTGTAGGGTAATCATTTCTGAAGATTTAAATTATATATTTCTCTTCCTACTTTTATAATGTACCGAACTGTAAAAATATCCAGATTTGTAAAATATTTATTTTCTAATTATTTTACTCCTTCACTTGACCGACGCATAAATAAAGTGATATGGCCCATTGCAATGATAATTTGGCATAAGGCGGAAGAACACACAACATGCATACAAGTAGATCTTAAACAGAGCTTTCAAAAGTGCTCACTTTACCACAAACATCCTATTCGCATTACTAACGCACCTATTTTCTCTCTGATTCCATTTATAATTATTATAAATAAAATATGATTGATAAATAGAATACAAGAAAATGTTTAATTCAGCCAAAAATTAGATACTTTTATGAACACAAAATATGAAATACTTGTGAAGCATGGTACATCAATCAAACACATGACACATGATGTGATTTTTTAATTGTGACTAAAAAAGTGTGCAGAAGGAGCGGATAGACTATATACAGAGTGTCCTGTGTCGTCTGAACCAATAAGAGTGTTGGGAACACTGTAACAAGCAGAAATAATAGTCATGCAGTCGTGTGTATAAACGACTCACGTACAAGTTGTCTTAATTGTCAGTAAAGTTCTACCGCACACAAAGTATTTAACAAATAAGTGTGCTTGCCCTATCAACCATCGTTGGAGATGATGGTTTATCGCGAGAGAACTTGACTGTTTGCTAGGATTCAACATACTGTATCCGACAGTTCTCTTTCCTTATTGGCTGTCATGCATGTATAAAGCTGCTACCCCATTTCACTGAGCCAATGAGAATTCTGATACTATAGAGCAGAATGTTAACGATTGGTCTGCAAACAACATAGACGAATCAGAACTTTGTTCACCCAATAATGAAATAATAAACTAGTTAGAGTGTTATAGGAGATAAATGTTGGCTCAAAACCTGTTCGCGTATCGATCATCTGTAATCATCGTGTTGACGATCCCGTTGCACCTGTAAGATGTTGACGACCAGTGCTGTACATAGCATGGCGACAGTGTACAGCCTTCCTGGTGGAAGTTCCTTCACACCTCTCTGGCGTGAATGTTTAGTGTCAATATCATGGAGCACACAACAGGTTGTGCACTATCTGCAACACAAGTACAGAGTACATAACAATATACGTGACTGAACACTTGAAGTCAGACATGAATGTGTGACCAAGCGAACTGAGATATGTTCCTACGTCCTGAGACAGCCGTACAGGCTGTTCCGATTCAGCTATACTCCAATGGCTACGGTGATATAAACACACGTGATTGCAGTCTAGTCTGTCTTCCAACAACAGCGTAAATTGTGCTACTATCTAGGTATGGAACATTGACAAACACTATTACATTTAATCGTATTTTACAATTCTACGGAAGCCAGTAAAGATAAACAAAGAGAGGACAGCGCTAGACGATTTTTTTACAAACAAGGGAGCAAATATTTTGCCAGAACGATGTATTACTGCCGAGATATTTCCCACGCCGTAAATTTGTATGTGTTATCGCGGCGCCTGACATATTGTGAAACAAATGCATCAATAGTTCAAAATAGTTGTTCACAAATATGGAGTGAAACACTGTTATGTAGGATTTATGTTATTTATTTTTCTATGTTGTCTTCGAGTAATCTGTAGGAGTCCAGTGCCGCATTTTTAGTTAGTTTACGTCATACGCGCTGTGAAAGTTAGCTGCAGCTTACTAAATCGCTGATTCCAAGTTCGCTACGTGACGTTGTAAAATAGGGGCCACGGTGGTGTAGTGGTTAGACTACTCGCCTCTCCACCAATGCGAGCCGGGCTCCATTCCCGCCGGAGTCGCAGCCAGATATTCGCATGTGGCAAACGTGTCGGACGATGCCGCTGGTCGGGGTTTTTTTTTCGGGGACATCCCCCCCCCCCTCTCCCTCCCAAGGCCACGATGTTAAGAGCCGTCCAAATATCTCCACTCACGTTGTAAAATGGCGAACGCCTCTGACTATGTAAGATGTTAACTTTATACTAAGGTTGAACGCACAATGCATATTTACTACCGAAGCATGATGTAATTATACGAGTTAAACGATTGCTATTCGTTCACCGCTGTATTATTTTGTTCAACTTGAAGTGGACGAACACATCCATGAGAAGTATTGTCACCTTGATGATGTAGTGACGTAGTTTCTTTACGATTTTAATGGAGGTGCAACCACAACCACATCCTAAATTATTTCTGGTTAGTTATTTAATTTTTTTGCACAATACGGACAAATATATTTTTCGCGTAATTCACTGTGTACAAAACTAATAAAGTCTTAGCTGAAGAACGAGTGAACGAGAAAAAAAAGTACGTGGCCAGGCGTGACAATCAGAAACACTGATTCCCCGTTCCGCCCGCTCATTGGTCCATTTATGTGAGTTAGACTGACGTTCGCCTTGTCCTAAAATGGATTCGGCGATCGCGAGTGTACAACAGTCAAAGTCACATGCTCAACAGTGGGACATGGGTATATTTAATCTTAATTACCAACAGACCCGTACTTACATATTAATAAAACTAGCTGTAACTCCGCCCGCTCATTGGTCCATTTAGGTGAGATAGACTGACGTTCGCCTTGTCCTAACATGGATTCGGCGATCGCGAGTGCACAACAGTCAAAGTCACATGCTCAACAGTGGGACATGGGTATATTTAATCTTAATTACCAACAGACCCGTACTTACATATTAATAAAACTAGCTGTAACTCCGCCCGCTCATTGGTCCATTTAGGTGAGATAGACTGACGTTCGCCTTGTCCTAACATGGATTCGGCGATCGCGAGTGCACAACAGTCAAAGTCACATGCTCAACAGTGGGACATGGGTTAATTTAATCTTAATTACCAACAGACCCGTACTTACATATTAATAAAACTAGCTGTACCTCCGCCCGCTCATTGGTCCATTTAGGTGAGTTAGACTGACGTTCGCCTTGTCCTAACATGGATTCGGCGATCGCGAGTGTACAACAGTCAAAGTCACATGCTCAACAGTGGGACATGGGTTTATTTAATCTTAATTACCAACAGACCCGTACTTACATATTAATAATACTAGCTGTACCTCCGCCCGCTCATTGGTCCATATAGGTGAGATAGATTGACGTTCGCCTTGTCCTAACATGGATTCGGCGATCGCGAGTGTACAACAGTCAAAGTCACATGCTCAACAGTGGGACATGGGTTTATTTAATCTTAATTACCAACAGACCAGTACTTACATATTAATAAAACTAGCTGTACCTCCGCCCGCTCATTGGTCCATTTAGTTGAGATAGACTGACGTTCGCCTTGTCCTAACATGGATTCGGCGATCGCGAGTGTACAACAGTCAAAGTCACATGCTCAACAGTGGGACATGGGTTTATTTAATCTTAATTACCAACAGACCCGTATTTACATATTAATAAAACTAGCTGTACCCTCACCCACTTCCTTGGGCATTGATTTATTTTGAAAATTGAAATCGCTCTATCCACTTACTTGGGATCGCTCTAGCCATTGGGTTACTGCTGCTCCACTTGATATATTTCTATCCATTGAACCGCTGCGACCCCACTTGGGATAGCTCTACCCACTGGTCTACTGCGGCTCTACTTGAGATTACTCTACCCACTGGGCCTGTATGACCCCACTTGTTATACGTATATAGCTATATGGAAGAATGTAGCTTACTAACCATGAAATAATTATAACAATCTGCCCTGTATTTTTGGTAGAGCATGGTTAGAAAGCAGTAAAATAGCTCATTTTTTCCGACTTGATTCACCAATACCGTTAATGTTCAGCTCCTATAAGTTCTATGGCAATTTTTAATACACACAAATCTTTCTCGATAAATGCAGATCAAGAGAGTAAAAACCGCATTCAAATCTGTTGAGTAGTTCTCGAGACTAGCGCAGTCATGCAGACATACAGACGCGCATCTGGACTTACTTTTATACTATGTATTGATACTTTTTTTAACTCGAATATATTCTTATTGCATTTGTTCTAGGTTATAGGAGACTTGCTTTCACAGACAGTTATTTTTTCTAAGCGTCGGATATATAGCTGTAAATCCGCGAGTAAAGGTGTATTTGTGACCACAGCCCTTATACTCCCCCAACTGCACGAAGATTGACTCCAGCCGTACTCCCGCTCAGAAATGTGATTCCTGGCGAAGTGTGAATAATATTGGTTAGAAAGGGGAGGCTGACGCTCAGTTGGAGTTCAATTCGATATGTAATCCCATTCTTCTCCGTCGATGCCAGACATGTTGGGTGAGATGCGGTGGCCTGGGTGATATCGTGGGAGGGCTGTGCTGCCTCCACAGGGCGGCTGAGCTCCACAGATAGATAGCCTGCCTCTCTACTTGCTAGTCACGATCTACCCTTACTGATGCTGTGTTCTTACATATTCATCAACAGAACTCTTTGAAGGCTGCGCCGTAGTTAAGGTTTATTCTCCTAACGTTGTGAAACTCTGTGCTAATAGTTTGGCAACTCGCCACCCATGCAGCACTGGTGCTGCTGCATATGTATACGTTGTCGACGGTAGGCCGAGAGCTAGTTATAAAATCCCTGCTGAAGATCCACCTGAGTGTATATTGCATATTATTGCGCCATACGTCACATAACATAACACTGCCACGGGCCTCGGCACTTTAATCATACGTCGGTCGAGTGAAGCTGTAAAATTATTACAAAGGTAAATATTTTAAAATGTTCTCTAACTATTATAATAACTAATTACTACATGCAAAGCAAAGTTAAGCAGTAATAACTAATTGTATTACTGTCTAATGTTGACGTAATGCTTGTAGTTAGACGCTAACACGTTACACTACATAATGTCCACGTGGGGCTGACACGTGCTCTAAGCTGACTATGAGCTGTCTCTACTCCGCTCTACACGCAAGTCATATAAATAATTATCATTTTTATAAAAAAATACGTGTATAATTTTTTGAACTTAGTTAATTTTATTTTATAAGAACTTACGTAAATGATAAAGTATGTTCTTCGCACTAGAGTGAGAATTTAAAGGAATATGATCACATGTTTACTATTCAGTCGTAAAAATGTATTTTTGAAAATTTGGTTTACACAATTACTTTATTTAAAGTGATAACTGAATTTAAAAATTTCCTTTCGATGACTTTATGTTCGATACGTTGTAGACTAACACTATACGTTGCCGTGTTTTGTTCGATGCATTGTGGACGAACACTATACGGTGCCGTGTTTTGTTCGATGCATTGTGGACGAACACTATACGTTGCCGTGTTTTGTTCGATGCGTTGTAGACTAACACTATACGTTGCCGTGTTTTGTTCGATGCGTTGTAGACTAACACTATACGGTGCCGTGTTTTGTTCGATGCGTTGTAGACTAACACTATACGTTGCCGTGTTTTGTTCGATGCATTGTGGACGAACACTATACGTTGCCGTGTTTTGTTCGATGCATTGTGGACGAACACTATACGTTGCCGTGTTTTGTTCGATGCATTGTGGACGAACACTATACGTTGCCGTGTTTTGTTCGATGCATTGTGGACGAACACTATACGGTGCTGTGTCGTGTTTGATGCATTGTGAACGAACACTATACGGTGCCGTGTTTTGTTCGATGCATTGTGGACGAACACTATACGGTGCTGTGTTTTGTTCGATGCGTTGTAGACTAACACTATACGTTGCCGTGTTTTGTTCGATGCATTGTGGACGAACACTATACGGTGCCGTGTTTTGTTCGATGCATTGTGGAAGAACACTATACGTTGCCGTGTTTTGTTCGATGCATTGTGGACGAACACTATACGGTGCCGTGTTTTGTTCGATGCATTGTGGACGAACACTATACGTTGCCGTGTTTTGTTCGATGTGTTGTAGACGAACAGAACAGGAACATGATTCTTCCACGAAGCATATAAAATACTTTGTAAACCAGGACAACAAAATTAATTGTTCTTCAGTCTTGTGAAGCTTAGGAAAACGTAGTGGTTTAACGGTGGAATAACTAGTGTTTTTTTTATTTTTTTAGGTTATGTTAGGTTTTAAATAAGAAAAAATGTAATAAAATGTTGCGAACGATTGTTGAGTAACGTAATCGTGCTTACTGAGTGTGCATTTATGGAGTACAGATTAAAACACTTAGCTTTATTTACTTAGTTTAACTGAAATTAAAATTACTCACCTATTTTACTCTTTTATTTTAGGCGGACTTGGACTTGTCCGATATGGTTACTATTTTTAAAATGGAATGGGAAACATCTGATTTGATTCCGTTTGTCAATAAACTATTATTATCATGATTTATTGACTAATTTGAGTTGATGTTAAATCAGAATGTTTTAAAGGATCAAGATAATCTTGCGCCCCAGTTTGTTTCGCACTCGAAACACGTGTATGCAGTAACGGCCATGTGCGAAAACAGTTCTTGGTTGGTTTGTGATACGTAATGTTTGGACCATCTACAAGTGTTGGCGAGTTGTCAAGTAGTCACGCGAGAAAATGACTACTGCAGAAAATCATCCGCCATGTCTAAGTTACTGTTACATGATGATGTCATTCTCCCAGGATGCCTTTCCAGATGTGAAGAAGGCGTAAACTTTTCTAGTTGTATTTATTGTAGATCTCTATCATAGTACCTACTTGTTTACATGATTTCAGGAATTATGGAAGTTACAAATGCAAATAATTTCATTCTTTAATGGAAAACCCACATAGTCATTCGACCCAAACGAAAACATAGGGATACTTATGTAACAGTATTACGTTTAAATATTCTTGTAGCTATATGTATATATAAATATGTAAATTTAAAAAATTTGATATTTACGTATTTGTATATATATACATAATTATGTATAGAATTAATTTGAAACCAACTCATATTTACATATTTATATATAAATAATTATGTATAAAATTAATTAGAAATAATTTTATATTTGTATGCCTACAAATAATTATTTATAAAGTACATAAAAATAATTTTTATTTCTATATTCATGTATACATAGTAGATGTAAAACGGGAGTTCTGGCTCACCACAATTGTTAGGGTTATCTATTCTAAAATTACAACAAAAACGCAGTGCACTAAATAGGGTTATTTCGTCTAAAAGTACAAGAAAAAATTAAACACTCAAAATGTGAAATTCAATGAAAAAACTATGAAATCAATTAAATTAAAATCAAAATCAAGGTATTTGAGGGCTAAATTTAATCTCTAAAGGTTTTTAAAAAGGAGCTCTCAAAAACAAGCAATTTTAAACAAAAACAAAGAAACAAGAAAACTCTATCAGTTTTTTAAAAAATGAGGGTGCAGGTTTTGGCACATGGTAAAACATGTAAAATTATGCAAAAATATGCTAATTTATCATTTTATAGAAATGAAAAAAAATTCCTTTATAAAATTTATATTTTATAAATAGTAGTATATTTAAAAAAATTCAATATGGACGGTCATTCAGACACGGATAACGAATCTAGTTATATGTCTGTAGTGAATTACGTTGTATTTCTAAATGGAGGATGCTAAATTTATCTCGATTACGAGGGATCTCCAATTGTATATCACATATCTAATTCTGATGTATCTGGTTATATTTCAGATTATTCATATGATTCAGATGATTCAGTGTTTTAGACGATTTAGAAAATTCAGATTCAGATGGTTTTGACAATTCTAGTCAATTTTTAGAACTCGGAAGATGTTTTATTTTTGTTGATTCAGAAAATTCATATGAAGAATCTTTTTCAGAAAGTTCTATTGAGGAAGAATCTGGTTACAATGCTCATAATGACTCTGATTGAGAAACAAAATAAATTCAATGAAATCATCATTATTGAAGTTCTACTAATTTTTTAAAACTTGTTCTATTTTCTCTGATTTTCACCAATTTCTCGAAGGTCATATTTATCGTCAATATTTTATAAAATGGTTAATTGTAAGTTTTGTAATTTTGAATGAAATTTGTAAACTATATCTTTAAGATCTTCAGGCGCATTATCTAAGCTATAGGAAGGGATTTTTGACCTGCTATCACATTCAAAATGTTTGTAAAACTGCAAGGCAACACACGCATTTTGTATTTATAAGGAAAATGAATTTATTTAGAATTATAAAAATTGTCTTTTATTTAATCAAAAAACCGTAAAACTTTTAAATATAACCACTCAACTGTAAGCTCAAAATTTTTTTTTAACTACCGGAACAATTTGTTGATTCCTGCATTTAATAATATTAAAATTTGATCAATCTTCAGTAATTTTTTCTTTCAAATATTCATAAGTTAGATTTATTTTACTAATTAGAACAACATTACAAACTTCCCCCTCTTCTTCAAGAGCTTTATTAAAATCAACACAATTTTTTATGTTTGCTTTTCTCTAACTACAGTAGTTTTTCTATATGAATAATCAATAACATATAAAGGACTTCGCCCTCAAAATGAATAGTAATTAATATCACCATCAAAGTTTACAGTTGGTTTATAATAAGTTCATTATTTCTAAAGTTGGTATCTGGTTTGGTTTTTTAATTTCTAGAATCGTTATAAGAAAAAAATTGTTTAAGATAAACACCGCTTTCAATGTCTAGATTTAAGTTTTATTTAGGAAAAATTTCATTTCTACCGTTTTTAACATAAATGTTTCTCACATTACAATGATCAAACATAGTAGCATGATTATGTTGTTCAGAACGATTTATTCTATTAAATTGAAAACCTACAATTATACAATCGGGCATATCAAATTGTAAATTATTAAACTGATCTTTTATATCAAAGTTAAAAACAGTTGTTCCTTTAGGAACATCTTTTTATAAAAATTGCCAATAATCAACACTAATAAGTAGTTTATGTACTTTTTCTTTACCTGCTATGGCCATGTTCGATTCGTATTCAACAATAAGATACATAATTTCTAATTTTTCAATAACAATTTTACCAGGACCAGGACGATGTTTCATAACTTTATCATCTTTGTCTATAGTTTCATAAAGAAATAAACAGATGTGATTCGATGAATTCGAAAAAAAAGTAATTTAATAACTACCATTCCAATAAACTTCATTATTATCACGAATAAAACCAAACAGATATCTAAGAGGATACAATATTTCATTTGTTTAATTTATAGAAACCATCTGAACCTCTTTTGTTATTTCATCAGATTATCAACAGCTTCAATAATATTTCCATGTTCTGGAATTTATAGTCTAAAAATTGCCAACGGAAAAAGTTAGAACAAACATCAACATTATCTGCTTCATTGTAGTTTGCCTCATCTCCAACCTTATCTCTTTTTCGTTTTTCGTTTTTCGTTATTTAAATTGTTCATAAACATAAGCATCAATTGAAAAGGAAAAGTCATCCTATAGGACTATCAAATTCAATTATACTATTGTAAACATTTTAATTCCCCCTAGTTTGATCAGTAAGAGGAAAAGTTTGTCTTTCAAAGTAAAAAAATATATGTGTGTGTGTGTGTGTGTGTATATATATATATATATATATATATATATATATATATATATATATATATATATATATATATGGATGAATCGCAGGGGGTTGCTCGAGATAAATTATAAATTACTCATTAAAAGACATAAAAAATATAAAAGCATCATGAATAAAGAATATGAAAAAATAAGAAGAAAGAACTATTATTAATGGACGAATGACGAAATATTGGTAAAAAAAAGTAGAAAAAGTAAGTGAAGAAAACAAAAACTGAATAACAGCTCTAGTTCCTGTTGCAGTAAAATATTTAGATTATCCACCTATACCAGAAGAAACATCCTTTAAAAGAGAATTATTTGCAGAACAAGAATGTCCTCATTTTGAAGAGCAAATTGGTATTATTACATTAAATGATTTGCCGCATAGAGCAGGTCATTCTACTATAAATCTAGGAGAGGAAATTGCAAAAAGAATAAATGTTATTAATGAAAAATTCGGTTTACGTGGAGTGGGGGAAAATTATTACATTGGTGATACACAAGTAACGATAAATATTAATACACTATCTGTTAAGGATAAAGAATATCAATTATCACCAGGACTTTCTAATTTGTTAACAGAGAATTCACAAGAAGCTTTTATGGGCAAATACACTGTTAACGACTATGAAAATTATGCAGAAATCATTAAAACAGCCAATGCTGCATTCCAACAATATGATCCTTACAAAATTTCAGCTTCGAGTGTAAGTTGGAAGTATAGTCATATAATTAAACCAATTTTAATGACTATATAAGACCATATTTAAGTGAATTATGATCAGAGCCGAGCACACCAAAAAGAACAAGTTGTGGAAATTTTCCTAGAACTGGTGATGGCATAAAAAATACAATATATTGCCAAAAGAATATGTTTGAATGGATGATGTTAGAAAATTGGTTTATAGTTTATTAATTATTCATGGCGAAGAAAATGCTGGATATAACAATTATTACAATGAAAAACTGAGTATAATGAATATGTTAAACAATAAATTTTCTGATTTTGTTATAAAACAATCCGGAAGGAATTCCATACCTAATAAGAGTTTTAAATGTAATTCCGCAGTCATTTTGGAGTTCTGAACATCATGGCAAAGGTATAATAAATTGGGCTTTAAAATATTTAATCTGCCTGAAATGCATTTGCCAGGCTATAATTATTGTGGCCCATTTACGAAATTAAATGAAAGATTAGAAAGAGGTGACACAGGAGTAAATAGACTAGATGAAGAATGCAAATATCACGATATTACTTATAGAGATCATAAAGATTTAGAATCTAGACATAATGCTGATAAAATTGTACAAAAAGAAGCAAAATAAATCATGTTAAATATAAATACTACAATTGGAGAAAAATTGCTGCTGCTGCTGTTGCTTCAGTATGTTTACAAAAAGAAAATTAGGTTGGGAAATTAAAATGTTTTATTGTGTGTGTATATATATATACTTATATATATGCTTATAAATGAAGATAACAAATATAACTTTCGATATTCCCTTTGAAGAATTAAAAGATTTCGGTATAGATCAATCTTTAAAAAATTATCAAATTGCAAGAAAAATAAAAAATTGAAAGAAGTTAAAAGCTTAAAATTAACTTTACTAGTGCAATCAGTTAAAAAAGATGGCCAAAGAAACATCTGGAAGTGGTTTACATCATGGAGAAATAATTCCCCTCATACTTGCTGCTTTATGAGCATTTGGTGGTTTAGCTAGCGGCATAGCCAGTGGAGATACTGCAATTTATAATTTTGTTGAACAAATTAGAAAAAATAAAAAATAACTAGAAGAACAATAGAAACACAATTTAGCAGTGGAAAACAAGGGTGGAAAAAGATTAGTTGCGAAAAGGGTAAGGCCAAAAAAATTGAATATATGCCCACTATCTAATATCGATATTGAAAAATGTGTATAATGATTAAATATTAAGCATTTAAGAAATGTTTATATGATTGACGAATTACCGAAAAGTATGCTCAAAAATGAATGTGCTGTGGTAAATTTTGATATTTCAGGAAATCCGGGGACTCATTGGGTTTGTTCTTTTAAAGAAAACAACAATGTTTACTATTTTGATTTATTTGGAGGTAATATTCATAGTAGTTTTAGTAATTATTTCAAAAATAGCAATGTTTAATACAATGATGATCGAATTCAGAATTTTAATTCAGTTATATGTGGACATCTATGTTTAATTGTATTTTTTCTCAAGTATTTAAGTTTAATAATATAATTTCAATATTATTAAATGATAGCTAAATTTGGGAAACCATTAATCTAATCTTTAAATAAAGTTTTTGACACTAGTACTTATGATTTAAAATCATATGTAGATTGTTATTCCAGTGTTTCTTCTTTACAAAGTGAACCATCCAACTGTTTTGATTATACGAAAACTTATGTTTCTTTTCTAGGATGTAGAATTGCTAATATAGATGAACCTATAAATAATAAAGATACAGTCAATAAAGGATATTTCGATATACATATAGCAGATTATCCACTAAAAAAGGATGCCGCTTCAAAATATAAAACTATTGTTTCTGATTATGCTTTAAAAGAAGATATAAATTTACAATTCAGTAACACTATTGCTGATTGTATAAAACAAATAAATAAAGCGAAATAGGCATTTAAAAAAGAAGTAGATTCGAAATACAATACTATTTCTTCTGCTTTACAAGATCAAATAAGTAAAGTTTTTACTTATACACACAGTTATATTTCTTTTCAGCATCGTAAAATTACTAGTCTGGCTGATCCTACAGTTGGAGATGATGCGCTCAATGTAAGATATTTCGATAATGGAATAGCTGATAAATTGCACAATTTAACCAGAGAAACTGTGAAAATTTGTATAGAATTAATTAACTCGAAAGCTGTAGAAAAATCATATATATTTTATTTACCTGTAAGGTGGGATAAAAGTAATAATAATTTTCGCTTAGATAATAATCTAATTTTCTTTACTTTTTTATGGATTGTACTGTTTATAAAATAACTACTGCTAATGTTATTTTTTCCTAATACTGTGACTGTATTTAGGGAACTACAAAAATAGATTACAGTAAGCCTTTTGATGTTTACAGAGGCGATATTTTAGCTTTTAAAATCAGCAAAGAGAAAATATCTAATTATAAAGATGGGGTGAAAACTACAATAGGTATATTCGTGAAATATAAAGATTAAATATTGTGTTATCTACTGTGGCGACTGCTGCACGATCTTCCAGCAACAGGAGAAAGCATATCTGCACAGTTTTCTTTGTTAGCGACCACAGCGAGCGCTGTCTGTGACAGGAAGTGTTATCATAATTGTACTGTTATCTGTACTTGCTGATGCCTAGTCACTGCGATACACAGTGCTGCGAGCAGGCTAACAGGATACGAGCTCAGCACATCTCGCCTCATGTAGACATTTAATTTTCGTCTTGCTCACTCGACCACCATGGCTCAGTGGTAAGAATGTTTGTCTTGTAACTCAAAGGTAGTGGGTTCGAAACCCTGATTTAAGAGGATAATTTAATAGTGTGAAAAGGCACCCACACTGTTAAATTATCACCAAGGCATTCACCATTTGAGCCAAAAAAACATTTCAATTGTTGTTGCTCATACAGCAATGTATGAGTATTGACACAGATTAAGTGATACTCTTAAGGGTACTTCACTTGTAGTATGACAGATATATGAGCTGGAGTGTTCTCTATATGATGTAAGCCGCCAGCATAATAACGGGAAGGAGTACCACATAATAAATTTAAAAAATACAAAATAAAAATAAAAAACTCCTCACTTCACGCGGACTATATCGCCAACTTTGGATTTCGGATTAGTAATCATGTCTACAAATTTGTTTGCATTTTTTTTTGTTTTTTTTTTTAATTGACTTCAATTGGTTTCACGCCCATGGTGGATATTGAGATTTTTGCTGTATTATTTCACTAAATCATCTAATATATTTACCTATTTGTAATTGCTATTCAAAACAAACTTCTTTCACATTTTATTCTTCATAGTTAGATTACATCTCTCTACAACACAGGATTTAAGTTCACTGAATATAGAATAGTGATTGATGATATATTTTTGCATAAGTTTTTTAAATATTTTATTATAAAATTCTAAGCCATTATCGCTTTGAATATTATGTGGTTTTCTTTTAATTAATATAGATCATAAAGCAATTGCTTGATTATTGGCTGTTTTATCTTTAATTAGTATAGCAAATGCATATTTGAGAATACATCAATAATTGTCATAATATATTTATATTAATTATTTATATGTGATATGCATTTTAAATTACCAGTATCCATCTCAACAACCTCGATTTTCCATAACTCATCAACACTATACGAAATTACTTTTCTTTGGGGGTAATTTTTTCACACAAGTTTATATAATTCATTCATTATTCCCTCTCTTGCAGTGGGCAATTTTTTTTAGAAATATTGATTTTTTAAAATCACGTATCGAGCATATACTTTTCTGAACTAATCGCCCAGTTTTAGTACTTTCAGTTGTTATATTATTATTTTTAGTAACCTTCTACACTTCAAGCACCAAATGTTCTCCATTTAATAGTTATATATATATATATATATATATATATATATATATACACATATATATATATACATATATATTCACAATAGAGAGTTAAAATAAATAATCTTTTATTTGATTTCGATACTTCGTGTAGTCCATTTTTCTACTCATGTATATTATAATAAAGTCATAATCATCATTTCAACATTTCGCACAGATCTCTTTAAATTTTTTATAAGACATATCGCTAATGACAAAATCATTAAACGTGTGTCTCAAGTTTGTGTCATCTTGTTTAAATATACATAGAAAATTCGCATTGTCTCTCACAAGTTGTTTTGGTATTTTCGAATATGTTTTTGCTAAATAAAATAATCAATGGGGAGGCATGAAATGCCTCCCCATAGTACGGTACTCACGGACTATGTCTTGAGTCTCTAAAATAACATCATCAAATACAATCAGAAATTCGTCTTTACATTGATCTAAAGGGACCATTCCCTCAGTATTATTAAAAAAGTATGTCATTTTTCTTTAACTCTTAATTTTTTAAAGGCCTAATCGAAATCATTTTGTATCATAATATATTTGGCTTGATTCAAATTTTTTGACACAAACATAAAATTTATTCAAATATAACCATCCTAACTTATAAGTAAAATTGGTTATTAAATGGGTTTACCTACAATTGCTCAGGCCTACAATTATACCTCTAATATTATCAGGCAATAATTCGCCATTATTTTTATGCTTAAAGTTTTCTACATAAATTAAAACACCGACACCCCAATTAACTGTGTGCATCATAGGCTGCTTTGGCTGACGCTTTTTCATTCAATGAGATAACTTTTAGTATTAAATGGATAATAAAGTATTAAAGTTAACAATTAATATTTTTATACTGAAGAAGAAGCTTTATTATGATATAATTCATCAAGATAAATCAATCGCATTTTTTACTCCAAATATAGATAGTAATACTATAACGATCATTGAAGATATGAGTCCTAATGTTGATAAAAATGAAGTTACAGCTATTCCTCGAAGTCAATATGTCAATATAATATCGAATCCTAAAAAGAAACTATAAATGCAAATTGATGCATTTTCAACAAACAACATTGAATTAACAGTAGACAATGTTAAAATATCAGTTAAATATAAGTTCGATATTAAACTTGATGACCAATTATCTGATATTCTTGGTTTTGAAAGAAATCTAACTATTGAAATGACAAAAAATACTGTAGGCCCTAAATTACCTAATTTTATTCAGTTTAAGACATTAATTGTCCACTGTAATTTATCATTTGGTATACTTATTAAAAATGATGAATCTAACCATTTGGAGACGTATTATAGCAAGTTTTCCACTAAAAACTATGTTCAGCTTTGGATATTATATCATTTATGAGCCCGCATATCTGATTTATTATAAATTTAAAAATAAGCAATTTTAATTATATTGTTTTAGAAATTAGTGCTGAAAATGGCTAACTAATTGATTTTGATGTTGCTGATATCGATGTTGTTTTAGAAACTTAACCACACATTTTTTCATGCCTTCGATTTTTTGTTTTCCTTTTCCCCAACCTTGTAAACATACATTTTTGCTCTTAGACCAACAAATTCTGTCATTATTTTACCACTACATTTGTCTTTGATTTTGCCTAAAACTTTCTTGTTTATTTGGGGTATGTTATAGATATTGTTGTTTGGATAGTAACTTGTATCAAATTTATCTAACACTGTCTTCATATCTTCATTAAAATCTTCTATTTTTATATTATATATATATATAGCTGTTGGTGTCTTGATAACATAATTCAATGTTATCACCATATTTTGGTTTCATCACATTATAATGGAAGTTGTGCATTAACTCCTTCGATATATCTAAAATTCATGTCCACATAAATTGGCTTATTAAATTTTGTTTATTTTATTTATATGTATAGCTGCAAGATTCCAATTAAATATAGTACTTTTCTTGAAAATTTACTTTTCTACTAATTTTTGACATTTTTCTGCATCTCATATCAGTTTTATATCTACTCTATTTGTATTATTTTCCATAGTTTTGCCGAACACAGAATTATTCATCAGTTTGTAAAAATATTTTTCGAAGTCGTGTTTGGCATTAGTTCACATTGATGTATTCAAATCTATATACTTCTTCAACCAATTGGACTGATCAAACTTTAATATTCTATGTATTTTAGTAAGTTTTAATCCATTATTTGAGCAATATTTTAAATTACGATAGTGAATTACATACTTTTCTTTTTGTTATGTATAATTGTTAATAAGTTAGATTATTTTGTTTTTGGAACTGATTTATTTTCAGGACAAAAATGTAGATCCTTATGTAAATTATGTAGCTCTTGTGGATATTCTAAATCAACTTCTAATATATAACCATACTCTAAAACATCTTCCAAATCTAATATTTATGCACTCCAGTAATATAAATCATTTAATGTATTATAAACCAGTCGAAACTTCCATATGGTAAATATTGAGACATTGCCCATCCATAAAGATTATTTGCATCGATATATGCTAAATAATTTGATTCTTGATTATGATTAAAATATTCTAAATATTTATTATTGGCTTTAACATATTGTTTACAGTTTTGTGAAATTCCACCTCTAATTCCCTTTTGTGTCATTAAAACCATGTCATAATCATGTAATAAATTTTGTGGTTGTTTGGTAATTTTAGGCATTGCTTCCTACAATAAACCTAGAGCAGTAAGATACCACAATGGATCTAAATCGTATGCATTTATACATGTATTTCTAAAATTTTCAAACACATCTGCTAATAATACGTCACTTTTTAAACAGAAGTCATGATATTCGCTAAGATTTTACATATTAAATTGATGCCACGCATGTTTTGAATGTTCATGATCACGGCCAGTTATGTCAGATTCATTAATTTGTTGTAAAATTCACTCTTTGGTGGAAGTTCAGTTTCTTCAAAATATTTTCCAACTGTTCATATAATCGTATGTATAAACTCCTTTTCTAAGTACTAAGTCTACTTATTCTTTTGGAAAGGGTTTTTGTGTGTTTTTTTAGGGTCTTTACTTAAATTAGATGATAATCCATCTAAACTACTTGCCATTAATTTAAAAGTGTCAACAAATTTAATTTTTAAATTTTCTGTTGCTTTCCCAAAAGTAGTAAACTTTTCTTCATTATTTACAATTAAATCTAGATTTTTTTCATCATATCCTAGCTCTTTAATTAATAATTGCGCATCATACTCAGCTAAATTATGGAAATATATTGGTACAAAGTTATGTAATTTTAATTGGTAATTACAATTATTACATACGAGATTAATGGATTTTCCACATATATGATTGTGATGATGTACTTTTCTATTTTCCTCCGTATTTTCAAATTCACATACAGCACATCTTTTTGATTTACTATATAATATTTTTTTTTTTTTTTTAGTGGATGCATTGGTTCAATTTGTGAATATATTTCTCCAATTTTTCTACTTCCCTTTTCATGCAACGAATAAACTTTTTATGTTCATCTGTGCCTCGATATACAACTGGAAACTTATAATCACCACAAGGAGATACAATATAATAGCAAAAACCAGATGCTATGTGTAATTGATATTTCATAGTATATGACTCATCATTCAGCTTTAAATTAATGTTATTTATTTGTTCATTAGTGAGATTATATCTTTCTTTAAGTATCTCCTTATAAAGTCCATTATCGACATAATTTTATGTTAAAACAGAGTATTTTTGGATCAATTAAAATTTATATGTTTCCCTTGGATTTGGCTTAGTTGTTGATATTTTCTTCAAAATTTACTCAAAATCGGCATATATTGCAAAAGGAACCTTCACTGTATGTTTGTAATTTTTAAATTTTATTTGCTCTCCTTTCAGAGGTATAGTGATTTTTACTGCTTCATTTTCAGAGTAGTCTTCTGAATGTGTATTTAATTTCTCTTGAGAGGTAAAGAATTGAAGGCACATATCATACATATGTTTTACCAAGCTCATTATTCTTCTGCATTGAAAGCAGCACAGATAAATCTTTAATCCAACAATAATGTGAGTTATCACCTTCTTTGAAATAAGGTAAACTTATATGCTTATCCTTTTTAAGTTTTGTATGCTTATGTGGATATACTATGGATTTATCGCCTTCATCTTAAATAGAGTATACATTTATAGATACATCAATTTGATTTTCTATTTTTGGTATATCATCCATTTTAATTGGATATTCAAATTTATCTATTACTTTATCAATATTAAGCCCCACATTTTTTTATTTGGTTACTCTGTCCGAATTCTTGTCTGCTGGAAATAATGCAGATTTTACAGCCCAAAGGAAGCGTTTTTGATAATTATTTTTAACATTTATGCATGCTTTCTTATTCTTAATATCATCTGGTAACTATATATGATGAGCCATTTAATGGATTACACATATTTATAGCTAATTGTATTCCCATTATTCTATCCAATGCCCATCCTGAGCCTCTTCTCTGAAATTCAGATAATTGTCTAATTATTTCTTGTATTATGAATTTATAAATCTTTTCACTATCTCTTTCATTCAATATTGTATAATTGTGTGATTGAAAAGTAAATCATTCTACTTGATTATTTATCTTGCCTACGAAAATAGGCATATCATTTAATACTGGCTTTTAGCCCTCTATGTTCCTAAGATTAGTGCGTATTATCTCACATGCCCTATTACTGAAGTCAAAAAATGAATAGGCTGTAATACATTAAAGGTATTTTCTATGTTATATATTGATATCCTACGTTTAAAAGCTTTATTAAGTAAGTAATTTTTATTGGTTCTTCTTTTTCTTCTGTTATCAAATAAATAATTATAGTATTGAAATGTTTCTTCTAATTCTTTTATACCTTTGGGATGTAATTAATTGATATTAACATCAGCTAAGAGCAATTTTGTAGATTTTTTTTCTCAGTGTTCTTTTTTTCCACTCTTCTATAAGCCTTTGACTAAAAATGATATAAGAGTACTGATTAGATGATTTTTCCTTAGTCTGCTTATATATATATCATTTTTAAATATCTAGCAATATCTCTGAACTTCCTCACTCCCACATTGTTCAATTTAGCTGTTATGTAAGACTCCATTTTTATGACTGTATTTATAAGAGAAAAATTCTATAAATAAAATATAAAAACAGATATACAGGATAAGTCAAAATGTGCTTAAATTACTGGGAAACCGTATTTAACCCTGTTGTTATGACAATAATTCGTCATATAATCACAAAAACATTATTATATGTGATTGAATATTTGTCCTTACTATTTTTATTAAAATAAAATAATTTTATATATTCATTAGTTTTGCATAATTTACGTGTCTTTGTTGGGTAATTATCATGTTGATTTTAGTTGAGAATATCTAATGCTGTATTGTGCAATTTACTGTTTTTATGCTTTTTAAGAGATGTATTATAAATATATTTTCTACATTCACACATTACTCTCTCTTTTTTAATTCATAACGACTACTAGCATATTCACTATAACATTATTTTAAAGATGTTAAAATGTCTCTCTTTTGTGCGTTTATGTGGTGCAAAACTTTCTACGTTTGTACTTCACCACATTTTTACATTGCGTAGATATGGTATTATTTTCCATTTCGAGCATCGTTTATTTTTTATTTATTAAGAAAATAATTAATTAAGATAGAGAAAAATATTTTCCTTTTTATATATATATGTATATATATATATATATATATATATATATATATATATATATATATATATATATATATATATATATATATATATACACACATTTTCTCTCTATAAATTACACAAAACGAAAAATGAAATCTCTCCTCAAGAAGTTGAACAATTCGTATGAATTGACTAAACTACAAGATCCAGTATAAAATTATAATGGTTTACTGCTACAAATTTTGAAATTTATGAGTTTAAGTTTGGTAAAAAAAATTAATGGTATTCTAGATGATAAGTACAAAATTACTTTATCAGAGTGTTATTTGGAGAGTGTTATTTGAAGGTACGTGATAAAAATGCTTTGAAACTGATAAATGAGAAGAAAATTTTTATAGCATATGGAAGCTTAAGAGAAGCTAAAAATGGAAAGTCTGTGCATGAAATTGAATTTAATATTAAAATTCAATCAATAATATTTTTAATCTTTCATTCGATTTTGCTTGATTTGGTCGTAAATGTACTTGATTTAGATTGCTCGCTCGCAAAATTAGCGTTTCTAGAAAACGATAAATTTGCATGTTTTTCGCATAATTTTACATATTTTTACCCTGTGTCAAATTCTTCACGCTCATTTTTGAAAATGCAATTTTTTTTTGCTTTTTTTTTTTTTTTTTTTTTTTTGCTTAAAATTGCTTGTTTTTGAGAGCTCCTTTTTAAAAAGCTTTTAGAGCTTAAATTTAGCCCTCAAATACCTTGATTTTATCTTTAATTTGTTTGATTTTCATCGTTTTTTCATCGAATTTCAGATTTTGATTTTTTAATTTTTCCTGTACTTTTAGACGAAATAACCCTATTTAGTGCACTGTGTTCTTTGTTGTAATTTTAGAATAAATAACCTTAAACATTGTGGTGAGCTAGAACTCCCCTTTTACATCTACTATACATAATTAGCTGCGTGTTTTTTCCTAGGGCGAACGACTCTATGGGTTTTCTCAGAGTGCTCCCATATATTTTACATATCAATTTTATGGTGGAAGGCCTCCTGTGGGCTCAAGCTTAAACTTTGTACTGCCAAAAGAACTGCATTTATATAGAAAAAATGACAGTTGACATTTTGACACCGCGAGGTGAACATCGACTTGGACGCACTCTCTCGCCAATCCCACAAGTATGAGTTGCGAAAACGACCGTCTGCCTTCGAACTCAACTAACATAGAGCCACGATCTGCATCATCGCTAACCGGTTGTCTCTAGTGCCGACTATACGATCGAGTTCTCACCTATGGTCAAAGTGCTCGTCGGCATGACAGAACGGTGCACGAAGAGTCCTCCTCCCGCGACGAAGTATTACGTCATTGGTATCATGCAGTTTGTGCAAGGCGATACACTGGAAGTACATACTGAGATCTGCAAGGATTCGTCTGCTGGGAGTCAGCAAGTGTTGCCGGCAATACATCTTGCTGTGTCGATGGATGCCTGTTCGACAGGCGGTTATGATGAGACAGTTAACGTTAGACGGAATGAGTGCAGTAGAGTCGGTTTGTGTGTAATGTACACTCGCAAGACTTTCACGTGAAGTCGGCGGACTTCAAAGTAAATAGTCGCCGGCTCTAAACACTGATGAGCACACAACTCCTGCTACAAAGAATAATAAATGTAATGTTGAAGATGAAACAGGAAGTGAAGAAAAATTGATGAAGATCACATAGATGGTAATGAACATGAAGACAGTGATAATGTTGAAGAGAATGATGGCGAATATCTCGATGCACTGACATATTTGCTGCAATGAGCTACACGAAGAAGACAGAAGACGTCCAGAATACTGACTTTCTATTTCCAGAAGACCCGAATGAACTTGTTCACAAACTCAGATATTTTATTGATCTTTTAAAACACGGCGATTACTCGCTCTTTGCTGAGATATATATTTGATCATTAGAAAACTGAAGGAACTGGGATGTATAGCATGATGAGATGAACTGCTTTCTCCTGAAACTGTAATTACAATATATTAATAAATTACTATTATTATAAAATAAAAGTTTTTTCTTTATTTGTTGCGTGTCGTGTCCTTTTATCCCTTACAACTTTAAAGTGGTGCTGTGAGCATTCGTCTATAAACGAAAATATCTGCATATAGGAAGATAATGACTTTGGTATAAAAACCCTCATTAATTCTGACAACATGTACAAACTTTGGAGAGAGGTGGTGAACATTTTTTTATACATGTATGGATAAACACAGATGACAGGCAAATGGATTGATGATTGACGTGATATATTGTGATTGCGGTGTTCATTGTGATTGTGATGCTGATTGCGGAGCTAATTGATGGAAAGATTGGTAAAAAAGCAAGTCGTTCATTAATTTTTTTTTTTAAATATATTTTTTGAATGTAATTTATTTTAATTTTTTTTGTGTTTAAAGTCAAGGTACGAGATCAAAGGTTTCAGACATCAAACATGGTGGTGGTAGTAGTCAGTAACATAATATGATCACTGACTTTTATGAATTTATTCAATGTTTACAATTTTTTCTCGAGTTTTGGTTTTCAAGGTTATCTAAGGTCATGGTTATAGGGTCAAGGTCGCCTGGGTCTAACATGACGGTTGGGTGATGTCATAACATGGCGACTGGTCGGTCACAGTCTGTCGTCACCTCTGAAACCAAACATTAATATTTTTACTTTTGTAATTTTTTAAAATAAATGTTTTAGTAATTATTATAAATATTTAGGTTTTTTGGATTTTTGGAGAACTTCTTGGGTTTAAGGTCATCCAAGGTCACCTGCACTCATACCGCCATATGGCGGTAGTAGTCAGTAACGTAATATTCTTGCTGACTTTTACGAATTTTTACTCGAGTTTTTGTTTTCAAGTTTATCTAAGGTCACAGGCTCACCTACATCCAATATGGCGGTAGTAGTCAGTAACATAATATGCTTGTTGACTTTTATTAGTTTCCCCAGGTTTTGTATTTAAGCTCATTCAAGGTCACAGGATCAAGGTCAAAGTCACATGGATCCAAGATGGCGGACGGGAGACGAGAATGACAGAGCACATGTCCGGCGCTACGAATTCGGAATCCGTTGTGCCTAAGTCACCATAATCCTTCTACTGCTGAATATGCTATATCATGAAAACCAGGTAATTAATTTCAACTTAACTCGTATGCTGTCACTGTATATTAAAACCATCGAATGTGTACATACAAAGTCTCTTTTGTCCACAATATTTGTCAATTTAAAGTTTTTGTGTCATATTTCGGGGGAAAACTAACAGTTTCCCCACCAAATTTGGCAAAACGTAACATTAAAGTAGACTATGTAATTTTATATGTATGAATGGGAAAGATACCATTTTTCAAAATGACAGCCATATGAACATTTTAATCTCAGTTTGTTATATCTAGGAAACTACGAAACAAATTTCAATTTATTCGCTAACTTTGTATGTTGACGATATATATTATAAATATGTCTATAGAGAGCCTAATTTTTTTGCCATTTTGTAAGACAGCCCCACATGAAAAAATATGTTTGTATTATATCTCGGGATACAATCAAACAATTCCTACCAATTTTGGCGAAGATGTTGTACTGTGGTATGTCATATCAATGTGTATGTTTCCAGGATAGCGGCTATAAAAACATTTCAGCTTGTAGTGTGCTTTATCTACGAAACTATATAACCAATTTTAACTTAACTTTGCATACTGGCAGTATTAATGACAACCATTGAAAGTGCTAATGTACAACCTTTTTGTCCTCCACTTATGAAGATCGTCACTTATAATAAATGGAGTTTGTTTTCTGTGTCCCAAGGACCAATCAATCAATTTCCATCTAATTTCACACGCAAGGATTGTTACAGTAGGATGTGTGAACTGTCGTGTTTTAGTTATGACAGGTCTTTTTAATTCCATTAATATAAAACATTTATATTAGTGTTATATATATATCAAACAATTGATCGAAATTCAACCAGTGTTAGTATGTTGACAGTATATATTAGAAGCATCTTATAGGGAACCTCTTTTTTTAAATAGTTTTGTAAGACAACACCAAATAAGAAAATAAAATTCTCGTGCCATAGCTCAGGGACCAATCAAGATTCACACCAAATTCTTCACACAGCTAACGCTACGGTAGGCCATAGACACTTATTGGCTCAAAGCGACGAGCCTGTAAATATGTCATGTCAGCAAACCGTATCATTTAAAACATTTCACTAATTGTATCCCCCCTAGTGCAGTGACTGCAAGCTAGTTTATCTTACAATGTTTGCTTTTCTCGGTTCCTGAGTAAGGCACGTGTATGTGTGTGTGTGTGTGTGTGTGTGTGTATTTGTAACTCTGTCACTACTGTTGCATGTTCTCACATGATATCGCTGTCAAAAATATGTCATGGCCTACCTACCATCTAAGCTTTGACGAGCTTCATTAAAAATTATTTGTACCCAACTAGAGTGAAGTATGCTCATTAATTATACCAGTGATTTGTTGTTTTATTTCTTATAATTTAAAAAATAGTGGGTTATAAAATGAAAATGCAAAAAGTTTGTACTTTTAATTTTTAATTTTAGTGAAACGGCATTTCTGTAATAATTTTAAGTTTAACAGCGCCTGTTATTAAGTAATAATTTTTCTTTCCTGTCAAGCAACCTTGAATAATATCAACGCTCCAATAGCAGCATGTTACTGACAGCCAATAACATAAGCTAAGAGGCAAGCAAGCGTGTGAATTTTATAGTATAGTTTTCATTTGCCTTGCGACTATTTATTTGTTGTATCTATTGCACAGTTTAAGACAATATCAAAAATATATTAATCAAAATTTACTTCCTTTTCAAATCCTTATATTATAAAATCTCATAAAACTGTCAAAATATAATCTTTAAAGATTATTATCACTACTTAATATAATTCCAGGTTTTTTGTGTTGATTTGGTGGTATTTCGTGTATTTTAGATTCGGTTGTTATTATATCACTATATTATCCCGTGAAAGTATGATATTCCATTCTTCAAATTCCAACGTAACTACATACCGTGGTTATTTGTTAAACCTCATTGATGCGTCATGTGCTCCAAGATAAACCTGATAGTAGCACAGATAATGTAAAACGGAGTTGAAGCTGATATCGCCAAAATACTGATTGTTTGACCGGGCTACCAGCAGACATGTAATATTTTATTAAATATGTTTTGTGACAAATGGCAGGATGATTGTATCTACAAGTGACTGAATTTCATTCCCAATGTAACATGTTTGTTAAGTAATACATTGCGGCTGAATATATAATTCTACCAACATCACTATGTAGTACATGCGCAACAAATATTATTTTTATTTTACAAAAAGTGCTCGGAATTGCGTTTTCAAACACTTCCCGTGAGTAACTACTCGATGTAAATATTTAATTTTGGAAAAGTTCATTTATAAACGGCCAATTAAAAAGCTATCACTTTGATTGGGTGTATCTAAACGCTTTATCTAATATGCATTACCAGCAAACTTAGGAAAATTTTTATTGCAGAAAACTTCAAGTATATTAAAGCTAGCTATAGTGAATGGGCCTTCAATAAGCCTTGTAAAGGGCGGGATTACCAGAAATTATGATATACTTGATGTTATCAGCTGATTACAGAAACTTTCTAATAAAAACGTCCTGTCATCGATACAAGCGTCATCCCTCTAAGTCAAAAAATATGATAGTTTTATGGGAAAGAAATATTCTAATCACTTAAGTCTGTAATTTTATAATAAATAATTTTCAGTAAAAAAATGTACTCTGTGTGTACAAAAAGTGGAAAATATAACCATCCAATATCCTGCGAGAAAATCTGAAACTTGTGTACTATTAATCTACAGCTATTGCCAAGTTATTTGAAGCAAATTAAATATATTTAATGAACTTCTACTAACATGGATACACATACATTTTTAAGTAACGTGCTCAGCGCAATAGACAAGAAACATGCTCAGCGCAATAGACAAGAAACATGCTCAGCGCAATAGACAAGAAACAGGCTCAGCGCAATAGACAAGAAACATGCTCAGTGCAATAGACAAGAAACATGCTCAGCGCAATAGACAAGAAACATGCTCAGTGCAATAGACAAGAAACATGCTCAGTGCAATAGACAAGAAACAGGCTCAGCGCAATAGACAAGAAACATGCTCAGCGCAATAGACAAGAAACATGCTCAGCGCAATAGACAAGAAACATGCTCAGCGCAATAGACAAGAAACATGCTTTTTGGAAATGTCACCTTGCAGTGAGTACGTTAAAATGCTGACAAAAATAACCAATATTATTAGTATCACAATTACATTGCAAATTACGTAAGACACTATACCAACGACTTAAGACACTATGCCAACGACTTAAGACACTATACCAACGACTTAAGCATGGAATTAAGTACTGATCATGGTGAATTTTTTCGCTTTCTTTTCATTGTCTTTCTTCACCAACATCTTTTTACAAAATATCACTGTCAATATTATTTTTGGTTTGACGAAAAAAATTAAAAAGTTTTGGGGAAAAAGTATTTTTTTTAAATATTACAAATAGTTTATTTACATGTCAAATTCGCAACCCACAAAACTAATTCTTATCCAAAATTTTATCTCATCAATTAATTTTCAAATTCTGTTAGCGTGAAGGTACGTACGTGTGTAGCGAAGGTTTAAGGAAACTGTGTTGAAAAGTTGGTTATCAGTGTTTCAGTAAACAGTATTGAAGTTGATATGACACATTGTAAGCGATCCTAATTAGGAAGGAGATATTGTACTATGGCAGTCCCTTAATGAACTCTTATATTGGTGCGTGGTTATCTTTAACTGATATAGACGTTTGTGAAAAGTCGTAGTGTGAGTTAGGTTAGCTGACTGCTCAAGAAAATTGTAAAACCAACTTATTTTAAATTATTGAACTGAAAGACGTTTAAAATGTATGTGTAAGGTGCAAACAAAATCAGGCGAATAAACTTTGATTACGTGATTTTATGAACTTTTATATTACCGAAATCTAATGATTTTATATTTTTAGGTATTATGGTGTATCGTATTCATTATAAACAATATATCCCAATGAAGTACAATCGAAGAATAATAAAAATAAGCTTTGATATATTCAAGTTAGAGTTTTTTTTATGGTCGCACTGCCCAGTGTATAGATCATTACAGCAGATGCTCACCTGAATGTACAGTTTTAAAAGTTTGGTTTAATATTTCAATATGTCGAATATACGTAGTGCAATCATTATGTTGGTGTGCGTCATGGTGTGTGGCTGCATACACTCAGTTTGCCACAGCTTATTGGCTGTCGTAGTATGTGAAAGTTTAAACTTGAAGTGAAGTGTAAACACAGAGTTTTAAACAACTCGAATTCTCAAGCAATTCACAAGCCGAGTTATGTCTTCACATCTGTGTATCTAGGAACAAGTTAGTTAACTCTTTTTTGTATGTCTTGCATAAGCCACTAGACAAGAAGGTCTCCTGGATAAGCTTGACGACCTATGCATCCTTGTGCAAATATCTTTCTGCTACATCACCAAGGCTAGCCGGGTTCAATCCCCGGCCGGGTCACCGGATTTTCGCAATGTGAGAATCGTGCCGGATGATGTTGGTCGGCGGGTTGTCTCGGGGATCTCCCGTTTCCCCCGCTCCTTCATTTCGGGGCCGCTCCATATTGATTTCAATCACCACCATCGGCTCTCAAGATCTCGCTGTTAATAGCCACCCAAATCTCTTCACTTTCTTCTACAACACTTCGATTCCCCTCACGCCCTCTACACGTCGCTAGGATGAGAGTATGTACTGTCAGTGACATACATCGGAGATAATGGAAACAGCTGACACTTCATGGAGCTCCATTAAACTAACCAGGTACTGAAAGAGCTGACACAGAGCAAGGCGTTCGCGAGGACCTGGGTTCAAATCTCTTCTGGGTCCGGTTTCCCACGGATAGCTGACATCACTCCAAGTGAAGGAAACGTCAAGCCATAGCCAACACGACTGCAGAGTGACCTCCAGGGGGTTGGTGTTGGGGGGGGGGGGAGCCTAGAGTCCTGAGGAAGTGACTCCTCTTCCTTCATCCCTTATTGAGATCGGCACTCTGGCTGCAGCGCAACTCTTAACTGAGTCTTGCGACATCCATAAGTGATGTGTAATCGTCCCCAGGGAGGTGTTCATGGTCCAGCAGACATGGCGTAGCACTGCCCGGGTCACGTGACGTGCTCCTGCCCCTGGGATACATGCTGTGCTGCCATACACAGCCCCTGGCATGTAGGCTGCCACAAGTAGCCTCTTCTAGCTAGGCTGTCGGAGACTGCTTCCCAATCTCTCACTCAACCACCGATAATAAAACAATCATAGTCACGTGGTCGACAGTGACAAGCATATTTGTTTATTCAACAAACCCGTTATGTTATATAATGAAACACTTGAACTAACGTGTTTATGTATACAATATTCTTATTGCATTAAAAGTAGAATAGGAGAAGTGTACAAACATCTGAAATCAGTGGCCTTCATGAACAGAGTTCTAAGCTCAGATCTTATCCACACTGCTTCTATAGTACTAGTGGCAGGGAAGCTGTTCATATTTGGAACACAGATATCGCGCAGCTCACATGTGCTCTGTACCACATATTGTCTCTGAGAGCTGTGGCACAAGACACGTGGTTGGAGTAGCTTGCTGTGCTCTATGAAGCGCCTGAAGCTAGGCTCCGCCATCGCGCGTGCTCCTGGACCCGCTAGGCAGTACTACTGCACAAGTATGGAAGTAGAGAGAGTTTCTACGTCTCGTAGACAGCGAGGTTATTGCAGAAGGAGCAAGTTGCTAAGAGAGAAGAAGAGCAGAGGTGTACCATATCCTGTAGCAAGGAACAATACCAGAATCAAGAAACTGACATGAGCCTGGCCGAACCAGGAATTGAACCCAAGTCCTCTCGGAAGCGAGTCCTGTCGTTTACCACTGTGCCACCTCCCGCAGTCGTTGGGTTTTTGCTCACCTGGGTGTGAGGAACAAACCTGTGTTTCATGTTCCCCCTGCCTGCTGGAGACTGCTAATTATTCTACATTTAATAAAAAATAATCTATACAATGTGCAACTAGATAGTAATAAACATCATCATCCGCAGCTGTTTCCAGCCTTTAGCTGCACCAGCATAGATAAATGTCTCCACATCTCCTGCTATCTCTTCATAACTTTTCCTCCTTGATCTTGCTGCAATCTTTTCCCCTCTGCTGTACAGCAGTCATTATCTGGTCCTCCCACCTCCTTCTTTGTTTTCCCTACCGTTTCTGTATTCATTACATTTATGCGCGGTAGAAGTTATTAAAGTCCGGAATCATATTCATATGACATGCTCGCTGAAACGTAGCCTACAAATACACTCAAACCTGACACTTTATACGTAAGACAGAAGCTCTTAGTCCCAGGTAAATATGTAAGACAATGTGGACACTTGAGACATTCTCGCACGCTCTTGTAACGTCCATTACAGAACAGGTCACATCATAACACAACAAAAGCCAATGGAATTAAAAACATCACTTAATATGTTGGCCCATTTTAATAACGCTTTTCTGTAATAGAAACTATAACTACAAGCCAAAAACAAGCCATTTTCAATACAATGTTGTACAAATTTATTTTTATTCTGCCCAACAAATGATTTAAAAATAGGTTTTTATGCAGTTAAAATAATTATTAATACATGGCTATTTAATTATCCTGAACTAATGACGTTTGAAATTCTATACACTTGTATGTATAATGGACTAAGTGTAGGGGATATTCTCTGTAAAGTAACTAAAAAGAATAATTTTTTTAAAATATAAAATTCACATTTACAACTTGAAATTTATTAATGGATATTTATTAATTTTAAACAAGATCCTATAGTATGAACAATTGACCTTAGCTGCCATCATTTGTTTGGGCAGAGTCTCTGCGCTCACTTTTTGTGCATATGCTACATCATACCACGTCATTCTGGTCTTTCCTTTAATATCATTCAAATACCCTTCTCCTGATCGTGCTTTCATAACTGTTCCTAATCATGCCATGTCTTGTTATTGTCAGCCTCGCATGCACATCGCTCAACTTTTTTTTCCTACAACTCTGTTTTCCGTCCTCCTTGTTTCCGCACTAGGAGTAAGAAAAAAGTATATTTGGTATATTGCTCATAATTTTAATTTATTCGGGAAATATTAATTTGGATATACATAAAACTAATGCACAGAACCACTATTTGAATATATTGTAGTTAATATTTTTATATTTTCCTCCCGGGTATCTTATAATATATCAAGTATAGGATTTTTACGGTTAACTGAACATTTTTGAAAGCCTTGCTTTAGAACTATTTGTATGCACATTATGTCTTCTTTCACCGTGTGTGTAAAATTAACATTGTCATGGGCCTAGCCTTGATTCGACGTTAAGAAATGGGACTACTTTATCTTCGCCGTTACCAATTAACTCGGCGCATTGCCTCTCGATGCGTCAATTAGGAAGCGGCAGTGGCATTTTCCATGGGTATTTTCAAAGTTGCTCATTTGATCGATATGATGTTAAAGACTGTTCACTATAAAGTGAGCACTTTTGAAACCAGCCTTAGAAAAATGTTACTGTTCCTACCTGCATTTTTTTTAACGGTCGCACTGAGTGACATGCGCCCAGTAAAGTTGGTAATGATGGATGGAAAGTAGTTCCATATCTTAACGTCGAATACAAGTGTTAGGTAGCCATTTGTAATCAATTTATTTATTTATTTTGCTTTATGTTCTTTTAAATGTATTGAAGTACAAAAATGAACTAATCTGTAAAATACTTACTTTTGTAATAATCACTCTCTTACTTGACCGACGCACGAATAAAGTGTCGAGGCCCATGAGGATGTTAACTTGACACAAGGCGGAGGAATGCACAACGTGCAAACAAGTAGATCTTAAGCAGGGCTTTCTAAAGTGCTCATTTTACCGTGAACAGCCTATATTGAAAGATGTTTTGGTGTCGATGGTGGAGCAGAATGCATACTTGATGGTGCTGTAAGGCGGCGTATTAAGCACACTGTTGCACATTCGCCTCGGGATGTATTTACTCTTAAGGGTAGTCGTGCCGCCTTCTGCTTTTTCCTCCAGACGTTAATAACGAGAGCGCGTTGGTGTGCTGGGAGGGGGGTGGGGTGGAGAGTAGGGGCGGGCGGGTGCCGCTCCGCTATTGGCCGGAGGGCGGGTCTAGCGGTGTCCGCGGGGGTACATATAAGCGAGGGCGCGACGCTGAGTGCACACTCGCGCTGCCTCCTGCCTGACGCCAGCTCCTGTCACGTGAGTACCTGCTAGGCGTGCGCTGAGCACTTATGCACACTCTCTCTCCTCTCTCCTCTGTACTCGTGCGTCCTTCCGCAAACTACTCGCTACTTTTCACAAGTTGTCACCTGCGTATATTTCTACCCTTTTATCCCCGCATTATTTTACTGTTTCGCGTGTTGCAAATAAGACATTTCTTAATGCGTGCTGTACTTTAGCCGACGAATAACTTACTTCGTTATAGCAAGCAATAAGTTGTAGGCTTTCTGTCCGGTGTCAGCGACCGCGTAGATCAGTAGCGCGGTTTAGAAACCAGATACCTGCTACAGTTACTGAGCCCTGGGCCTGGCAGAGTACAGCGCCGCTCAAATACGATCTTCCAGTACACCGTAGCCTGCACCAGCTGGGCACTTCCATGGCGCCCAGTAACGACGAACAGAAAGAAGTTCCAAGCCTTAACATTGAATTAGAAGTGTTAGCAAACATTTAACAATACTGACGATAGTTTTTAAGGCATAGAACTGTAGAAATGATCAAAATTATTTTTATTAATTTCGCAGTTTTTCTTGACCGGCGTATGAATAAAGCGACCAGGCTCTCGGCATTGTTACTGTTACATATGGCATAAGAATACACAATGCTAGCAAGTATATCTTAGGCAGGCCTTTCAAAAGTACTCAGTTTACCGTAGACAGCCTTTAGTTCACTTCCCTTCACCTCACTGCAGTTATTGTAGACTCGTGGAGACCCGTTCAGACATAAGGAACTTGCATACACACGTCAGAACGTCAGGTGAATTACGTTTTCGCTGTCGAGAAAGACGTAAATGTTGGTATCTAGTACACACACGTGACAAACCTCACGAACATCAGTTACTGGTCCCCACGCACTGCTTCGTTGGACCTTATTAATTATTAATTATTGAATTGCATCAGTTCTACATTTGACGTTAGTAAAATAAAAACGATTAAATATTAATTGGTCCCATTTTTTTAACATACAATTTAATAAATACGTTGAAAACCCAGAATCATTGTAAATTATTCTGTGGAAAATTTATGTAGATATGCAATTCCATGTTTCAGGAAACTTTTCCCAAATTTATTTTCAAAAGTGCTCAGCTAACCCCTGCCTCACTGTGTTGTTGTGTTGTGGTATGTTGTTGAAAGATTCGCTCCTCTGTTCTTCGTCTACCGAGAGACACAGAGAAAAGGTAAATGGAATCGAATAAAGCTAACTGAAGTTTGTTTCGACCGTCCGCCCTAGGTCGTGTAGCCCGGCCTATGCACACCTCGCTGGAGGGCGGGTGTAACCCTGGACCTCGGGGGGGGGGGGGGCGTGAACACGGGACAACACGAAGTCTCCTGGTAGAGCCGTGGGGCAACTGAAGTTTCTCAGCTTGCAATGACAGCTCGTGGACACGTAGGCAAGTGGGCGAGGCTTACATTAAGGTGACTAGAGACGTAGCAAATTTGCCAGGGAAGCAAGAGTAGCGAAGTATGTCCTGTGGCGAGGAGCTCTCTCTCTCTCTCTCTCTCTCTGTTCGCCTGCGTGTGGAGTGGTTGAGCAGCAAGTCCAGTGCAGGTCCTCCTGCATGCGAGTTTTTATCTAAAAACGTTTGGCTGTTTTTTGTTTAAACACCTGAGCCTGCGATTATAATACAAATAACCATATCCAAGATGATTTTATACTCATACTTATGCGTCGTAAGTTACTTTATACACACAATAAATTGTTAAAAAATGGCTTAGTAAGATTGTACATTCTGTGCATCGTGCCGCACGACAAGACGAAGAATAGAAATCATTTCTAATCCAAAATTGCTGGTCGGACGACCAAATAGGTCGGGCCTACGACGATCTATCTCGTATTTCATTGGCTGTTGGACGTGGTGTCGTGCGTGTTGGGGCTATGTGATTCCGGCTTTAGAATGAAAATATCTCGTGAATAATCTAGTCGTAATATAAGTATTCATTACTTAAGTTCACAATGGAGCAGACTTGATGAAGATCTGCTTACATATGTAAATAAGCAATGCTTGTTTTGTTTGGAATACTTCAGAAATTCGTATAAATTATTCTGAAGCTAAGAAATCATAATAAGTACAGCTCGTCGAAGTATTTCTACATGAAATATTACTTCAAGTTATCTAAGTAAGCAATACCTTTATCTTGCACTAGGAACTGAAATTCATACTTAAATGACGAGTATAAGTAATTCTTATTTCATATGTTCAGTATGAATTCCGCCCTGGAGGTTAATCACTGCGCCTTCTAGCTAGGTGTGAACTTGTGGGTTGTCCTCTATGTTGAAGGGAAGTGACGGAGCTGACGAGATTCGTGAGGACACATCGCCAACTTGGTGAGGACACATCGCCAACTTGGTGAGGTGAACATGTTCAGTTCGTAGGGTTATCGTGAGTGAAGAGACTTGCTTGGCCGGAGAATTCTCTGTTGAGAGAGCCAGTTAGGTTCAGTCAAATGAGCAGTGCAAGGAAATCTGCAGTATCCTGCCGAGGTCACACCGAACTAGCTGCTGCATTCCACTTGCAGTCAGAAGGACATGGGTTGGGTTGCTAAGATCACTCTGCAGGCCAATGGTGGGATAGTTCCTCACCACAGGTCTCCAACCTCGCTCCTGCTTGTCTGAACATCTTGTTCCGTCTGTAGTGACCTCACTCACTGTCGACAAGAAGTTAGGCCCCACCCACCTGCCTACTCTAACATACTGTGGTGAATCCGGAACCCCAGTCTAGTTCTTGTATCTAACCTAGACACCTTACTAGGACTCTAACTCCTTGATTTATAGGGACGGAGGTAGACATTTTCACGGTATTTTTCTCAATAAAACAACTTTTAATTGAATCAAGTGACCAGAAGGTAAGTGTAAGTAAGCAGTGCTTCTAGAGTTCTCTTCAGATAAATGGCTAACCTCTGGCTTGGCTTTATGTATGTACAATTCTCTAATACTAGTGTTGGCGACTCTGCGTTTGAAAGCGCGCCTTTCACGACACTGCACTTATGTAAACTATTGTTCTGTAATTCACTTGGTGCATATTCCCATATTATAACATCTGTATAGAAAGTCGTAAAAACTTCATTAATAATTATATTTATACTCGCACGAGGAGAAAAGGTTGTATGTCAATCTATATCAATATTAGGAAATTTGTATATCAAACAATGCCGTATATCATTATACGCTTCTATTTTTAATATGTCATTTTAAGAATCAGGTACGGAAAAATACAGACAACTGTAAGGTTGTGTTGTCATGACATGTATAACTTTTTCTAAGGAACACTGGCTGAGTCCTGGCTTTTAGTCCCGGGGAGAGCTTGGCATGCCTTGTGTTCATGTGTGAAGCCCGCTACACACCTGACTATAATACATTCCTTACACACACTTACATACGCTCAGATAAACAGTTGTTTTTCGGTTGTAGTCAGTGAACATTGATTAATTTCAGACGACGTTTGTAATTCCGTTTGTAACTTACCAGAAATGTTTTGATAGGAACTAATTTCTTCTAGCCACTTTGTTGTAAAAGCCACAGAAATTACTGAAACTTGCAGCATATAAAACTTCAATAATGTGAAGAATTATAGATTCTTTCTCCGGTATTTTTTTCATTTTGTGTTTGAACAGTGTCTCAATTTTTCCGCGTACATCGTTCCGACAGTCAATGGCGTGAATGATCTTTCCACGTACATCATTCCGACAGTCAATGGCGTGAATGAACTTTCCACGTACATCGTTCCGACAGTCAATGGCGTGAAAAAACTTTCCACGTACATCATTCCGACAGTCAATGGCGTGAATGAACTTTCCACGTACATCGTTCCGACAGTCAATGGCGTGAAAAAACTTTCCACGTACATCGTTCCGACAGTCAATGGCGTGAATGAACTTTCCATGTACATCGTTCCGACAGTCAATGGCGTGAAAAAACTTTCCACGTACATCGTTCCGACAGTCAATGGCGTGAATGAACTTTCCATGTACATCGTTCCGACAGTCAATGGCGTGAAAAAACTTTCCATGTACATCGTTCCGACAGTCAATGGCGTGAATGAACTTTCCACGTACATCGTTCCGACAGTCAATGGCGAGAATAAACTTTCCACGTACATCATTCCGACAGTCAATTGCGTGAATGAACTTTCCACGTACATCGTTCCGACAGTCAATGGCGAGAATAAACTTTCCACGTACATCATTCCGACAGTCAATGGCGTGAAAAAACTTTCCATGTACATCGTTCCGACAGTCAATGGCGAGAATGATCTTTCCGCGTACATCGTTCCGACAGTCAATGGCGTGAAAAAACTTTCCATGTACATCGTTCCGACAGTCAATGGCGTGAATGATCTTTCCACGTACATCATTCCGACAGTCAGTGGCGTGAAAAAACTTTCCACATTTCCGCGTCAAACTCAAAGTCAATTAGTGAAGCTAAGTTGGTGGTCGTGTTTGCCACATAATTATTGTGATTAAAGTCAGTATTAGTTGAGATAATTTATTAGAGACGAAATTAAGTAGAGAAACAAGTAACATTGTTCCGAGTTGAACATTAAGTTTCATTTAATTTTCTAGCCTCCCCCCTACCCTCCCTGTTAGTGCACCATTAGTAACAATTAAAAATCAATTCAAATGAAATGTTTGTTTCTTAATAAACTTCCTACCGTTGTGGTTTTTTTCATAACCATGAGACAATTAACATGGTATAATTTTCCACGCACTTGCTCACCGATATCAGAACTTAAGACTGTTTACGTCCAAACATCCATAGGTCAGCTCGTGTTGTCAGTTCCTTATAGTCATAACGAACTACTGAAACAGCAACTTTAAAACTTTAGTAACAATTTTTCTGTACGCCCTCATTTGTATGATTTTGTCAACCAAAGTTATTCAGTTGCTTTCAATCTGCGTAATTAGCTGTCGAAATAAAAGTTGCTGATTGTAATTACAGTACTAATATAAATTTCAAACCAATATACAACTGAAGCAGTCTACGTAGAAAATAAAACCTTTGAGTTACTTAGACATTTCATTAGGTGGAAATATTTACTTCATAGTTTTATGTTTGTAAATTTCCAAACATTTTGAAAGCTGTGAATGCATTATTAAAAATTAAGTAAATTATTAAAAAAATTTCAGGGTTCTTTACACGTGGACGGTTTATAAAATCAATATGTTCTGATTTCGACAGATAATTACACAAACACTACAAAACCAAGTTGTATTAATTTGATAGTCCATGAGGGTCCTCGTACAGTGAGATTGGCTAGCCGTTACGGCTTTTACTCTATTCTGCCTCGTTATTCCGAAGTTAGAGTATCAGACATTTATTTAAAGAAAACATTTGTTCCGGTGTTCAAATGAGAAATAAGCCGAATGTTAGGAATTAGTATTTATGTTTGAACTATAGTGAACGTAATTGTACTCCAGTACAACTTGCTTCGTGTTGACATACTGTACAGCCTCGCCTTGCAACACTTGACCAGCATGTGTCTAATGTCCGGTTGCACCAACATCTTCCCCGATCCGAGATTGAATGATCCTAGTTCCGAACCAGGATCCAGTTTGATCTTGTTTCCAATGTAAAAGTGTTGCACCAACGAAATTTCATGATTCTGGATCTTCGATTCAACGATCTTGGTTCTAAAGTGAGAGATCGAGATTTAGTATGAGACAAATTTTGCTATTGGTTCGAAATATATGACGTCATTTAAGTGGGCGTATTTTTCACTATAGATAGAACTAGATGTGCGATGTGTTATCTGTTTTAAGTGAATTATTGTTGCACGAATTTTACTGAATAATATTCAAGTGCGTATAATGTTGTTTTAATTTTCCGAGAAAATATTCGAACATAGTTCTATCTGTTGGCGTATTTTCAAACTACATCTCGATCTCAAGTCCAACTCTGAACTCGAATGGTGCAAACAGTTTTCTGTGTCCATCTTAGTTCCGATCTCGGATCGAGTTTTGAACCACGATGGTGCTGTAGTTACAAAGTTTTCAATGCTTTTCTGATATTTTCGTGGGGGGGGGAAAGCATAATTGAACCCTTTCAGGCTTAGTTCGATTTACAGTATCATGTGTCGCAAATAAGACAGTGTATGGCCATAGCTCTTGTTCTCTCCTTCCCCGCGTGGGACGAGCTGCAGGCTTTGTGTTAGTAGAGTGAGCGCTCTACACATCAGCCTGCGGTGGTGAGGATCACTGAGCCGCTGCGCACTCTACAGTCATATATACCAACTGTACACAGCTTACTAACAAGTAGTTGCCAATATTGCAGGAAAACTACTCTGCATGATGTATATGAAACAAGAACTAACCTATTTTGTAACACTCTAAAATATTTTGGAACAATTTACTCATTATGTGTTTTAGAAATCAATTAATAACAGTCTATTTCGAAGTCAAATTAAAGCGTATTTTCATTGTGTATGCTTCAGAAATGACATTTTGCAAGAAAATATCCCATATGTAGGACAATCGTAATAAAAACTCTGCAGATCAGAAAATATTGGTACTAAATTTGAAAGAAATATATATTAAGGTTTATTTTACATGCACTCATGTCAGTTTGAAAATATATAACTATCAGGACTAAAATAGATGTACATAAAATCAATTATTAAAAGATTTTGAAGTCAGTTAAAGTAATATTTTATAACATATAACCATCATAATACTATGAGTGACAAAGCTGTATTGTAAAATGTGATTCTGAAGCAGCGAGAACGAAGATACGTTCAAATTTTCATTAAAACACACTTTTATTAATTGAGTTTCTTACGTTTATAAGCGAGTATGTTCTCGACAGATATTTTACAGAATATAAGCTTTCTTTCTCACATAAAACATACGTCGTACTTTCAATATCACTTCTGTAAGTATGGATTGATGTTCCTGAGCGCCAGACTTTGCTCTGCTGTAGGAGGCAACACACGGGACACAGACTGCCTCTTGTCTACACGACACTCGCTTCTCTTTCTGTCTCTCCTCTTTCTCTCTCTCCTCTTTCTTCGCAGCTAATTACGGAGTTCCTACAGAGGAAAAAAAATCATTATTTTATATTGGTTGCAAACAATGTTCAACTTGCACACATTAAATATAATGTCATTCCCACGAAGTTATAAATTTCTCTTTTATAGTTGCACGTCAAAAATCATAATTTTTCCTGGCTTTGTGTCAAAGTTAATAATAATTCATTGGCTTGAAAAAATTAAGTTTTTACTTTGAAAAATATACCGAAACCATTCTCAAGACATCTGTGTAACAACAATGAGAAACATTTGTAATAAAAGCGCTCTTGAATTTAAGACATTTCTGTGTTTTTTTATTTATAGCCGTTCAAGAATTAAATTAAAATAACTTTACCAAACCATATCTTGAAATGAAGGTAATATGTCTCAACTTTCCTTGTTTATTTCCTCCTAGCGGCCGAGATTCGTTTACATGTACGACACAAGAACAGTCAATTAATGAAACAAAACAATGGTTATGCAAAACCTACGGCAAAGGAAAAAATAAGCAATTTTATGGAAAGTGTTTTTTTTAATATCTAAGTGTTAGATAGTATTTAGAAGAGTAATGCGACGTTTTATTATTTGCTGTCAAGTTCCCTTTTAGCCTGAGAAAACATTTTACTGCTTAAGTTGTTTCATTTAAACTCGAAGTGTTGTTAGTGAATTTTGTTGATAAAATATTTTCTTAATACGCGTGGTACATTGAAAAAGAAATAGTTCATTCAGTTTTCAGAGTTCGCAAACTTCACCGACGGAATTATTATATGAAATGCTATGAGCAATTTGTGGGATTAATAAAAATTCTGTCTTACAAATTAAGTATATTTATAGCCTTTCAAAGTTACGTGTTTTCTACCGTACATCAAAATAATTCGTTGCCTTCAAATTATTTCGTAAAAACTTTCATCAGTAATTTTAAGAATATGTATTAGTACCTATAGGCTATTCACGGTAAGATGAACACGTTTGAGGTCCTAGTTTCTTTTTACTTTTAGCCATTTTTTATCCTTTAACCACATTTTAAAATAAATATATTGCCATGTATGTAATAAACACAATGTGCGTATTCCACATCACTCGGAACTTAATGTATAAGGCTAAATTAAAATATACTTATTGACTACTATTTTTAATGAGGGAACTTTCAAAAGTGCCCTCTTTACCGAGAATAACCTATAGCAAAAACCACAGACTTTGGCAAAACATGATTTATGTTTAGGGAAGCTAGTAGCATGGTGGCGTAATATTTTCACAATATCGATTACGAATGAGTTATTGCAATGAACCAACAAACGTGTTCAATCTAAGACTTCTAATGAAAAAGAAATATTTTAACCCACGCAGTCTGAGGTAAACAGTAAGTTGAAGCTGAGTGAATTGTTTGTTGTAAACAGCAGAAAGTGAGTTTGAGTTTTATTACTGTGAGCGAGGAAGCGAAGAACTGCAAACATTACTCTCTCTTTCATCAGAATGTTTCATTGGAACTATAATGGTCCTTGCAACACACCGCGTATTATACAGTCAATTTTGTAGCGAATTTTAAATTGGTTTTCAATGACGTGTTTCTAATCACCATGTCACAATTAGCGTACAATATGTTACTCTAAACTTGAGAATTTTCAACAAGTTTACTCGGGAAGTCAGTAACATTTCTGCTGGCAGGCAACATGTACTACAGGGTGTCGCCAAACACGACGCTCGACCACAAGAAACTCTAGGGCATTGTGTGTTGACAGGTATTTCACTGTTCTCTTTGTAATTTCTTGTATGTATTCCATCAAACTGTGAGAATAAGGGCAACTGCACAAGACATCGTTTCACGTCATTTCTGATACGCTGGCATATAATCTGTCGTTGGAATACTATTATTATTCTGCACCAAGCCAGTGATTCAAATAAGCTTCCCGATCTCTTTGTAGATGTTTGTTCACTCAAACATTAACTCAACTCTCGAGACGTAGATGTTAACGACAGCCCGAGTCTCTCCAGTCTCCCAACATCAACTCCAGCAAGAGGCGCTGTCGCAACAGACTGGACTCGTCTCCAGGAGGACGTTGTCGCAACAGACTGGACTCGTCTCCAGCAAGAGGCGCTGTCGCAACAGACTGGACTCGTCTCCAGGAGGACGTTGTCGCAACAGACTGGACTCGTCTCCAGGAGGACGCAATTTCGATCCCCGGGTCAGCCGCCCTCGTTTCAGTTCTCCTTTCTCTCTTGAAGTGAATGCCAGGACGGTTCATTACTGCTTGTCCCTTGCTCACTCCTGGCTGCGAGAGCAAGTGCGTTATTCTAGAATGAACTCGCTGTCTGTGAGATGTTGAGTAACGCATGGAAAAATCAAAACTTGCATGTTATTAAACATTTAGTGTTCAATTTTAAACACTTTATGTAACATTTGCAATGAACTAGCGGTTCAGTTCCGACTTAAGAAGTTTATACAGTCGTTAGGAATCACAATAGACCACGTGCAAGATTTTGTTTTGAAATTATTTTTGACGAAGGGGTTTTTGAGATATTTAGTTACGTCGTAGATCTCTTGTAGTTGCGTTGTATATGCCGCAGGTCTCTTGTAGTTGCGTTGTATATGCCGCAGGTCTCTTGTAGTTGCGTTGTATATGCCGCAGGTCTCTTGTAGTTGCGTTGTATATGCCGCAGATCTCTTGTAGTTGCGTTGTATATGCCGCAGGTCTCTTGTAGTTGCGTTGTATATGCCGCAGGTCTCTTGTAGTTGCGTTGTATATGCCGCAGGTCTCTTGTAGTTGCGTTGTATATGCCGCAGGTCTCTTGTAAAGTATCTACGTTAATTCGCATTACGACTGGACGCTAGGATCGTAAGCCTAAGCTAACTATCGTTTGTCTCACTTGGATATCGTCAAGGCAAGTGATAGAACAAAGCGTGACCATCCGTTTCAGCAGCGACATACCTTTGGAACTTCACTTTCATCTATCTTATTGTATATGTTTTTTTAATGTCTAATATGAAACAAGAATATTGCATTAAATTAGGAAATAAAACGTGTTTCACCGTATTAAACAAACACGCCACATATGGCCGTGGTTCAGAGCAAAGCCGGTACAATAGATGTGACACTACTGTTATGTAAATAATTTTCTTCCAATTAAAAATTGCTTTTCAGAAGTTACGATGGAAGCTTTGATGTAGCCAATTACCAAACAAGAAGAATTTTTTAGTGGGGGGGGGGGGGGGGGTGAATTTTATTTATCTGGAAAAGTTCACTTGCGCTACACAAAGATTTTATATGTACGATACAATAAATAATATCAAAGTTACTCATTACGCCTACTTAATTATGTGTTATAAATGTTGTATAAAAAGTGTTTTATTCTATCGCTGTTTCTTATTTTCCCCCCGTTTTAGTTTGCATACTCATATATAATTTAATAATGCGTGTGTGTTTAGAGAGAGAGAGAGAGAGAGAGAGAGAGAGAGAGAGTAAGTGTGTGTGTGTGTGTGTGTGTGTGTCTCATTGGGGTATTTTGACACTTTTTGAATGAAACTTTTGAAGTCATCCCATATATGACATGTTTGGTTGTTACCTATATACGTCATATGTCTCAAGCCTTTTACACTTTTGTTAATATTAAAGTATCTTATTTTTGTTAAATTGAACTTTTGCTTATATTTTACCCATTAATTTCAATGTTTCATTTTTAATTAATACAAATAAAAACTGAGAGAAAACGGATGAGTTGGTAATACCTAGAAATAAATATTTCACATCCGAAATATTATTACAAGAGAGTGCGCACGAATATAGTGAGTTGTCCTGTTGGTGTAACTTTGTAGACTTGGAGAAGCTATGTTTGCACGAGGCGGAGGAATATCCTGGAAGTAGTAATTAGGAGATTTCAGGAAAGTTGAAAGCAACAGCGAATGAGCTATATTAATAGTCCGACAAAAGGCGATGCTACAGAATCGGCTTTGCCAAGTTTCTATCCAAAGGCTTTTGATGACAAAGAAAGAACTTCAGCAATCAATCTCAGGAGAAATGACCGCATGTTAATTGCCTTTGCCCTCCCGCACCCAGCAGGTTCGCCACACTTAATGTCGGCGGCAAAATTCAAATTGTTCTAACACCTGGCATTCCGTTGTCGGGGGAGTGTTATATTTCAATTAATAACAATTTTTTTTTCCTTTGCGTGCATTAGAGTGCAATTCGCCATTTTAGTGACGCATTAAGGCTCCTAAGTGTTTTGCTATTCCACTTGGTTGACGAATGATTAAATTCACTAGCGCCATGACAGTGTAAATGCTACACACTGAGGAGAAAAGCAGGTATTTACCAGTTCTGTGAGATGGGCTCAGTTGATTACTAACCGACTGGGAATATTATTCCAACACAATACATCTACGTAAAGTCGGTTCACGATAAAGTGAGCACTTTAGAAACTAACCTTAGAAAAATGTCACTGCCCTTGCATGCACATATTTTATTGGGCCCACTGAGTGATATTTGGCCAGTAAAGTTGGTAACTATGGATGGAAAGTAGTTGCATATCCATTTGTGATAACTTAAAATTATTTATTTCGCTTTATGTTTTTTTTAATGCTTCGAAGTGTAAAAATAAGCAGATTTGTAAAGTATTTACTTTCTTAATAATTTCACAGTTTCATTTGACCGACGCATGTATAAAGTGATGAGGTCCATGACAATGTTAACCTTACATAACACGGAAGAATAAACAACGTGCATACAAGTAGATCTTAAGCAGAGCTTACAAAAGTTCTCATTTTACCGTGAAAAACCTTTACAAATATTTTTTACGTCATGGGCGTGTACATTTCATGGAAGAGTTAAATATTCCACTATGAGTATTAGCAGTTCATAAAAAATTATATTGAAGTTGCATGATTGTAAATAATTTAGAAGTGCGCCTGTTGGCAACAGTAAACAAGACTGTGATAAAGTAAGTCCCATGGACTGTTCATGAATTTTTTTCCGGATGTCTCTTCGCCTGCTGCAGTGTGTGTGTGCGGTGCTATCAAAGGAGATGTAGAAGTTGGCAAGTGTGACGAGCGCCTGGCTGTATACACTGCCCGCATAGCAAGTCTGTATGGCAAGACTGTCTAGCCCACATATCCCAGGCGCTACTGTGCCACGCGCCAGCTGTTTTTTTGACACGATCTCAAAACCGTGTGTCGCCTCTACGCGAGTTCGTAATTTAAAAAATTATTTGCTAAGAATTGTGCAGTAATCGCAGTTTTCAACATGGAACTACGTCTTCTGGATTTACGATTCACAATTCACCTGCTAATTTTTAAGTCCGGCCAGTGAAAACTTTTGACAATTATATCATGTTTACTGCTGGTTCTAAACTGACCTTGTATAACACAACCGTATTTATACGTAGCTTACCTCAGAGAAGAAATTCTTAGAAGATAAGCTATTTTTTTGTGAAGAAATCTAATCATAAACATGTGCGTACAAATAAAGATAGAGTATTTTTTATATGTACAGTACTGTAGATAAGTTTTCGGTGACGAACACTGACTGTTCTATTCTGATTGATCGTGGCCACATAACATTTACCTAAGGAAATACCAACGCCACCTATGACCTGATAAGTCAACATTGGAAACTAACGCGCAAGAAGACACACTTTCAGTTGTTCTGCATACGTTATGACGCATAGTTTAACGCCTAATTGTTGTATTGTAAAGCGAGGTTTACGTCACAAATAAAGCCTTCCCGCAGTTGGTGCTTGCGAGCAGGGTTGAGGTAGGTAGAGGGCAGACGTTCGAGGCTCTCTGGTTGGCACACACCCCGGGGACATAGAGAGTTTATGTCCTCCCAGCGGGAGGGAGGAAGTACGAGCTGCTGCAGGCCAGGCCAGGCCAGGCCAGTCCAGCCCAGCCCAGTCCAGCCTAGCCCAGACCGCTGTCCATGGGGTTACCGAGGCAAGTGTTGCTCCACAGTTCTACTACAGTCTGTGTGTTTCCGGCACTACTCCCACACTTCTAGGGAAACCTCCCCATGTATCTTGTGCTTGGTCGTGTCTGGAATATATCGTGTACTACAAGCGTCTTACACTTCTGCATGTTAATATAAAAATACCTTACGTTTTATTAAATTGAAGTTTTATTTATATTTATGTGTAAATTATGTTTTTCATTTGTAATCAATATAAATAAAGACAGGGGGAGAATATGTGTGTCAGCAATAACTAGTAAGAAATAGTTCTCATGCAAAATATTATTACAGTAAGTGCGAACGAATTCGGCGAGCTGTCGCTTTGGTGTGATTTCCTAAACTCGGTTGAGCTTTGTTTGAATGAGGCGGAATAATATCCTGTAAGTAGAACTTCAGGAAAGTTGTAAGTAACAGCGAGTGAACAATAGTAATAGTTCCCTCGCAGTTGTCACGTTACCACTATTTTGAAAAGTAGTTGAATTATTAATAAATTATTTTGCAAAACCCAACTGAACATAACAAGTTGGGTTTAGGTTTCAAAATCATAATTTCACCTACAGGAATGTTTCAAGAAGGTGATTACTTCCTGATAACAGCGGCTTGGCCACTCGACATTCGTGAACCGACCTACCTCATTCTAGCCCAAGAAGTTGCCCCAAAATAGGCTTAGAAACTCTCTAACATCGTCGTTGCTATTGATATTCCGTGGTAATCACGAAACCTTTTTGTGCTAGTAATTTTTATCGCGGCGTTCCTGAAATAGATCACTAACGTGATATCTTAGTGATCAATATCCATATAGTTAGTTGTGTGTGGTGTTTATCTACTACCGCATGTGCATGCATTTCTGTAACTCGTGTTCTGCCCTACGTCACTCTACATTAGGCGTCACGCAACTACATTACAGTGCGTGCACTGATCTGCGTCCTTGCCATGTCTCACCACCTTTCCTATATCACTTCTACGCCGGTCATATCGATATACGTATGATGCGAGTTATATCGCTTCCGTAAAGTAAAGAAAATTGCTCGTGATATACTGCAAAAATCACTTATAATAATATTGCGTATATTCAAATCGTAAATATAGCCTATAAGATCTTGGCGTTAGAACAGTTCCATGTCCGCTACTTTCCAATATCTTTTCCACACATGCCAGCCATATCGATATAGACGCTACATATATCACTTCCATCAAGTAATGAAACTCGTGACATATCACTAATATCTCTTATCCTGTTATTTAACTTACTGGGTTCGTAAAATAACTAATAAGAGCAGAGAGACATCCGTCCTTGGAATACTAGTTACGGAAATAAATAGCTTCGCAATCGCAGAAATTCACATGAGCGGAGTCGCAATTCTAGGAATGCTACTGTATCCCTATTATCTCTATATCGCTTATATCGCACTACGAGTATGCACTTGGACATGCTAACATGCAGGTTTTCAATGGAGACACGCTAGATTTCTGACGCTTGTACATCTGTGCAGCTCTTGCCGTTAGAGGATATTTGATTGGCCATGATCTAGACAACTTTGAACCTGTAAGAAACTATTAACGCTGGGCCACACTTGGCATGTTATATTTTCCATTTATGTGTCATAACATAATTCTCAATGAAATTAATTAATATTTCGCATTGTAGTGCTCTTATATTTTACAGATGCATTCAAATGTGGTCGCCAAATTTTTCCATGCATTATTTGGTAAACTGTAAACGACAAGAATTTATTGATAATTTAAAAACGTGATTTTACTAATAACGTCATAATTACTTCACAAAAGATAAAATTTTCTGTCTAATGTACCGCGTAAAGCACATTGACGAGGGGCCGCGGTGGTGTAGCGGCCAGACTACTCGCCTCCCACCAAGGCGAACCGGGTTCAATCCCAGGCCTGGTCCCTCCCGGATTTTCGTATGTGAAAATCGTGCCGGACAGTGCCACCGGTTGGCGGGTTTTCTCGCCGATCTCCCGTTCCTCCCGCCCTTACATTCCGGCACTGCTCCATTCTCACCTCATTTCACCCTCATCGGCTCTCAAGACCTCGCTGTTAAGAGCAGTCCAAATATCTCGACTCAGCTCAACTCAACTGGTTTGAAATACCTAGTGACATTATGTATGGTATGTTGGTCGTCGTGATGGTATAAACACTTGTTTACACTGCATACTACAAGTCCTGCTAATGGTAGAGGTTACTCCCCCTCCCCCCCGTGGAATGGGGGGAGCTTGTAATGTATGTAAGGCGTGGTGATCAGTGAGATGGGTTGTCATAGACATCTGATCAGCTACGATCACATCTGCGGCTGTGAAAGCTGTTTGCGACTCTCTGCCGGGTTGGACTGGTAAAGTAAGCACATTTCCGATTTCCGGCTCCGTGTTTAGTTGTGTATGTAGGTATCTAGTGACCTTTTCTGTGTGATATGCGTGTGAAAAGTGTTCCTTCACAATTTTGTGACCTTATGAGACTTGTTTTATTGGACTGGACACTTCATATCCTGTGCTGCTGGCTCAGTAGAGCCATCTTGGCTGTTGTCGGCCAGACTGCGTGTACTTCCTGCACAGTCATTTGTTAGTGGACCGTCGTGGCAATCTAGCGCCTGTTCCGCCAATCGGCAGCATTACTTGTGATCGCTATGTACATCCATTTGTTTTTGCAGTCCATATTTATTCTCGTGGTAAAACCCCGCGCTATCCATCGGTTCAGTCGACGGCTGCATTAGGCTGGACGAACCAGGTCTGTATTCCTCTGGACGCATACTAGGTTTATCGAGATGTAATTGTTGTAAGGTGAGCAGAACGTGACGTGTTGTGGCAGAGTCTGGAATCTTGAGGAGTTATGCTTGGTAGAGTAATTCCTGACTACGCAGGTCTGAAGGGAAGGATGTCTCGTCTCCTGTAAGAAAGGTGACCCACGCCAGGTCACTGCTGGCTGATGATAGTACGAGAAGTGCCACTGGGTGGCTCGAGGGTACTCACATCTCACCGTGGCACCACTAGGTACCCATCTCACCGTGGCAGCACTAGGTACCCATAAGGATAAGACCAGCATAGCGGCAACTCGCAGGTGTTCCGCATGGCGTGTTTACTATAAGGGGTGCCCAGGGCGGGCTTGTGCTGCTAGTGGTTTAAAGTTCTCCAAGGTAGTGGGTATCCATATCTCTAGTCAGGAGAATATGCCCATTGGGCAGGTGGCCACAATTAGAATGAAAAGGTGAAAGCAAGAATGTAAAACCCTGGATGGCCAACAGGCCAGGTGACAATATTTATTTATTTATTGTGCATTGACAGTGCTGAAAGCCACACACCAGCGACTGGGGTTACAAACTGGCTGGTGAATCTGAGCTACCAGAGCTGCTAAATACCGAGAGTGAATGAAGTGATGACGGAGCAGCAGTGAAATGCCGGCCTGTAGCAACGTCCGCCAAGTCACCCACATGTGACGTGGCCGGGTGTTGAAGCAGCTTCTCCTGCGTACGAGGCGAGTAGTATGATGACCGCGGTGCTGGGACAGCGACGCGCAGCCCGGAGCTGAGATTGTGGAGGGCGCTAGGGCGGGGGGGGGGGGGGGGCTACAGCACTCTCACAAGTCGCTCGCGCGAGCAGTGAACGACTCTCGCAGCCAATTAGCAATAAATAAGCAATGGCGTGAGGCGAGCTGTAATTATGGAAGAAGGAGCGACGTGTATCCAAGTTCCAGTTAGAACTGCGGTGCCCGCTCTTTAATTGCGTTCATCAAGTCGGCGGCGCCTAATTGGATCGCGGCTAGCGCCCGCGGCGGCTGTCCCCCAACAACTCGCCTACGTTTCCGCCGTCTCCGCGCGATGCTTACTCTCTTACTTCAGGGCGAGGATACGACCTCATAAAGTTGGAGCAAGTTTCTCTCGCTAGATGTCGCATCGTGTCCCAGGAGGCATAGCTGGTCCTGTAGAGTAGGCACTTATCCAGGTGTCGACTCCTGCACAAGTCTCCTACACTCACCGTCACATCGCCAGTGTAGTTGTCACAGTCACGTGGTCAACGTGTGTGTCTATACTTACATTTTCAACACACTCATTCGTTTTTATAAATACATTAGAAGTAGGCCAGAGTAAGCCTACATACAGTCTCAGAGCACATTCTCCTGTAAACACAATCCGCGTTGTATATGGCTAGTGTAGCGCAATGTTGTAACATGGACAGCGCAGTTGTCATGCGCACACTACGCTATGCCTCTCCGCGGTTCAATTAAGACTCGGCGACAGTAAGTCATGTGACGTGAAGTGCGTATGTAAGTGAAGTGTAAGTCGAAGGCGGCATGTTGTTTGTTCAGTTGTAGCAGGCAGTGTCTTCACTTCGTGTTCTGGCTAGCTCCTTGTCCCAACATTCAACGCCCCTCCTCCTCACAACATAATTATCATAAACTTCGTGGGTACAGATTGAAGTTAGAGCACATTTCTATAAACAAGTGCTTTGAGATGTCTGTGTACTTCATCTAACCAATTCGTAATGCCGTTTGACAAAATTTAAATTGGTAAAATTATTTTTCTCGTATAAAAGGTCTTCTTTCAAAGGTAAACATATAAAAATACACGTTCATCAATGTAGACTACGTGACTTTGGGGTAGGTTAGTGTTGGGTACATGCGCAGAAGAGTCTACCTCGTCTTAAGTCTACGCTGCCAGTTCTATTCGGTGCAATGTGCAGTCACCGAGAACAACTGTGACTCACTGCTGTCGCACCTTCTGTCCTCGCTGCTTGCAACTGTGACTCACTGCTGTCGCACCTTCTGTCCTCGCTGCTTGCAACTGTGACTCACTGCTGTCGCACCTTCTGTCCTCGCTGCTTGCAACTGTGACTCACTGCTGTCGCACCTTCTGTCCTCGCTGCTTGCAACTGTGACTCACTGCTGTCGCACCTTCTGTCCTCGCTGCTTGCAACTGTGACTCACTGCTGTCGCACCTTCTGTCCTCGCTGCTTGTAACTGTGACTCACTGCTGTCGCACCTTCTGTCCTCACTGCTTGCAACTGTGACTCACTGCTATCGCACCTTCTGTCCTCGCTGCTTGCAACTGTGACTCACTGCTGTCGCACCTTCTGTCCTCGCTGCTTGTAACTGTGACTCACTGCTGTCGCACCTTCTGTCCTCGCTGCTTGTAACTGTGACTCACTGCTGTCGCACCTTCTGTCCTCGCTGCTTGTAACTGTGACTCACTGCTGTCGCACCTTCTGTCCTTGCTGCTTGCAACTGTGACTCACTGCTGTCGCACCTTCTGTCCTCGCTGCTTGTAACTGTGACTCACTGCTGTCGCACCTTCTGTCCTCACTGCTTGCAACTGTGACTCACTGCTATCGCACCTTCTGTCCTCGCTGCTTGCAACTGTGACTCACTGCTGTCGCACATTCTGTCCTCGCTGCTTGTAACTGTGACTCACTGCTGTCGCACCTTCTGTCCTCGCTGCTTGTAACTGTGACTCACTGCTGTCGCACCTTCTGTCCTCGCTGCTTGTAACTGTGACTCACTGCTGTCGCACCTTCTGTCCTTGCTGCTTGTAACTGTGACTCACTGCTGTCGCACCTTCTGTCCTCGCTGCTTGCAACTGTGACTCACTGCTGTCGCACCTTCTGTCCTCGCTGCATGCAACTGTGACTCACTGCTGTCGCACCTTCTGTCCTCACTGCTTGCAGACTGCAGATCCTGATATTCGATACCAACTACAACAGTCAGGTTGTTCCGGAAGTTTTCTTGTTCCGTGATTTAAACTGAAACTTACCAACTAATAAGCTACTATGAGAGTGTGGAATACTGTTCGCACTACAATTCCGAATTATTCAGGAAAACACAAAATCTCTATCTACATCAGTAGCATTCTATTCATAACAAATTCATATTTTTAGTCCTGTGGCTTCTTTCATCAAAATATTTTATCCCTCCGCTTGAACTCTATAAAGCTGGCAAAGGGACTCCAACTTACTATAAACAAAGAATAAAGATAATAGTGATATACGAACACAGACAAATGTGGCAGGCCGATCACTACATACAAAAAATATTACCAATAGGAATTTCTAAACGTGGTAGTTAAGTCTCGTGAATATCTTCTACTATATGATAATATTTACTACTGTATCAAAATAGACAAGTTTGTTATTCGAGTTCCAAAGCCGCCTGCCATTGCCACAACTAGTACACGCCACCAACCAAAATGGATCGTCATCGACCAGCTTTGAGATGTAATTATCACATATTTGTGCATATTTGATAACATATTTCAGTCTACAAATGTCGTTAAAAAATCTGTCTCCGATGTCAAGAGCATTGCGTTATTCTGCATTTTTAGCCTATGTGTCAGTTTATACAGACTTAGCAGACTTTACAAAACGAATGCCAGTGTTAGCAAATGGAAATATTTCTGGATTCATTATTTGTTTTCCATTTGTGAATAAAATCCACTATTAAAATGTTTCGACGGGAATTTTTAAAAATAAAACAAGAGAATTTAACAAGTTTATTTGGTTGAAATTAATTGCGTCCGGAGTTTGCGAATATGTCCGTGGACATTGCAATAAACTGGAACGTAGTGGGTAGAGTGAGGCAGGGAGATGCAGGCGCGGGAACGACGTGAACTCATTACCGACACATTAATTACAGGGTTCGTCATATTGGTAATGGTGAGGCGATTACATATAGTGTTTGCAGCGACCATGCGGCTGTCTGGCGGGTAGAACAAGCCAGTGGACAAGTGAGTGTCGACCACAACATGGCCTCGTTGTGTGGAATATGCGGCTTGGACTGCTGTAATTATTTCATCTGGCAGTACGTAACGAAACCTATTGTATGAAAACATTTTCGTCAATAATAAATACATTTCTCTAATAGATAAAGCGCTATGTGCGTTGGTCGTCATGTAGCTAATGTCCTCCGGGGAAGCTAAGATAAAATTACTTGACAATTTTATTTTGTCGCAAAATATTATTAATCATTACTTGAATTCAACTTCTGGTATGTGCTTACCCTTAAGTTTGTTTGGACACATGCAATGTATTTTCATTAAACTAAAAAATTTCTATTAAAATCGAGGTTTAGTTTATTCTACAGTAATTTTAGTATGTTACATGAATATAAGTTTCTGCTCCTTACTTCAAATTAATTAAATATTATATAACCTTGCTTTTAAGAATTCTTTGTGAGAGTGAAAGGTAGATTTATAAATAGGGCGATAAGTAGTAGTTGATGTTAGGTAACGGTGACAAACATATTTGCATGTACAGTCAATTCGCGGTTACTTCGAACTTTTCCAAGGACCTGATAAATTCCTACTTGCAGCATATTCCTCCTCCTGATGTAATCTGAGCTGAACCGAGTCTAAGAAACTGCAGCAGAGGAACAACGCATCGCGCTGGCGAGTATTCATTCTGCTAATGTTTCTCATGAGAACAATTTATTACTTGGACGCTATCAACACGGCTATTTTTTACCTGTTTGAATCATATTAATTATAATTTAAATATTGCAATTTATACATTAAATATAAAACAAAGGCTTATTTTTAGTAAAAAATATACTTTTATGTTAAGGGAAGTATAAAACACTTGTGATACATGGCATATCTAGGAAGCAACGACACGCGCCATACAAGGCGTCTGATATAGCAAGAGAGATGAAACTGTGAACAGTCTACAGCAAGAGAAATTACTTTACCTGTTTAGTTTGTGGCCAACCCAGGTGAGGCTGAGTCTTATAAAAAGTTTGATAATTTTCAAATGGGTTGCCATTATCAAACATACTTAAATGTTTCTTAGAGGCGATGTATTATACAATACTCAAGAAATTGATGGGGTTTTTTTTATAAAGATAAAAGTTAATATAGTGCAGTTTATTTAGATATAAGTCAGTGTGTCACTTGGTATTATTTTGTTATGCTAGGAGCTTATAATTAATATTATTGTCAATTAAATGTTAACTAGAAGGCGGAGGCTTATCTGAACGTGAGGTTATAGGCTGTTCACGGTAAAATGAGCACTTTTGAAAGCCCTGCTTGGGATCTAATTGTATGCACGTTGTGTGTTCTTCCGCCTCATGTAACATTAACATTGTCATCGGCCTCATCACTTTATTCATACGTCGGTCAAGTGAAACTGTGGAATTTGTGTGAAAAGTAGATATTTTGCAAATCTGTCTATTTTTATTCTTCGACACATGAAAATAAAAACGAAATGAAAAGAAATAATATAAGTAATTGCAAATTGTTACCTAACAGTTTTTATTCGACGTTAAGGTATGGAACTATTTTCTCTCCTTCGTTACCAACTTTACCGGGCGCATGTCACACAGTGAGCCTCTTAAAATATATGCGACGCAGGAGCAGTGGCATTTCTCTAAGGTTCATTTCTAAAGTGCTCACTTTATGGTGAACAGCCTTTAAGAGGCGGTAGTTGTGAGTGTTATAGAGAGAACTTGAGTGGCTGTCTGGCTGCCAGTTCTGCTGAGTGTGTTCCTGTTGCTCTAGTTAGCAGTCTCGGGTAGTAGTTTGCCAGTCTGTGTTGAGGCAGCAGGCCGCTACACTAAGCTATGTCCACGACTACCTACTGTCCTTCCCATCTCGTTATGCACTCTAGTTCTCCGTTTACGCGTCTTTCATTTCGCCTTTCACCAACTTACATGCTGCGCGCTTTGCTATACGCTGTTCACGATTAAATGAGAATTTTTGAAATCAACATGTGAGAAAAATGGCCGCCTTGACTAGCGCACTCCCAGCCAAGGCGGCAACCCACGGACGAGAAGTTCTGTTGTTTCCAAACATTTCATTAATACTGTTAGGTTAACGTTTATTGGAGAAATTAAATTATTTATTTTGCTTTCTGGTTTTCAATGCAAATATTTCTAAGAATGAACAAATTCTCAAAATGTTTACTTTTTTTTAGTAATTTGACAGTTTCAGTTGACCGACGCATGAATCAAGTGATACGGCGCGATAGTAGTACTAAAGACTGTTCACGATAAAGTGAGCACTTTTGAAATCAACCTTAGAAAAAAGTCACTGCTCCTGCCTGCATATATTCTAATGGGTGCACTAAGTAACATTAGCCCAGTAAAGTTGGTAACGATTGATGGAAGGTAGTTCCGTATCTTAACGTCAAATAAACCGAGTTAGGTAATTATTTATGATAAATTCAATTATTTATTTCGTTTTCTGTCTGTTTTAATGTATGGAAGTGTAGAAATGAGCATTGCTAGTCAAATATTTACTGTTCTTATAATTTTACAGTTTCTCTGGACCGACTCATGTATAAAGTGATGAGGCCCTTGCCAGTGTTAATTTTACATACGGCGGAAGAATACGCGACGTGCACACAAGCTGATCTTAAGCAGGTCTTTCAAAAGTGCTCATTTTACCGTGAACAGAGTATAGTTGTACGTATGGTAGAGGAATAATTCAAGGCGCGTACACATAAGTAGACAGGACTTCCACAAGTGCTCAGTCTACCACAGAAAGCTCATCTTCATAGCCATCTTCGCTCATGCACAGATGAATAATACGACGCCTAGATTCGTGGAAAAATCGACATGTTTGTAGGAGAAGCCATGAACTTGGAGAAATAAATGTGGGAAACAGTTTGGAAACTGGCCATCCTATTAACTGGAGCTCTCCACCTTACCACACCACGCTGTACGACAGTTTCTAAATGACGTGTCAAATATTTCCATATCTAATACGAATGCAGCTGGAGGAAAGTTAATAGAAATATCTCACATTTGCTTATACTACAAGAAAAAAATTCACGCTTTTCTCTCATTGTTAACGGCATTTTAAAATATTTGTATTATGGCCCATGATCATATTTTCGAAACCGTACCATTAAAAATCGGCCTCCTGGATCTGTACGATATAATTATAATATTCATTATTCCGTGTTTTACACCACCCGTGGATATTTACAGAGATGTCTTACTTATATTTACGAAGTGACAAAAGTAATTTACAATATCAATATAGACATATGACTTCTTCTAGGACGGTGTGCAGTATTTAGCACTTACAACACAATAAAGTTATCGCAAAGTTTAAAATTTCTTTTCTACAGAGATATTGCACCTTCCTCGAGTCAAGTTTGGAGCGAAGTCAAACACATACTAGAGTGAGCTGGCTGATCGTAGATGACTCGGTAAAGTAAGAAACTCACACATTGTTCGACTTAATTTTGTCAGAAGCGTTTTTTATTTCCAAAAATAGTCATGCCACATCATGCAAGTATACAGGACGCGAATGGGTAATATCTACTACAGATTCGTCACTAGAAAATAAAACAAAACCTATGCAAGAATTATGATCTCAAGTGATTCCAAATTGAGACATGTTTGACGTTAGGGGCAAACATTTCTTTTGCTGTAAATATAACGGAAATATTTAATGCTGGAAAACAGTTTGCTTAATGTGTAAATCAATGTAATTAAAACACTACGAAACTTATAGCTGTGATCAAATTATATAAATTAGTTTAGGTCGCTAACCTTACCATCACATTTCGTGACGTGGGAGAATAGAAAGATTAATCGTTGTATTACTTACAGACAGGCTAATTACATGAAGATTACCGTCTGTTACTTCCTTAAAGCCCACTGTTTTAGAGAAACACTCGCGTGGACAGGTTCAGCGAATATATAGAACGCCTGCAGGTATGCAACAGGTGCTAAACGCTCAACACACATGCTGTGTGTGAGGCATGTTGCTCTACTTCCAGGCGCTGCACTCAGTTCTCTAACTCTACACACGAGTTTCTACACGAGTAACTCTACACATAACTCTACACTATGGGCGTAATGCAATACCACTCTTGTCGAATTTGACACATTGATTCGTAATATGCCATTAAAAATAGTTTTGCTTCTTTGTCTTGAAATACAAGAGTGGCACATGTATATATTTCCATGTAATATCCATTTCCATGTAATATCTTGATGACAAGCAACAGTTATAGCAGTGATCACGGACATTCGCTTATACTCAGTTCACGGTAACTTCCAACTTTTCTGAAGCCAGTCCTGTTGAAGTTCTACTTCCAGGATATTCCTCCGCCTCATTCACACAAAGCTTAGACAATGACACCAGAGACAGCGGACCGCATTCGTGCGCACTCAGTGTAGTAATATTTTACATAATAACTATTTATTACCAGACATCAACAACGCACATATCTTCTCTTTGTATTTATTCGTATTATTTGGTTATAAATGACTATTATAATTTACGAACAAAATAAACAAAATTCCAATGTAACGAGAAATAAAGTAGTTGTTATGTAAACACGAGTATAAAACGCTTGTGACTGGTAACATGTTTAGGAAGCCACCAGACACGTTATATATGGGCTGCTTTTCCACAGGTTTGGTTCTATAAACGTGAAGACACTGCGAACAAACTATAGTTAGTGAACATCCAATACTTTCGACTCAGCTTGGCAGGAGCAGGTCGCTGTTAGAAATAACATTAGACTGTAAGTTGACGTAGCTGCTATATCCGTGACGACACTCATATCACGTGTGGTCGGTCGGCGTTCTTCGCTTATATCACCGCAACTTACTTATCTTATAAGTACATACAAGTTGAACGGAAAGTAAAGGGACAAACTTCAGGAGGTGGTTGCTGAGCGGAAAAGGAACAAAAAAACTCCATATCAACATATACCCGGAAATGGACTGCGAGGCTGCAATAAAGCAATTAGTACCGATACACATTACATGGCTTTAGGTGGCTCCAGGTTACAAGAGATATTCAAAGTGACCACCAGGGGATGTAATGCAAGCGTACACGCGTCGCATCATAGATTGCCTCACTCTTTAGGTGATATTACGCGACAGCAGATTCCATAAAAGCTTGTGCAAGGTCCGCCATAGCGGCTGATATACCGGCCCGTGCACCAGGGCTTGCAGAAGCTTGTATAAGAACCAAGTACTGCTGTAGGTCTCGTGTAATATCGGCCTTACGAATGTTCAAGGCCTGTACCCGAATATCGTCACAGGGTATATGGACGCGCTGTTCAAGTTTCTGCACATCAGGAACTGGCTCCGCATACACAACATTTGTCAGATGCCCCCACAAGCAACAGTCAAGGGTGTTTCAGTCTGGCGATCGCGCAGGCCATGCAACAGAGCCTCCATCTTCCAGAGTAGCTGTTGTTGTATTGTGATGTATAGGGCTTTCCAACGTTGCCCGGTTTTATGCTTGACAGCTTAGCAAGGGACGGCTTAGAGAATATCTTATAACCTAACTTATATTAACACCCATGCCTTACCCGGGATTCGAACCCAGAACAACCCGCACCCCAAATCGGTGGCGCACCAATCGACAGCGTCACGGGAGATCGGCGAAGCTGTTGTTGAGGTGTTGACGAACATTATGGAGGAAGTGTGCTGTATGAAAGGACCCATGCTCACATGAACGCCCAGAAATGTCTGCTAAGGTATTGTGATTGGTTTGGTGCTGTATGTGAGGGTACGTGGCTCCATGTGACTTCTCGACCAAACCATGTGTTTGACCGTGTACGAACCATCTCGACTTGTTCCTGGAATGAAGAACCGATCATTGTACTTCACTTCGCCTTGGCGCTCAATAACGCAATCTGCAACACACAAAACCACACTGTGGGTGTTCTTATGGGATAATGATGTTGTTCATCAGTGCCATCTACTTTGGCAAATATGCATTTCCGTACATATATATATATATACATATATACACAGTCCATTCCACATTGAAAGCAACTTTCTCGGAGCCCTGCTAAATATCTACTTACAGGCCCGTTTCGTATCCTTCCACCAAATGTTTACCAAACATTGCCATGTGACTGCCATGCAGCATCTGTCAAAATCAATGTTTACATTCCATTGTGTGTGTACACGTGTTCGTATACTTTCGCTACACCTAAAAATAAACATTGACATGTGACTTCTACTTTTATACCTGTCAAATGTGTTGTTTACTGTTTACAGCTCTTCAAAGAATTATGTCATATTCCAAAAACCATTCCGTATGAATATTCACAGTTTAGACCTCTAACATTATTTAGGTCAGCTTTATGACTTTTAAAAATGCCTAAATTGAAGACAGTTCAACAGTTATTTTACATTAACATATTTGTTTTCCACGACGTAGCACAATACATATGTAATGCACGTTAGTATTTTACCGCGACTGTGTTAACACTGTTACAACTGCGAGGTAAAGGGCTGGACTAATTATCATTTTGTTATTTATATGTGTAGGGTTATTTCTCTAAAAGGACGGCCTCAGTTGGAATAAATATTGAAATGAAGGAACAACCAGTGAAATGAAAAAGGCACATTAAATTCAAGCACGCAACTAGAGTTGCTCATTTTTGTCATACAAACTTTAAAAGATAGCAGTGGACATGCACACAAATAAGCCTATGGTAACTTCTATTCCGCTCGTATATCTATGTATTGCTACTTACTGTTTGTTGGTTTTATTGAAATTTATCGGGCTGGGCTTAGTATTTTTCTTCTGGGATTGTGGCAAATTACGTTGAATGACTGTGTTTCAAACCCCTTAGGGTAAAGGTACAACGTTGTGATAAATAATCACGTGGATGTAAATAATTAACTTCGTCATAAAAACAGTTCACGGTTAAAATGTATAAATAGTGTTAATCAAATATTTGAAATCACTCGCACACAGAGCCAGTTTATCGACCATAATGCACTAAGGCATACCATTTCACAGACACGATGATTAACCAAAGGTGCATCACAGTTATTTTATTACTGCAGTGGAGACACACATTTATCACTACATCGTAACTTGCCTACGTAGGTTTAAAAACACTTCTACAAACGTGATGTGGTAATTTAAAGTATTTTTCGGAGTAAGAATAATTTACACTTTGTTTGACAAAAAGCAACATGCCATGCCATGGCTTGCCACATCTTCCAACTTCACTTGGTAACTGCCCCGCCATCATATCTAAATATATTAACATACATATTCAAACATTAAAATCTCTTTTCAGTTGTAAATTACAAATTCAAAAATAATTATTTTGCTATAAAAAGTATGAAATATACTACAATTGCAAACATGTATATAGGTTTTGTTTACTAGCGAAGTGAAATTTCCTGGGTGTAAAAGAGACGAAGAAAGAGAGAGAGAGCGACAAAGCTTGTTCAGCAGACAGTTGCTTCGAAGTTGCTCTCACTCGATAAAACAACACTGTACCATTACGGCCTATTCACGATATTTTCCGCTGTTATTTTAAACTGTAAAAATGAGATATACTGCTATCGGGGCTACCTAAATATTTCGATAGGCGCCGTTTAATTTACAAACAGTATACTAAAAAACCAGGTTAAAATAATATTTTAACTGTGAACTATTTCTCACCGGTCGTTGCCAACACGTCGCTGCACTCGCTGTTGTTAATTCATATTTAATAAGACATTAACATTACAAGTTATAGAAGATATTAATGTAAAGTTTCATTTATTCAATAAAACAGTACTCTAAAGATAACCACAGTGTTATATATTTGTGAAATACAAGTTAAGCCATGTTATGCCTAGAGTGTTTTTTCAAAGGTTGATTTTCGTAAGTTACTTCCAATCGGGAATGGACTATAGATATTAGTATTTTTGTTCCTTTTCCGGTCAGGAATCACCTCCTGAAGTTTGTCCCTTTAGTTTCCTTTCATTCTGTCTGTGTGTGTATATATAAACATAGTCTTTGATTTTTTCAATCCCATTTATTAATTGCGATAAACCTATGATTTATTTCTGTTATACAGTAAATTACTACGGTTGGGGGAGTCGATTACTACGTATAAAAATCAGGTTGTAAATTTGTGCATCTGGTGATCTATAATGATTGTTTTTGGAACTATTCGTCCTCTAAAATGCAAAGTAACAAGGTATTAGTTAATGCGAAAATTTAGAGATGAAAAAACACAAATTCACTTAATTATCAGCAAGCAAAGATTATGTACCTCATCTAACCTACCTCTAGATGTTGGATGGTCTTGCTTAATTGTGTTATTGTTCTCGCAAACATAGAGGGTTAGCGTGTTAATAAGGCCACCTTCGGACTCGCTGATTAATAATTCGTCATGTAATTTGAACAGATACTCAGAGCTACAACATTTACTCTGATGCGATAGTAACGACCCCTAATTGGTCTCTGACTTGGGATGTTGCTGATAACTACCTTATCAAAATTTAATGATACATTATGCGACTTTGTTTACTTTCATCTCTAACAGTTTCCAATATTTTTAACTACATACTTGTTTCTCTCCCAGTTCTGAGTGAGGATAATGACTTTAATAATCATTATTGCTACGAGTCATACATATCTCCACTACCTGATGTTCATCTACAATCCTTCTGTAACACACTTAACACAGACTCTGAATGTGGACTACTTTAACTGCACCTTCGGAAACTTATTTACGTCATAAGTGGCTGTATTTATTTTCTTTAGCCAGTTACGTTTTCACTTATTCAAATGCAGAACCAGCTTGACGTACTGAAATGCCTTCAGCAGCTAACACGACAAGTAAGATGGTATAAATCCTCCTTTAAGAGATTCCATGAACCACCTCCAAGTTTCCCTTTATTGGAAGACCCGGGTCTGCTCTAATGACGAAGCTTCCCTTTAGTGGGAGACCCGGGTCTGCTCTAATGACGAAGCTTCCCTTTAGTGGGAGACCCGGGTCTGCTCTAATGACGAAGCTTCCCTTTAGTGGGAGACCCGGGTCTGCTCTAATGACGAAGCTTCCCTTTAGTGGAAGACCCGGGTCTGCTCTAATGACGAAGCTTCCCACCAAACAGGCATTACGCTGCTTTGTTAAGTACTTTTTGCACGAAATTCTCCAAGATGCAGGATTAGTGGCGCTAGCACAAGACTATATCACTCAGTTTTTTATATGATAAAAAAAACCGCCCTACACTAACCAATTACACTCCCACATCACGAAACCAAACTAAACATTAGGTCGCTGGACTTAAATCATTTTCGCGAAAAAAAAAAGTTATGGCAGCGACAATTTTTACAGTGGAGGCAAACTTTGTTTAGTTAAGAATTCAATGAAAATCTTATCCTTAAGAATTACATAGACCATGCCACATGGGGTAAATCAAACGTGTATTTTAATCAGTATGCATAAAATTTGCTGATTACAAACTAATATGAAAACATTTCCTCTAGTGTCAGATATTAACAGATTCTGAAGTTAGGTTTCTAGCAATACTTGCGATAAGTAAATTATTCTGCGAGAGAGCTCTTGAAGGTGGGTAAGGCAAGCAACACAGGAACTGCTTACAAATATTATATTATATTGATCTTGAGATAGAGTATTATGTTTTTGGGATATATGTCAGTCCAAAATACCGTCTGGTCTTTGTTTGATTTGTGCACTAAAAGGTTAGGTGCTAATCAGTTGTTCGTGCACGAGAAAGATAGGCATAAGACACATTCACATGTCAGGAGGTTGCAAAACTACAATAATCAATAGAGGCGGGTGATTAACCCGGTATACATGTTTCCAGCGTATGTTTCGATATGCAGATTGTCGGTTCAGATGAGTTAAGTACTGTATATAATCATTTAATAATTACAGTTATATATCTCTGATGACATGATAGCTTCGTCCGGAGCGAGTGTTATTAATTTAAGCGACACCTAGTTTACTGGCTAACACGTAGGAAATATAACCACGTACTGGTCAGAAATCAGGATTGCACAAAGCATTCTCTTTTTTTCCTTTGTTCTTTGCAGTTTATTACGCCACATACTCTACAATCACTTACTGCAGGTAAATACAAAAGAAAATGGTCAGTTCTAACCATTAAGAATAAGTCAGTTTACATGCATCAGTGTTGGCCAGTTGTAAACACGTCCCTATTTCTTTTCACTGGTGTTTAAAATTACCCAAAATGAAAAGGGAATATGCTCCAATATAGTTGTCTTTAAATACGGATATATAATTTTGACTGGAAACATCACAGGCCAATGTTTTCGTGCTGTACTGTAATTATGGCCATGGAGATTTATACAGGTGGTTTTGTAATTAACAGTATGGTAAAATGACATCTACCTGTTGCACATAAGCAAGGTCATGAGTGCAATGTTTATATTGGCAGTATTTCTAGCCTGTTTAAATATCTCTTTACTGTGGGAATGCCTCAGCACCTGGAACTATACGTTTAAGGTTTGATGAACCGCGCTCACACGTCTGAGATATGGGTTATGTCTTCGAGATGAGTCGAAGCGTCAGGAATACAATTATCTGGCCCTTACAGATTATACACTCTCGTTGACAAACACAGGATGCTGTGTGTATTTATCTGGAAGCCCACACTTCATCTCCAACATATCAATACTGTTACAAGAAGCGGGGCATGTCAAACTTCGCGAGGAATGGAGGTCTTATTAAAAATATAAGAATTAAATTCGATTTTTTATTTATTCACACGTATATTATTTACAGCATCAATATACATATATATGTATCTTCACTGTTAATTTTTTTATTTCTCAGTAAGAGCATTATTTAATGTATATTTCAACTCTAATTAACATCATCCTTGTGTCTTTGTTTGGTTATAGTAAATTACCTCACACTCATCATTAACACACCTTCAGTCTATCTATTGCCATCATTTGTAATGTATTTCACTCACGCACCCAGTCCACTAGTCCAGCCTACCAGCCGAACCCTTCACTGAGCCGATGCTCGCAGTCGCAGACTTCCCTCCCGCTGGTCAATTCTCTCACCGCTCGTTGCTCGTCGTTTGTCACCCAAACTCCAGCCATTCATCCACTGGCTCGGAGGCTCGTCGCACTTTTATACTCACTGGCCTCGGCCTGGAAGGTTCGCTGCACCCCGAGTTACGCTGAGAGAGACTAGGACAGTAAACCACTAGAAAATTCTTCAGATAAATGCAGAAACTCAGTTTGCTGAAGGTGAGGAGCCCGCGAAGCACGGCGGCGGATACAAGATTTCGTTACAAGATACGCGATGTTATGAGAGCCCCGTCGTGCGCCCTGTTTCAAAAAACTCCTGTTTACACAGCGAGCAAGCAACAAGGACACATATCAGTTTCTAAAACACATAAACCAAACACGGAACTAGAACTGCAATCAGTAGACAACCAAAGGAATGTGCTGAGGACGACGGGATATGTGGGTCCGACAAACTAAGTAGACTTTGAAGTAAACATAACAATCCTTCAGCAAACTCCACCCACGAGGCACGACGAGGACTAATCACAACCTTGTACGTCACTAACACACGCGGGGGTGGGGAGTATGGACTGAGCCACGAGGTCCAGGGAAGACGCAATCGGCGGGGGAGCCAGTGTGTTCAGAGTGAGAGACCCGGTCAGTCCTCTACAGCCATCATCTAATTGAGTAATTCTCAACTCCCTCTTCCTTCTTCCCTGTGCTCCAGTCGCTTCTATCCAATCTGACTTTATTGTAACTTTACGAGGTTAACTCTAGTAAACTTGGCTTTGGCCCATCTTTAACTAATTAATTTTCTTATCATTTAACTCACCTGCTTCCCCTTCCTATTTAATTATTTCCCACGTTTCGGGTCTTCAACCGAGGAACATAGCAGCACTTATTGGATTATCGCTCGCCTCACCGTACACTCAGAGAAAATCGAACAAATTATTCGTTTGTATAGGGCGAAATACATATTTCGTTGCCCCAACACAACAGTTGAGCAAACAAAATTTTATAATCTACAAAATTACTTTTGTTCGTCTAACAAAATATATGTTTGAATAAACAAAATCTTTATGCTGGGCCAAAAAAAAATTAGACTGGCAACTAAATATTTTGTAAAATCAACTGTATATGTTTGAATAAACAAAATCTTTATGCTGGGCCAAAAAAAAATTAGACTGGCAACTAAATATTTTGTAAAATCAACTGTATATATTTGTTTGGCCGTTAATTTGACTGCTTCGTTCGAAAATACAGCTCGAGAGTTTGTTTGTAATTTTTGTAACGATTAGGATAGTAACCGTGTTTGTTAGTGCATCTATTGATGCTTAACAATAAAACAATGCAACCAGAAACTAACAAGTCAAGCTTTAAAACTTGACACATTTGTTTGCACATGTTGCCCAATATTTGCAGTATATAAAATATAAAAGCTTTCCGCCGTCATCAGTTGTCACATTAGCTGAGATAACTAAGGCGTAGCGCTCGGACGCAGGTGATCTGGATTTGAAACTTGGTCGAACTTGTAGAATTTTTTTATATCGGCCCAAACTGTTTAATGTACGTGTAGGCAAACAAATTTTTAGTTGCACCAACCAAATCTTACAGTTTGGGGCAATCAAATGAGAACAACAAAATAATTTTGTTTCAGCAACAAAATAATTCGTTTCCCTTATACAAACAAATAATTTGGTTGCAGCAAACAAATCTTATTTGATTCAACAAAACCTTCATCTCAGTGCACCTTGTGATTCTCCGCCATCACATGAACTACTCTGTCCTGGATGTGGCGCCGGAAAAAGCAGAGAGCGCATAACTATACAGAGGTGAAGGGAACCGAAGGAGAGGAAGATCCGTGGACCAGACCAAAGAAACACTGTGACGTCACATGTGTAGTGGCGCCAACACGGGAAGATAATGACGATTATTTTAATACAACTGATACTCTATCCTCCCGTTACGATAAAGTGAGCACTTTTGAAATGAACCATAGAAAAATGTTACTGACCCTGAGCGCATATATTTTAATGGGCGCACTGAGTGACATTTGCCCACTAAAGTTGGAAACGATGGATAGAAAATAGTTCCATATCTTAACGTCGAATAAAAAGTGTGAGATAGCAATTTGTGATAACGTTAATTATTTCTTTCGATTTCTATTTTTTAATGCATCGAAGTGTGAAAATGAGCAATTTGAATAATATTTACTTTATTAAAAATTCCACAGTTTTACTTGGCAGACGCAAGAATAAAGTGATGGAGCTAAAGTGATGGGGCTCATGGGAATGTTAATTTTACATAAGGCGGAATAATACACAATGTGGATACGAGTAGATCTTAAGCAGAGCTTTCAAAAGTGCTCATTTTACCGTGAACAGTCTATATCAGCGTATATTTGTACTGAGAAAACGCGAATGGTACATAATTCTTATATACATCCTTTGCAGTGTTCATACATGTGTTCAGGAGACAGACAACCGCAAACGTATAGGCAAGTGAGTTTCTGACGCTGTATAGTATCCTGTATTTGTATCTGACTCTGTATAGTATCCTGTATTTGTATCTGACTCTGTATATTATCCTGTATTTGTATCTGACTCTATATAGTATCCTGTATTTGTATCTGACTCTGTATAGTATCCTGTATTTGTATCCTCACAACGGGTATTATATCCATACAGTGTACAGGTTAAACATTTTAATTGCAATTTATCAAGTTTACTGCAATGTTTGTGTACAGTGTAGTAACAGAGAAATGTTCATTTTGGGATAGAACAAATTGGATTCGTGTTGAAAACCCAGTCCATGACATATATACTTGTTGTTAATATACGGCGCAAGACGATATGTACTGTAGGAAGTGCGAGAGAGATGTACAGTGGGTGAGCTTATCACGGGATACAGCTATATTGTCCAACAGCTGTAGGAAGTGCGAGGGAGTTGTACAGTGGGTGAGCTTATCACGGGATACAGCTATATTGTCCAACAGCTGTAGGAAGTGCGAGGGATATTTACAGTGGGTGAGCTCATCACGGGATACAGCTGTATTGTCCAACAGCTGTAGGAAGTGCGAGGGATATTTACAGTGAGTGAGCTCATCACGGGACACAGCTGTATTGTCCAACAGCTGTAGGAAGTGCGAGGGAGATGTACAGTGGGTGAGCTTATCACGGGATACAGCTATATTGTCCAACAGCTGTAGGAAGTGCGAGGGAGATGTACAGTGGGTGAGCTCATCACGGGATACAGCTATATTGTCCAACAGCTGTAGGAAGTGCGAGGGAGATGTACAGTGGGTGAGCTCATCACGGGATACAGCTATATTGTCCATCAGCTGTAGGAAGTGCGAGGGAGATGTACAGTGGGTGAGCTCATCACGGGATACAGCTATATTGTCCAACAGCTGTAGGAAGTGCGAGGGAGATGTACAGTGGGTGAGCTTATCACGGGATACAGCTATATTGTCCAACAGCTATAGGAAGTGCGAGGGAGATGTACAGTGGGTGAGCTCATCACGGGACACAGCTGTATTGTCTAACAGCTGTAGGAAGTGCGAGGGAGATGTACAGTGGGTGAGCTTATCACGGGATACAGCTATATTGTCCAACAGCTGTAGGAAGTGCGAGGGAGATGTACAGTGGGTGAGCTTATCACGGGATACAGCTGTATTGTCCAACAGCTGTAGGAAGTGCGAGGGAGATGTACAGTGGGTGAGCTCATCACGGGACACAGCTGTATTGTCCAACAGCTGTAGGAAGTGCGAGGGAGATGTACAGTGGGTGAGCTTATCACGGGATACAGCTATATTGTCCAACAGCTGTAGGAAGTGCGAGGGAGATGTACAGTGGGTGAGCTCATCACGGGACACAGCTATATTGTCCAACAGCTGTAGGAAGTGCGAGGGAGATGTACAGTGGGTGAGCTCATCACGGGACACAGCTGCATTGTCCAACAGCTGTAGGAAGTGCGAGGGATATTTACAGTGAGTGAGCTCATCACGGGACACAGCTGTATTGTCCAACAGCTGTAGGAAGTGCGAGGGAGTTGTACAGTGGGCGAGCTCATCACGGGATAGAACTGTATTGTCCAACAGCTGCGGGGACAAGTAACAGAAAGTAGCACGAGCTGCCACAGTTGGCAACACTTCACACAGTTCGACATTACAACAAACTCATATTCCATGCATTATTAGCAAGACGTGAACAATCGTCTTGTGGCCGGGATATGCTAACAGACGAGATTTTCGGTTCGTGTTCAGATCTCGCTCTAAAACAAAACAAAATATGTAAATGTTGGAAGTATTTCTTTCGTGCACTGGTAAACACCCGCATAGAGGCAATTTAACAATTTTTTATTTATATGTTTTTATAAGCTCGAAATATGAAGGAAAAAAAATCACAGATTTACGGAGAAGTTCCTTAAATTCACAGAAAGTTTCAAGGAATTCGCGAAAAGTTCGTTAGTTGAAAAAAATCGATGTAACTCTACGAATATTTCTAAGTAATATTTTCTGTTTATTTTTTGAAATTTCAGGGAAATATTTATAACAGTGCGTGTTCGTGTCCATGCGTTTTGATCCTACTTCAAAAACTACAATCACATTTCGAAATCAACAAATTTACGTATACTTCCTTCAGTTCGCAGTAATGTGGCTGCTAGGTAAAGTAAGCACGTGCATATAATTTGTTTCAGAGCAGCAGCGACGGATAAAGAGAGTGTAAATGTGCACTCTCAATTCGAACCAGTGGAAAACCACTGATTCGAAATGGAATTACACTACTCGAATAAGAGAAAATGGCTCCACTTAGATTCAGTGGAAAACCACTGATTGTTTCAGCGAAAAAATTTCCCTTATTGAATTAGTGACGTGGAACAATTTCACTAATTGAATAAGTGACAGCCGACTGAAGTGGTGCATTAAATATTGTTTTTAATGAATGTAGCCAAATTATTACGTGAAGTAAATAAATTTACTATATTTATATTACACAATTTACCGTAATTTAAAATAAAATCTTCGGAGGCGTCTGGGATGGAACTCACATATCCTTTCCTCTCCGATTATTATGGCATTACATTACCATCTGCACTACAAAGTCATATTGAAATAATAACAGGATAATAAATGACTCATAGTTAGTTACTCATAAAAAACGTGAAGATTTAAATTTTATTCTCTTACTTTTCGTTTTTTATTTAATTGGCACCGTTATGAATGTTAAAACGAATAGTGTATATGAGTGAATTCTCTTCATCACTCTATGTGAACATTTAAACCTTCAAACAGAGCGCTGTTATGAATAAATGAAAACGAAATGAAAGGCTCAATTATCATATTACCTCGTAAAATGGCGTTTTGAAAGACGAAACACACAATTTAGAAAGTATTTTGTATTGGTTTTATTAGTTTGTTCATTGTTATTTCACTTGATAGATACACTTTGTTTAGTGGCAAGTTTTTCTAAGTTTGACGATAATTTTTTACACGCTGTTTAACTGGTCCATCAATCAAAAATAAACCACTGAGAAAACAGTATAAAATGTCACTGAATCAATAAGTGAAGGAGATCTGACATTTTCCACTGATTCATCAGTTAAATTAGCAGAAGTGACTGTTGAATCAGTGAGATACTTTTGACTGATTGAAACAGTAAAATTCTCACTGATTCATTTTTAGTGTGTGCTGCACCTAGTGTAGGATTGAGAGCTTTTGCAAGGGCACTCTTTTACTGTAGTAACAATCGATGATAACATGTTCGTTAGTTTGTAACATGGGAGCGCTGATCTCCAGCGATACACCTTGTCGTCCTCCTAACGTGTACACCTGGCGAACGGCTAGACTATCACGTTGTTGACAATGTGCGTGGATTAGTTGCGTCATCTCACGTAGTTTATAACATTTTGCAAGGGCACTCTGTTACTATAATAACAATCGATAATAACATGTTCGTTAGTTTGTAACATGGGAGCGCTGATCTCCAGCGATACACCTTGTCGTCCTCCTAACGTGTACACCTGGCGAACGGCTAGACTATCACGTTGTTGACAATGTGCGTGGATTAGTTGCGTCATCTCACGTAGTTTATAACATTTTGCAAGGGCACTCTGTTACTATAATAACAATCGATAATAACATGTTCGTTAGTTTGTAACATGGGAGCGCTGATCTCCAGCGATACACCTTGTCGTCCTCCTAACGTGTACACCTGGCGAACGGCTAGACTATCACGTTGTTGACAATGTGCGTGGATTAGTTGCGTCATCTCACGTAGTTTATAACATTTTGCAAGGGCACTCTTTTACTGTAGTAACAATCGATGATAACATGTTCGTTAGTTTGTAACATGGGAGCGCTGATCTCCAGCGATACACCTTGTCGTCCTCCTAACGTGTACACCTGGCGAACGGCTAGACTATCACGTTGTTGACAATGTGCGTGGATTAGTTGCGTCATCTCACGTAGTTTATAACATTTTGCAAGGGCACTCTGTTACTATAATAACAATCGATAATAACATGTTCGTTAGTTTGTAACATGGGAGCGCTGATCTCCAGCGATACACCTTGTCGTCCTCCTAACGTGTACACCTGGCGAACGGCTAGACTATCACGTTGTTGACAATGTGCGTGGATTAGTTGCGTCATCTCACGTAGTTTATAACATTTTGCAAGGGCACTCTGTTACTATAATAACAATCGATAATAACATGTTCGTTAGTTTGTAACATGGGAGCGCTGATCTCCAGCGATACACCTTGTCGTCCTCCTAACGTGTACACCTGGCGAACGGCTAGACTATCACGTTGTTGACAATGTGCGTGGATTAGTTGCGTCATCTCACGTAGTTTATAACATTTTGCAAGGGCACTCTGTTACTATAATAACAATCGATAATAACATGTTCGTTAGTTTGTAACATGGGAGCGCTGATCTCCAGCGATACACCTTGTCGTCCTCCTAACGTGTACACCTGGCGAACGGCTAGACTATCACGTTGTTGACAATGTGCGTGGATTAGTTGCGTCATCTCACGTAGTTTATAACATTTTGCAAGGGCACTCTTTTACTGTAGTAACAATCGATGATAACATGTTCGTTAGTTTGTAACATGGGAGCGCTGATCTCCAGCGATACACCTTGTCGTCCTCCTAACGTGTACACCTGGCGAACGGCTAGACTATCACGTTGTTGACAATGTGCGTGGATTAGTTGCGTCATCTCACGTAGTTTATAACATTTTGCAAGGGCACTCTGTTACTATAAATAACAATCGATAATAACATGTTCGTTAGTTTGTAACATGGGAGCGCTGATCTCCAGCGATACACCTTGTCGTCCTCCTAACGTGTACACCTGGCGAACGGCTAGACTATCACGTTGTTGACAATGTGCGTGGATTAGTTGCGTCATCTCACGTAGTTTATAACATTTTGCAAGGGCACTCTGTTACTATAATAACAATCGATAATAACATGTTCGTTAGTTTGTAACATGGGAGCGCTGATCTCCAGCGATACACCTTGTCGTCCTCCTAACGTGTACACCTGGCGAACGGCTAGACTATCACGTTGTTGACAATGTGCGTGGATTAGTTGCGTCATCTCACGTAGTTTATAACATTTTGCAAGGGCACTCTGTTACTATAATAACAATCGATAATAACATGTTCGTTAGTTTGTAACATGGGAGCGCTGATCTCCAGCGATACACCTTGTCGTCCTCCTAACGTGTACACCTGGCGAACGGCTAGACTATCACGTTGTTGACAATGTGCGTGGATTAGTTGCGTCATCTCACGTAGTTTATAACATTTTGCAAGGGCACTCTGTTACTATAATAACAATCGATAATAACATGTTCGTTAGTTTGTAACATGGGAGCGCTGATCTCCAGCGATACACCTTGTCGTCCTCCTAACGTGTACACCTGGCGAACGGCTAGACTATCACGTTGTTGACAATGTGCGTGGATTAGTTGCGTCATCTCACGTAGTTTATAACATTTTGCAAGGGCACTCTGTTACTATAATAACAATCGATGATAACATGTTCGTTAGTTTGTAACATGGGAGCGCTGATCTCCAGCGATACACCTTGTCGTCCTCCTAACGTGTACACCTGGCGAACGGCTAGACTATCACGTTGTTGACAATGTGCGCGGATTAGTTGCGTCATCTCACGTAGTTTATAACATTTTGCAAATAAGTTGATTTCAATGACCCATTTATCTCCGGTAGTAACCAGGTTAATTGGTTAACCATGTTACATGTTCTAACATATTCACCATACACGAGGAGTAATCTGTCAAGAGTTGGTTTCTATACTCCGGTATAACAGTGTGGAGATTGTAGCGGGCGACGCTGTGCTGCTGCTGCTGCTGTGTTTGTGTAGCACAAGCTGGCTCGCTAGCGAGCTGTGTGGCCAGACTGGGGCTGCACTAGTGGCGGCGTGCGAGTCTGTTGATGAGGGAGGTCCATCATCACACACCACCAGCCCTCGCCTTCCCTTCCTAACTCTACTCTACTCCTCGCACAAGGTGTACATACAACTAGTGGCGTGGCGTGACTAGATATACGCCGTTCACGGTACACCGAGCACTTTCTGAAGCCCTGCTTGCGATCTACTTATATGCACATTGTGTGTACATACAACTAGTGGCGTGGCGTGACTAGATATACGCCGTTCACGGTACACCGAGCACTTTCTGAAGCCCTGCTTGCGATCTACTTATATGCACATTGTGTGTACGTACAACATCATCACACACCACCAGCCCTCGCCTTCCCTTCCTTACTCTACTCTACTCCTCGCACAAGGTGTACATACAACTAGTGGCGTGGCGTGACTAGATATACGCCGTTCACGGTACACCGAGCACTTTCTGAAGCCCTGCTTGCGATCTACTTATATGCACATTGTGTGTACGTACAACATCATCACACACCACCAGCCCTCGCCTTCCCTTCCTTACTCTACTCTACTCCTCGCACAAGGTGTACATACAACTAGTGGCGTGGCGTGACTAGATATACGCCGTTCACGGTACACCGAGCACTTTCTGAAGCCCTGCTTGCGATCTACTTATATGCACATTGTGTGTACGTACGACTAACATAACCATAGACATGTGTCGCTCAAGTGAAACTTAAATTATTATAATCAACAAATCTGCTCATTCTTACTCTCTCACTTGCATAAAAAAAAAAGAAATCAAAAGGAATAATTCCGTTATTCACGTATCTTTAACAAACACTCTTAACTCGACGTTAAGACACAGAACTACTTTCCCTCCGCTTTTGTCAACTTCCTTGGGCACCAGCATGCCTGCATTCAGTGAGTCTGGTATGTATGCGTGTACGGGCAGAGGCAGTTCTCCAAGTCTGATTTCAGAAATGCTTAAACAAACGTAGGCAGCTTACAGGTGTGTGCACTTCGTGTGTCTTATGTAGAGTTGACACTGCCATCACGCCGGTGCTTCATTCTTACTGGTGGGTCGCTGTACGTCCTCTCCTCGAGGTAGCCAATAGGACGGCAGCCTCCAACACAAGCCTGCATTTCAAACATGCCATATCTTCACTTGTCGGCCGGATTGTGAAGTGGGATGCGAAAGTTGTAAGTGAAAGCGTTTCCAAAGCTATGGTTTTACATGGTTTAGTATTTGAGTCTATAAAAACATAAATAATACTCATCACAGTTCTGATAAAAGTAGTTAATTTGCCATTATTAATTTGTGACTGTAGTGGTTGCTGGCGAGAAGTAAGTAGGTGTGTATATATAACTTCTAGCCGGCAGTTGCTGACCCCGCGCTCTACTAGCAATACATGCATGTTTTAAAAAAACGTGCAGCGCAATCCCCTACGCCTTGTTGACGCCAAAAATTAAATATAAATTCTGTAATGGAATTTATGGCGTAAAAACTGTAAAACAAAGATGTCGGGGGCTGATCACCATTAAGTAGGTTAATGAGCAAGTTTTCGTGTTTAAAAAAAGTATTAGTTTTTACACAAATGAGAAATTTCCAACATTAAACTGGTTTCGTTTCAGTTTAATCAGTTGAATTCAACTGGAAAAAATCTACGTCTTGTGATTGCCATGTTTCTAATCAACAAAATAAACTCATTCCGTGGTGAGTCAGATCGATTCAGGCAATCTATGTCTTGTTTTATAAGCAAGTTTCTGACTTGACAGCATGGTGCAGCAGCCGAGGCTTCTGATTGGCGAAGCATGCAGTGTAGCAGCAAACGTTAAACATAGGTTAACACCTCTTGCTATTAATATTGCTTGTTAGGCGCGCGTACTTATTGCAGTGCGGGAGTGTCGTTGACAGGTAACGGTATGTCAACATGTCCGGCGAAAGCCACGTTGATGGAAATGAAAGAGGAGAACTAATTCCAGGCTGAGTGGAGATGGTGCAGTAATCAGCACGCGCTACGAAGGACGGGCGTGGGTCTGGCGTTTTGAATAATAAACAGACAAGTCTTGGACAGCGCGGCCTTTGTGTTGAGGTTATTTCAGGGGAGAGAGGAGGGCCCCAGTAATCGCCGGCCGGCGAGGGCTGTGTTTGCAGAGGATAGGCGAGGCGACGGCAGCGCTGCTCTGTGCTACGGCGCTCGCGGGAAGCACGTGCATGCAAATGGCCGCCCCCGGCCGCTAGCTCGGCAAACAACATGAGCCAAGTCTGCACTTCCTGACCCATTACTGCTGTCAACACTGCCTCATCCTCACTACGAGGTAGAACACACGACATGTTCTGTGCAGCCCCGCTGCCGCCTGTAATCTCCCTCCGCCACATAAGGCTGCTCAGGCGACTTGTAGAGGGTACTCAGCAGACTAGCTTTTAAATATGTACCCATGTCCGTAAACGTACCGTTACCGTGCTACAGCCATTCCAAATCAGGCGTGTCACTCGTCCACTTCCGCTGAGGGAAAGATCAATGTCTCGGATGTGCCTGTGTTGGTATGCAGCCGGGTAGGCAGTACAATACTTACCTACATAGCACGTCTAACTACATAGCATGTCATACTACATAGCACATCATACCTCATAGCACGTCATACTCCATAGCATGTCATACTCCATAGCATGTCATAATACATAGCACATCATACACTACAGCATGTCATATCCCATAGCACTTAATTCTTCATAGCACATCATACTATATAACATGTCATACTACGTAGCATATCATACTACAAAGCATGTCATTCTACATAGCAAGTCATACTCCATAGAACATAATAATACTATAGTTATTTTCAATTAGGTAGTCCGCACGTATACACCTTCTCGCTAAATGAATGCTCTAGGAATACAAGATGAAAGGTAGAAAATATTGATATATTACCTCCACTGTTCCCATTTGCCCAACTACAAAGTTTGGAAAAGAAAATAATCAGTACAGATCGCTAAGAACTTGGAGCTTGCCAACATAGTGTCCTGTAGAGGACGGGAACATCATATTGATATAATATTCCTCTGTTGCAGATGTAATTTGTCGTAGACTTTACAGGTCTAATGCTGAAGCGGAGCTGTCTTACGATATTTTTTTATTTGCTGTGGACGTAAGCTTGAGGCTATTTCCGCGATATTCTCATTTCATTCAACAGCAATTTTGCTAAGGTTTTAGCAAATGGTGTAGCAGCTGACGAGACCACAGCAACTAAACAGACAGAAACTGCTAAGGAATGCGCTGAAAAAGTCGTCCTGCAAATATCTTTCCAAAAAACCCAGTTCATCTGCTCAAAACCCCCCAACTCAAAAATTGATAACAATATATGGACAGATCAAGAGAGTTCCATACTTCAAATACTTAGGCGAAATCCTCGAGCCCACAGGAGGAGAGAAAATAGCACAGAAGGTTTCCATGCAAAAACTTAGGAGAGCCTAGGGTAGAACCTACAACATCTATAACAAAAAATGTCTGTCCATGCACACAAAAGTCAGGCACCGCAACACAGTTATCAAACCTGAAGCCCTGTGCACCAGAGAAACCCTTACACTCCACGGAGAAGGTGACCTGGAAAACATTCTGAAAGAAGAACGCAAAATCATAAGAAATATTCTCGGGCCAAAATAAAAATAAGACGGATGCAGACTGATATCCCGAAAAACAATAGAAACATTGTTGAATCTCGCGGCAGACACCAGAAAAATAAGTTTAAGATTTTATGGAAATATCCACAGGCTCCCTACAACAAGACTTGCTCGCAAAACTGTGACCTACGTAGAACAAATGAGAATCATGCCTTGGGTCCAGCAGGTCAAAATAGACGTAGAAAAAGGAAACATAAATTCATTAGAAATGTTGGGCAAAAACGCAAACAGACAAAAAATTAAAAAATGGAAATTACTGCCTGAGAATCAAGTCAGTAAGAGATCGGGGACCAAGTGGACTGACGAAAGGAAGAGAATCCACGGAGAAAAAATGAGAGGTGCATGGAAACTCATAATATTGAATCGTTAAGGCTTTGCGTGATCAGATATGGTACAGTCGCACCTAATAACATATATATGTGTGTGTGCGTGTGCATGTGTATGTGCATGTACATGTGCATGCGTGTGTTGGCAATACGTAGTAACAAATAGTTGTCATAATAAATACTATGACATCGAGTGCGCACGAATGCAGTACTCCGTCCCTTTGGCGTGATCTCCTACACGCGGCTCAGCTTTGTTTGTTCCGCAAGGCTCCAGATAAGTTTCAAATAACTGTGAATGGAGTATAGTTGACATACATAGTGTAAGCAAAGTGCAAACTGCGCCATTACACATTTACTCAGGATACATGGCAGCACTAATGAAGGGCGCTGCTGCTGACGACATTTGAGCTTGTTAATATAACTTGCTGTAAATTCCCGCCAGCAACATGACGTCAGCGTAGAAAGTATTTTTGTAGTAGTAGATGTGTAAGATTGTCGAAAGTAGAGTGACGTAGTTGCAATTACACCGTCTGTTGGGCTGCTCTGCATAATGACAGCCCCCAATATTTCAGTCCTTCCTTTCAACCCTGAATATAAGGCCACTAGTTCTATTTTAGGCACACGATTGCGCTGCCAGCTGTGTTTTATAGCGCAGTGACCGGCAGCTGCTGCCATACACCTTTATTTTCACCTTAAGCCACGCCACTTTTGTAATATGGCGCTTAAAAATGTAAATTCTTTAACCTCCTCCCGCCATTATCCAATATTTTTGAGCGCCACGCATCATTCCCTACAAGTCGGCGGCACGGGGGCCAAACTCGCTACACTTCCAACCGCAACTTGTGCTTCACTAACAGAGTACAGTGCATCCTCGTGCCTCACTATCAGAGTACAGTGCATCCTAGTGCCTCACTATCAGAGTACAGTGCATCCTAGTGCCTCACTATCAGAGTACAGTGCATCCTAGTGCCTCACTATCAGAGTACAGTGCATCCTAGTGCCTCACTATCAGAGTACAGTGCATCCTCGTGCCTCACTATCAGAGTACAGTGCATCCTAGTGCCTCACTATCAGAGTACAGTGCATCCTCGTGCCTCACTATCAGAGTACAGTGCATCCTAGTGCCTCACTATCAGAGTACAGTGCATCCTAGTGCCTCACTATCAGAGTACAGTGCATCCTAGTGCCTCACTATCAGAGTACAGTGCATCCTCGTGCCTCACTATCAGAGTACAGTGCATCCTAGTGCCTCACTATCAGAGTACAGTGCATCCTAGTGCCTCACTGTCAGAGTACAGTGCATCCTAGTGCTCACTATCAGAGTACAGTGCATCCTAGTGCCTCACTATCAGAGTACAGTGCATCCTAGTGCCTCACTATCAGAGTACAGTGCATCCTAGTGCCTCACTATCAGAGTACAGCGTAGCCACATCGACTGTTGCTCCACTCGGGGTTACTTACATCTTCTCTGTAGCCTACTCAAGTTCTACTTCCTTGATATTCCTTCGCCTCATGCGTTTAAAGCTTAACTGAGTCTGAAAAATGTCACCAAAGAGACAATACATCCGTATTCGTTCGTACTCAGTGTAATTATATTTTGCATGTGAACTATTTCTTACTAGGTAATACCAGCACACCCATATTCAAAACGTTTTTATTTATAAAAAATATTATATATATATATATGAAATTTAAGTAAAAGTTAAATTTCACAATAAACAAGGAATTTTTATCCTAACGGGAGTATAAAATGCTTCTGATATGTCGTATATTGAAGAGATATTCAGCACTCATACATGGGGTAATAATTCATAAAGTGTGCTGAAACCACGAATAGACTATATGAATAGGACTCAGTCATCTTAAACGCTATCTACACAGTGGTGACAGTAGGACAACTGTACATTAATGTTGTTTCGATACATGCCAACATCATGCAGCAGTTTGTGATCAAAATACACTGACTTATTGGAGCATTACGTTCTCAGAGAGCATCGCTCAGTATCAGTGAGACAGAATATTGCTATATGTGCGTTTATAAGGCATATGCCGTCTTCTGCATAATCTGCCCTTTATATGCACACAGGTCTTGCCTGCTTACTCAGCCTATCATATCAAAATGCAACACTGTTTTCAAATATTTTTGAAGCCTAATGTTTGGTAATTTTAGTCACTGATAACCTATGAGAATGTTATTTTATATTCTCGTTACCTTCTTTATTTTAAATTATCTGGTATTAAATTCTATGTTTGGCTTTTACACGAGTTCAGTTTGTCCACTATGCAATTACGGCACGATTTATATAATAGTAAACATTTTCTATAATTAAATTTATGCGTTTATTAATACTTGTCAAAACTTGCATAAGAAGCTATTAGATTTTCGTTTGATATAATTCCCATTTCTTTTCACTGTTTAAATATACACCTCGTTAGTTTGGTTACAGTTTATTTTCTTCTGTGATTCGTAGGTTAGGTTCACAGCCACTTTATAGGCTGTTCGTGGTTTCTTCACACTTTATGAATCAAGCCTTCGGAAAAAAAACACTCCATACATAATGTGTTTGGTCGTTTCTTAAATATGCAATATATAACAACCGTTTTATAAACGTGTTAACATAAAGGTGTCGTATCTTTTGGTTAAATTTGAGTATTATTTATATTTTATGTTTAAAATATATATGTTTAAATTGTAATTAATATTAACAAGGAAAGAGAGAAAATTGGTGTGTTGCAGCAGTATCTAGTTATAAATAGTTCTCACGCAGAACATTATCATATGGATCGCGCGCGAGTGCAGCGTAGTTGGTTCAGCTTCGTCTGCATGAGGCGGAGGAATATTGTGAGAGTGGAACCTCTGTATGAGACGGAGGAATAGTGTGACAGTGGAACCTCTGTATGAGGTGGAGGAATAGTGTGAGAGTGGAACCTCTGTAGTCGCCAGACAGCCGAGTCAAGTTTCGTGCAGTTTGTTTCTCTCCACTCCGGATGTCAGCTTCAGTGTAACCGGTTCCTACAGCTGTTGCCTCCTCTATATTTCCTCAATTATATGTTGACGTGGTGTTTCCCCATTCCCTCTGTGCCGGAACTGTCCACGCCAACTTCATATCCTACTTTCGTTTGTCATCTCTTTGTATAGCTTTGTTCAAACTCTTGTGGTCTCACCGTGAAGGCAGGATGAGATGCGGTCGTTGGGCTGTGGCTGCTGTTGTATTTCTCAGCACATAAGTGCCTACTAAATGTTGTGTTGTTTCAATTATGTTCTCATCACGAGATTGATGGTACTACCCGTTTATTTGTTTCCCTAATGATGAGTGCCATCTTCAAATTATATTTTCTCGCTTTATTTTTAAAATCGTTTAATTACTTGATTTTCATTACGTTACACTATCTATTGTAAATAGGGTTTACGTAATTGGTGAACGTAACAGACCCACATCAGCAGAGAATGTAGCTGGTCTTTGAATAAGTTGCGAGTATTCTTATAATTGTCATGACTGGAACGAAGTCCACTCTTACTCATCTCTCAACTGCAGTGCGAACATAATGGAGATGTGTCTGCACGTGCCAGCCTCAGTGAATTCAAACAAACGAAAATATGCTATGTGTGCACAGATTAAAGCGGCATATCTGTGTGAAATGTAGAGAATTACCAAATTCAATATCCCATATAAAGAAATTAGTTCTATTAGTATACCAATATAATACAATCATTATTAATGCAGTGCTATGTTGCATGCCGCTGCCAACTCTCTGGAATAATGCCAGCTGGTTAATCTTCAGAAGATAATTCAATAGAGGGCAGGGCATTTTTTCAGTGGCTGGTTTAAAAATAATGAAGTGAGCCGCAAGCCCGAAGTCAGTGGTCAGTGGAGGTTCTTGGGCCAGCAGAGGCACAGTCACTTAGAGGGTATATATAGTAGAGGTCAATGGGTGTTCCGGGACCAGGAGCAGGAGCGTGTTCCGTGAGGCTCGCTTGCGGTGACGCACGGCCCACGTCACATTCCAATCACAACTTGCGATCTAATTATCCCAGTGGCGGGTGCTGGCTCGGAAGATGATGATTGGCCGCCGCAGGTGAGTGAGTGGCGGCCAAGCGCTCGTGTGCACTTGGCTGCCCATGCCGAACGGCACGTGGCGCTCGGAGCTGGTTCTTAGCTCACTCTGGTGTACCTTGGTGACACTCTCTCCTTCTCTATCAGTTCCACCGGACACAGCCCATCACCGCATAGTCTGCATACGCATACTCAACCATCTACACTAGCATTGCCTCGACGAGTTCTATGGTGAAATAGCTGACGTTTCCTCCTTTATTCGTTCATTGACGCGCGGATCTACTTCAGTTCTGCGCTACTCTTGACCTGGCTTCTTCTTAATGGAGGAATATACGAATGAAGAGAGAATAAGGTATTTGATTTAGGTGCACATTATTTAGCAAGAAGAAAACTGACCACTGTAAATACCACCATTTTCCCAGCGTTGATCGAAGTTGAGATTAGGCTTTTCACATACTTCCGTTTGAATTGCGCCAATTTGTGGTTCTCAACGAATTGTTGAAACTACACTTTCATTTGAGGAGAAACTCGACCGGATGTATGTAGCTCCGGGAGTGTGGGGTAGTGGGTGCTGTGCCATAAAACACAAGGCTACGTATTTCTTCCCTATCCGTCCATTGTGTGTCGAGCAAGGACAGTGCGCGCTTGTCTCGGCCGAAGGCGATCCCGACTGTTGAGTCTGTATGTATGTATGTACCATGTCCCAGCTAAACTCCGGCTGTCTCTTGTTCATTATTCACTAGGGTATATTTCCCCTTCGTGACACACATGTGTGTATCACTGTGCGCTGGCAATTCTGTCTGAGCAGAAACTCGGGACACGAGAACTGCACGCACAGTCTGTGTACAGCGGAAAGACAGCAGGTATCAGCTGGTCGTCCTGTTCTGCTCATATGTACTGTAATCCACCATTATACTTGTGACCCGCCAGTCCTCCTCTATGCTTGCGACGTCCACTTCATTACCTCCAGGCCCCGGCTAATTTCAGGGAGACGTATGAGAAACCTTTCAAAAGATGCGTTAAATTAATAAAAAAAACGTAACTGCTTACATGCCATCAAGAAATTACACTGGTCATGTCCCTTCCTATTTCACTACGTCTCTAATCTTTATGGTAAATTTTCAAATATGTCCTTAACCAGACCGAACTGTGACACCGCCGGACCAACCAGAGAGACGCGCCCTCCAAACACCGCATACATATTCAGCCACAATTCCTACGAGTACAGACATTTTTTTATTTTTAAATATACATTACATAAAAACTGAGAAATGGTAAAAAATAATTATCATTACACAAAGTACAGTACTCTTATAATATAACAATCATATGAATTACGGCTTTTCTAACCGTATGTGTACGCATACCTTCAACACTAGCTCACCTATTGCCAGTTCAACTGTCAATATCGCATTGTCAACAGAGAATGGCGGGCTTGTTTGCCTTTAGTTGGCTTTTCAGGGTGCCTACGCTTTCAAATAAATAACATATTTTGATAACTTGAGAGAGTATTTAAGCTGCATGTAAACTTGGCCAAAGCAAATGTTAAGTCGTTTCAACACTCTTACTTACACAAACAGCGGGAGTTCTAACTTAACCTCAACACAAACCCACGTTGTGTCTGACAGTGCTGTTGGCACTAGAGCAGTGTGATGCTGAAGCACGTACGCTCATTCTACTCCGCATCCCCTCCACGATTCACATAAACTTAAAACCACTTTGTTATGTTTCACATTTTCATAATTAATGCATACATCAAAGATAAAGTCGTCTTCCCGTGGCGCAGTTGGTTGGTGCGCCACCCATCTGGGGTGCGGGAGGCTCTGGGTTCGAATCACGGGCAAGGCATGGGCGTTAATTTAAGTTAGGTTATAAGTTAGTCTGCAATCCGCCCCCTGTTAAGCCTTCAAGCATATAACCAGGGGACGTTAAAAAAGACTTTTACAATACAATAACAGTTTAAGATAAAGAGAGTTTTATGATTAAAATAGGGAAGAGGTGCAATTTTAACAATTAAATGTTATTTTAAAAAAATACTAAGTTTGTAAGTTCATGACCAGTGAAAAGCCTTTGTTGAAAATATATAAGAAGACGAAGGCCGAGACAAGGTGTGCATCTAGAGAAGTATAATGGGTAAAAAATTACTTCTCCAACCTCTAACTCGCGACAGCTCGCCGCCATTTTTCACTAGTTCGGAGTCCTATCAACTTTTGTCACCCCCCTCCTTTTTTTACTGTTTGTGACGTGGTTTGTAGGTGATGTTTTGTTTCTAATTGTTGGTTATCTTTCATCACTTCGAATAGTCAGTTGAACCCACATTTTAACCCTACCTAGAATTGTCCAGCTCGTTTAAACTTTCGACATTTCATCTGTGTTTTGAAAATAGTGTACAAGCAGTGTGCTACCTTCCTTTTGTTTCGGACGAGCGTGTGTGGTTTCATCTTGCTCGAGGTTGCGTCGTAACGAACAGAGCCTAGTGTAACAACTTGTTCAAACTTAATTACAAAATTCGGTAGAAAATTGCGTGTAGGGTATGTGGAGCCGAAGTCTTAGGTGTGACAGGTGCTGCCATATATTAGCAGAACCACGTAACACCAGCGCTCATCTCTCCGAATGTACAGTCACGTCCTTCCTCATGCAGGTTTTACAAAACTGCCGCCGGAAAACACACCAACAATATATTTCCGCAGATGAAGTCGATGGCGCTTTAATCTGATGAAACTACGCCGGCCCCACCCCTACCCCCTCCCCCCGTCCGACCACTCGTGTATGCAAATCCTCCTGGATGTATGAATATTTAATAGTTCCTGCCATTATTTATTGCGTGGTTGTATTTATTTGTCGCTCTCTGACGTACGCCATTGTTTCATATTATCAGCGCCAGTTCCCACATGACCACAACTCAGCCGTCATTTATACAAACAAAAAAACGTATCATTTGTACACAGCATTAATTAATGGTGGGTCAGTTTTTATTTTGAGAGGCAGAGGTGGATAAACGTGATTTAAAAATAAATTGCTTAATAAATTCTGGCATGTGGATAACTGGGCCCTAATTGCGACATCCTATACACTGGAAAAAATTACTATTGTAACAACCAAAAATAAAACTTACCGAACACCACACAATTCTTATGTTAATGTGGAAATCACATACCATTGTGTGGCACCAACGAAACACTGTTGTCACTGCAATGCTTATTGGCAACCACAAAGTCCCTTTGTTGCGTGTTGTACCACAATAATGTGTTTGTTAGTCGGAGCAAAAACGTTACAAAGTATTAGGTGGAGTATGATAATCACACAAAGAGATACCTCAGTAGAACAACTATACCAAAAATCCGACATTTGATCTAGTTACCAGACAATATGCACTATAGTATGCTTTATTATGCGTTAAAATGTTTTTCAACTCATTTAGGGATGGTTACACTTCCATGTAGGATAATTCAACGTGATGACGCGCTAGATTAAATTAATTTGTTTACGCAAAATTTTTCCTCCTGAAAAAGCACATATTTTGAGTTGTAACAGTGTTGTACTGAGTTGTAGCAGTGTTGTACTGAGTTGTAGCAGTGTTGTACTGAGGTGTAGCAGTGTTGTACTGAGTTGTAGCAGTGTTGTACTGAGTTGTAGCAGTGTTGTACTGAGTTGTAGCAGTGTTGTACTGAGTTGTAGCAGTGTTGTACTGAGGTGTAGCAGTGTTGTACTGAGTTGTAGCAGTGTTGTACTGAGGTGTAGCAGTGTTGTACTGAGTTGTAGCAGTGTTGTACTGAGTTGTAGCAGTGTTGTACTGAGTTGTAGCAGTGTTGTACTGAGTTGTAGCAGTGTTGTACTGAGGTGTAGCAGTGTTGTACTGAGTTGTAGCAGTGTTGTACTGAGTTGTAACAGTGTTGTACTGAGTGGTAGCAGTGTTGTACTGAGGTGTAGCAGTGTTGTACTGAGGTGTAGCAGTGTTGTACTGAGTTGTAGCAGTGTTGTACTGAGGTGTAGCAGTGTTGTACTGAGTTGTAGCAGTGTTGTACTGAGGTGTAGCAGTGTTGTACTGAGTTGTAGCAGTGTTGTACTGAGTTGTAGCAGTGTTGTACTGAAGTATTGAAATGTTAACGAACCATCCTAGTACTTGCTTGAAATGTTACCGAAGAAACATGAAAACCGTAATCAGGATGGTGTAGCCGGGAATCGAACTCGGGCCCTATCGAATGCGAGTCGTGCTTGTCAACACTATGCCAAATCTGAAGACTTGTGTGACGTGGTGAGTCACTACACAGCGTGACCAGACACACGGCAACAATACGTCAGTGCGCATGTGTACAATAATACGTATGTAGCTGCTACAGTAGTTCTGCAGTCGCAGCAAAGTGTTTTTGTCTAGACAACGTGGATTCTATTGTTGCCCGCTAAATATTGGCGACACCCAATAAATATATTTTCAGTTAACACGTACGTCAGTGAGCACTAAATTACTTTATTACTTGTTAACCTTCGCGTTATTATTGTGCGCCACAATATGTTTTTTGACCAGTAGCAATATTTCGCCTTGGAAAGCGTCACCAAATATTTTTTGTAGCCACTAACAAATCTTTCCTTTCTGTGCAAGGCGGGTCATGTGGGCTACCAACTCGCTGCACGTCCACCAATCACAGATCGCCCAGCCAGGAGCAAACTATCAGCCAATAGCACGTTGTTTACGAAGTTAACCATGCAAACGAGAAATTGTGCTACCTGTGTACACGGCACATTCTGTGAAGAGAGATGACATTTAAACTTGCGAATGTAAATAATGGCGCAAAAATGATTTACGAGGAAGTATCGTCCACATGCGCGATATTGTAAACAAAATGCATATTTTCCTTAACCGTTCTCTTGAGTAAGACTGGATGGTGGACATCAACAATATCACAGATTGTTGCTGAAATCATTCAAAGAAACGCGCTGGATAGAGGGTAAAATAACGTCACTACAGACTTCACTAAACAATTACGTTAACAATTAAGGGTCATTTATATCGGGTTAGGGTTAATATCCATGTGCCTTACAGCCAGCTCTTTGCTATTTCTTTCGGTTTGTGGTTAATTATTCTTTTTATTTGGTAACCTACACCCAACACACGTTAAGATAGTAATCATTTAGCAGTAAATGCGCAAATCCTTGTGTAATGAGCAGCGAGTGTTTGTTTGTCCAATGAAAACGCTGACATTCATAAACAAACAACAACCATCTGTTATGCTACAAGACAAGAAGTCCACACCAGCTCGTCTTCAAAGCAGACCTCACTAATTACCATCGCTCTATTTTCTCTCTTTTTATTCATATTTATTTACTGTCGAATGATATATTATATCGGTTATATATGGCATATATATAGCTCAATTTAACGAACAATAATATAGAGTCACATTGACAGATGTATAAAACACTTGAGATGCGAGACGTGACTAGGCAAGTGCGACAAACTTGGGCTGACACTTCAAAGGTTTGGTTGGAAAAGTTCCTGTTTCGGGGACATTTCCAGCTTATCGACTGCTGCTACTCTGTGTAAGGCCATGTCCTTGAACCACGGTCCCCTGCATTGTGCGGCTCTACAAAGCTAATATTCTGATTTTAAAAAGGAAAATAATTTTTTCTGGGTAACTTTGAAGACGCTTTGTTTTCAGTATATTAGTAACTTATATTTACATTTTTAACTTAAATGATAATGCTAACGTGTAGCTGCTAAGACTTGTATGCACAGCTGTACTGGAACTACTACACTGGTAGTTATTACTGCGTGCAGAAGCTGTCATGTTCCTTCTTGACACAACTAGCGACTCTCTGAGATCGCTGCCTTTTCTACCTCGGCAATGTTCGCCGATAACAGCCATGGCTGACGACCTTCGTACGTCACACTGAAATAATACGCCCCAACATAGCTTCCTTCTTTCAGCACTTTGGTCAAGCTCGTTTTGGAAAGGTTCTAGCTTGCTACCGTATGTTTCCCTGCAAAATGGCAGCCGACATCATAAATACATTTTCTCGTTTCTGCATTAAAACTTACACGTGAATATTGATACTGTATAGGCGCGATAGTAGATTAACTGATTAATTGTGTGGTGACTTCTATCATAATTGTAGTGTAGAATAGAGTACCGAGTAAGTATAGAGTTTTGGGCGGTGCAGGTCTAGAGGCCTGCCAACCTCACCACATGTTATAGGGTGAGAATAGTACCCTGTGCCAGAGGGGGATGTGAGGAGGGTAGCCCCTGACAGGCATGCAGCTCGGACAGCAGGCACGTATGGCGGGAAGTCTACCCCACATCTCGCAGGCGCGAGCGCACAGCTGGTGTTACAAGCGGCGTCTAGCTACCGCTACATATTCCCTAGCTACATGTCGCCAGTTAAATTCATTCAGCTTCAGTGAGCAAACTCACTGCACCGGTGTTTGCTGGCAAGAATATATCTGTGCCTGAGTTTGAGTTCCGATTATTGTCACCTGGATGAGGAAATCACTTTGTCTTTCTTCAATAATATTGAGTGTAACAAAGTTCGTAACGTTCTTTGAGGGCAAGAATTTTTCATAAACATGCAGAAAGTTACATGCCTAAAGGAACTGCCACGCTGCCATATTGTTACGTCAGACTGCTTCCATTAGATTCCGTGAAAAAATTGGAAATTGGAAGTTTGTGAGATCCCCGAAACGTAAAAAAAAAAAAATGCAGAAAAACGCTGTCATATTTGTTATAAATTAATTTGCCTGCTCCATTCTTTATCACGTGGCAGGTTCTAACATTTCTTCACAATTTAACGAGTTCAGCCAGTCAAAATCGTGCACATACTGTGAAACAATTACTCCCGATCTCAATATATTATTTTTTAAATTGAGGCCAATAAATAAGGTCATGGAGATAATTAATGCATGCGTACAATATATGTCTATTATGACGTGGATACTGTTAAAACTCTACATAGAACCAACTAGTAAAATATCAGAGGCAATTATTTTCAACGCGCAAACAAATTGCTGGGATAAATAACTTTTAATTTATATAAGAACTGAAAATGAAACAAATTTCTTAATATTCTTTTTTGCAATGTTCTGCATCTTGGCACGAAAGCATCATCCCGCTTTAAAATTATGTTTAAATAGAAATTAGATTATAACAGTCAAATAGCACTGTGCTAGAGTGACCATTTTCAAACACTATCAAAATTATTTTACGAATTTTTTATGGCAAAATTTGATGGTTGTATTTAAATTTGTTTCAAAGATATATTGTCGAATATTTTTAAAAGAGACAATTTGATACTATCCCTCAAGCAGGGCTTGCAATATTGCTCAGTAAACTGGCAACAGTTGACACTCTACAACTATTTGTACGTGTAAATTCATTTCGGTAACCAACATCCTTTACGATAATTCATTTCGGTAACCAACATCCTTTACGATAATTCATTTCGGTAACCAACATCCTTTACGATAATTCATTTCGGTAACCAACATCCTTTACGATAATTCATTTCGGTAACCAACATCCTTTACGATAATTCATTTCGGTAACCAACATCCTTTACGATAATTTATTTATATTTGCCTGTTTTTTTAATTCTTTACTCTGAAACATAAAATCGGTATCTGTGCGGCAAGGATATATATTCTCAGGTATGTGGAAACTCATCAGTTTGAATTTCCGCTTCTGAAGTCATAGCTGCCACATACCACGTGACTTCTTCTCTTCTTGTCGCCTGACAATGTAAACACGCCAGTTAACACACGGCAATGGAACAATTCTACGTCGCAACAAACTTAGATTTTTTATAGTAATCATTATAATAAAATTTCGGGAGGAAAATAAATTTAAGCATAGGAGATCCTTCCACGCTAACCAGGGTGGAAGGAAAAATATTCATTGTAATAGAATTATGGCGAATAAACTTGAACTTGTACAAATCAATATGACTCAATAAACTTCAAGCAAAACAATTCAAATTTAATGTTTCCTACATTAGTGCATATCTAAATCATAGTTCTGTTGTTTTTGCATTTGATAGAATCTTAATTATAAACTATTTACAAATAAATAAAAACAAACAATGCTGACAGACATTTTCTTCACTCGTTTCAAGATGTACTTATCAAAAGTTATTTTACAGAATTTCAGACAGAGTGATAAGTATCCATTTTTCATTCTGTTTAGACGATTTTAAAATTTGGAAATAGATTTTCCTTTATGATTACTTATACCTCATTAAGCAACTTGTGATGTTAAATTCTTCTCGGCATTAGTTATTTAATTTCTGTTATTCTTGTTAAAGTGACAAAGAATGTTAAATAGAGTTTGAACATGAGATAATACAGAAGGTATGGAAGTATGTTTTATAAAAGTGAACGACGTGTGCATGTGTATAAGTTGAAGTGTAGTTCGTCAGTAATACACTGGCCACGCACGCACGCACGCACGCACACGCTGAGAGAGGACACAGCTGCTATATTATGCCGTCTGTGACCTAGAAAGAAGCGGGGGCAGGAGATACAGGCGCAGATCACTCATTATTTAAACAATAGCAGTGACCCTCGTTAGCCAACCGTTGCCAATACTCTCTCCTGCGCCAATATAAAATATCAATTATGCGGTGGCAGAAACGCAGCACCGCTCCTGCACTAATGAGAGTTTTACTATTTAATAAGAGTCCGTTGCCTCCAATTACCGTAGCTAACGCATAAAGACGTCGCCCTAGCTACGAGCTACGGCTGTGAGAGGCGCCTCACTTCACCTCCCCGGCCTGGGCTTTTCTCCAACTCCTCCCACTCCAGCTACTGTGGTCTATTCTGGGTTTCTTCACACTTTTTTGAATTAAACCTTTGAAAAATCATCCCATGTATGACAAGTGTTTTATACTTGCCTTAACATAAAACTTCCCTACTTCTTATTGAATTAAAATCTTACTTAAATTCTATTTATTAATTACAATTTATTATATTTAAAAATATTATAAATAAGAAGAGGGAGAAAATAGTTGTGTTAGTAATACCTAGTACGAAACAGTCCTTATGCAAATTATTGATACACAGAGTGCAGACGAATATAGTGCGTTGTCCATATGGTATAGTATGCTACACACAGTTAAGCTTTGTTTCAATGAGGCGGAAGAATATCCTGGAAGTAGAACTTGAGCAGGGCTTTAGAAAAGTTGGAAGCAACAGTGAATAGACTATATAACTATTCCATTCAAACCTACGTTAACGACAACCTTCAGCCGTCATATTGGATTACTGGGTTTCCTTGCATATTTGTGTTTATGAACATTCACATTCCGAAAGTATGTGTATATCAGTTCACGGCAGTACAGAAAACGAAACTTAATTACGAACGCATTATGTCACAATATAAACTCTGCCACAATCGATATTGCAAACATAATTACGAGTTTTGTATGTGCACACTGCAGGGAAAGATTACTAGCTAGCTATGTACCCACGTACTTTCAGAGTTCATTCTTCAAAAACATCAAATAAAACCAAGAATGCAACATGATGGATGGAATGACAACTTGAGGAGGTCGCTAGCTTGGCGCGTAAACTGCGATGCAGTGACCTTGAAATACAGCACACATGTTGTTTCACAAAACTGTTCATCGTCTCTTCCATGCGAAAATAAAACATATCCCAGTCGAGGACAGATACCACACATGGCGTACATCGTTCAAAATAGCTTTTTAATGGTTCAGTATCTTGTAAGATACTACCAGAACATGATACAGAATATGATTACATACCAGAACATGATGACAGCAGCTTTATTGCCGTAGTTACAAGCGACATGACGAGAGAAGTTCACAACCTTTCACGTAGAGGCGATGGTACCCCTAACGTGCGGGGCATTGTCGCTCTTATGGCTGCCGCAGCAGGTATAAAAATATTATGACAAATAAAATGACACTCATTGGACGCACACATATAAACGAACAAGTGTTTTCGAGAGGAGAATTAGTAACACTGTAGTAGAGTTTGTTCAATTTTTTTTTCCTTAAAGTTATATTTCTGGTGAATTCTCGTCGCCACATTCCACCGTCATTTTATCAGAATATCTGGAGTCTTAATTTCATTCCTTGTCATCAAAGCGATTTAATTAAAGTAAAAATTAACTTTTCTTAGGAAAACTAACATTGAAAAGCTGCAGATCGTTTCGGTTAAACAGTATATCGGTCAAGAGGATTCCGGTAGAAATTTTTTTCTATTAATAAGATACATTAATAACATAATAGCAGGATAATAAATTCGTTAAATAAAAATCATTAAGACGTTGCTAAAAACATAAAATAGTTTTTTTAAGATATAGATCACGTCTCATCTTGGGATTCTGGACGCAATATATTCCCTCCGGGGCTGGTGTCTGTAAGAGTATACAACCACAGAGCAGGCAGAGCAGCACATGTGTAGAGTTGTTATTGCAGCTCACCAGTCTCCGGTATTGTTAGTGTCATCTTTGTTACTGCGTCCACCCATTCAACACTCTACACCAGGTATACACTCTTCTAACTATGTTCACATTTATGTGTATCAAACATTTATAAATTCGCTCCAAATTTTTATTTCCATAATCGTGTTTTTAGATTATTCTAATGTATATTTCCTTCTGTGCCCCTTAAAAGTCCTAAACTTATGGTAAAATTAATATTTATGCATACAGTTTTAATATGCAGTTTAGAATTTATTTCATATTCAATATAAATTATAAACAGTAAGCAAAATGGGTGTTTGGTAGCGGCATAAAGAAAGCAGTTCTCTCGTGAGGTAATGTTAAACTGTTTTTATGTACCTGCCGTATTGTAACGTACATTCCCATTTCCAGAGAGCACATTACGTTGTTGCGTTTAAAATATTTATCACTGGCGAGCGCAGAAACACGGGTGGTGAGTTTCCACATCTGTGTACATGCAGATGTATTTATCACTGGCGAGCGCAGAAACACGGGTGGTGAGTTTCCACATCTGTGTACATGCAGATGTATTTATCACTGGCGAGCGCAGAAACACGGGTGGTGAGTTTCCACATCTGTGTACATGCAGATGTATTTATCACTGGCGAGCGCAGAAACACGGGTGGTGAGTTTCCACATCTGTGTACATGCAGATGTATTTATCACTGGCGAGCGCAGAAACACGGGTGGTGAGTTTCCACATCTGTGTACATGCAGATGTATTTATCACTGGCGAGCGCAGAAACACGGGTGGTGAGTTTCCACATCTGTGTACATGCAGATGTATTTATCACTGGCGAGCGCAGAAACACGGGTGGTGAGTTTCCACATCTGTGTACATGCAGATGTATTTATCACTGGCGAGCGCAGAAACACGGGTGGTGAGTTTCCACATCTGTGTACATGCAGATGTATTTATCACTGGCGAGCGCAGAAACACGGGTGGTGAGTTTCCACATCTGTGTACATGCAGATGTATTTATCACTGGCGAGCGCAGAAACACGGGTGGTGAGTTTCCACATCTGTGTACATGCAGATGTATTTATCACTGGCGAGCGCAGAAACACGGGTGGTGAGTTTCCACATCTGTGTACATGCAGATGCTTCGAGTAGATGATCGATCATCTTAGCTCCCTCTTGCGCTGCGCAATATGTGAGATCAGTGTGAAGTAAAGAAGTGCTGTGGAGGCGCTAGTGTACGGTATTTTAGTGGCATAAGGGTGCGGGGTGTAAACATAGCACAGTACAGACTGGCGGCTGTGTGATGACGCCAGTACTCGAGTACTCGCTGTTAATAACGTCCTGAGACTACAGCTACAGTAATGAGCCGGCCTCATTAGGCGCTCTCATTAGCAGTAACTGCCTTACACCTCTCCACACTTCAAGGTCACATCTGTCCCTAAGCAAGCGCTGCACTGGCCACTTGCAACGATGTGTGTTCCCCGGGAAGCTGACAGCAGGATAAGCGATGTAAGTCAGTGCAGACGCCATGTCTTGTCTCCCTGGAGGCGTCGCATACTTGGAGAGAGAGGCCCACACGTGAGCGAGCAATAAGGGCCACACTGCCACACGCGTCAAGTGTCGCATCCCGAGCGGAGGAATATGTACTTTCACACTTCATCTCTTCGTGGGTAGGTGGAATTATTAAAGGCGAAAACATACCCTCTGTATGAAATACGGTTCATATCTACTATTCCTTTCACCTTTTTACAATATTTACCTTCTTTACAGAAAACGCCTTACAACATTTAATACATACTATTAAATCATGGACGTAGAAGTCTCATGTCACGTCATATGCTCGGCAACATTTCTGTAGCACTCCAGCTCGACTACTACATGCTACTTACCTGTAGCACTCCAGCTCGTCTACTACATGCTACCTATCTGTAGCACTCCAGCTCGACTACCACATGCTACCTATCTGTAGCACTCCAGGTCGACTACCACATGCTACATATCTGTAGCACTCCAGGTCGACTACCACATGCTACCTATCTGTAGCACTCCAGGTCGACTACCACATGCTACATATCTGTAGCACTCCAGGTCGACTACCACATGCTACCTATCTGTAGCACTCCAGGTCGACTACTACATGCTACATATCTGTAGCACTCCAGGTCGACTACCACATGCTACCTATCTGTAGCACTCCAGCTCGACTACTACATGCTACTTACCTGTAGCACTCCAGCTCGTCTACTACATGCTACCTATCTGTAGCACTCCAGCTCGACTACCACATGCTACATATATGTAGCACTCCAGGTCGACTACCACATGCTACATATCTGTAGCACTCCAGGTCGACTACCACATGCTACCTATCTGTAGCACTCCAGCTCGACTACTACATGCTACCTATCTGTAGCACTCCAGCTCGACTACCACATGCTACATATATGTAGCACTCCAGGTCGACTACCACATGCTACATATCTGTAGCACTCCAGGTCGACTACCACATGCTACCTATCTGTAGCACTCCAGGTCGACTACCACATGCTACATATCTGTAGCACTCCAGGTCGACTACCACATGCTACATATCTGTAGCACTCCAGCTCGACTACCACATGCTACCTATGTGTAGCACTCCAGGTCGACTACCACATGCTACATATATGTAGCACTCCAGCTCGACTACTACATGCTACTTACCTGTAGCACTCCAGCTCGTCTACTACATGCTACCTATCTGTAGCACTCCAGCTCGACTACCACATGCTACCTATCTGTAGCACTCCAGCTCGACTACCACATGCTACCTATCTGTAGCACTCCAGGTCGACTACCACATGCTACATATCTGTAGCACTCCAGGTCGACTACCACATGCTACCTATCTGTAGCACTCCAGGTCGACTACTACATGCTACATATCTGTAGCACTCCAGCTCGACTACCACATGCTACCTATGTGTAGCACTCCAGGTCGACTACCACATGCTACATATATGTAGCACTCCAGCTCGACTACCACATGCTACATATCTGTAGCACTCCAGGTCGACTACCACATGCTACCTATGTGTAGCACTCCAGCTCAACTACTGCATGCTGCGCATTCCGCTGCTGTCCTCTCCTTCCTTCCTAGTCCAGGTCTTATTTCAGTGACCAGAACGATCACCTCCAGAACAACTTATTTTCTAGTACTCCACAATACGAACGGTTCATCAGATTTCTGGGTCGAATTGCTTGATCACTGCATGTTTCCTCGGGCACATATCGCCCTCTCAAGCAAACTCCTGTACTATTTTGATGTGAAATTTCAATTGACGTTCGTCTGTAGACGTCACGACCATCTGGCTTGACAATTTCCTAGCACGAACGAACACTGAAAGATAATGTTTACAAGCGTTGTGGCTGTGTTGCTCCATCACATCACATCTAACCACGCCGCGATACACCACTCTGCCCAGACTCCACACTGCAACCCAAGTAGACATTATTACCTCTGAGTCTACGTGCACTCGTACACATTTAACAAAAGTTGTTATCAATTCCACATTTTAATTGATCAATTGGAAACAGACAATGAAGGCACAATTATTGTTAGTGCAGGTTGAAAAAGTCGTGCCAAAGAATGTTACGATCATTTTTCCCTTACAACGGCTCTCCAGATCAAAATGTAGAATTTTTTTCCTTTCAGACTATTACCAAAAAAAAATTTCTATTTCAATTAACATATTCTTTGTGTTAATATTAATACCTTAACTTAAATATCTTATCTGGCAGAAACTCTAGTATCAATATTCAAACCTCCCAAAACTAGCGACAATACCACTTTCCCCCCCCCCCCCCCCACCCAACTCTACCCAGGAATGTATTAACACACCAGGATTACTACTTACTGGACACTTGACATTATCCTCTTACTAGCACGGTGTCTGCTGGCAGCTTATAACGTCAACAGTCACGTGGGACCGCAGTGGTGTAGTGGCTAGAGCACTCACTTCCCACCAAGATGAACAAGGTTCAATTACCGGAGGGTCGTTTTCAGATTTCCGCTCGTAAGAACCATGCCGGACGATGCCGCTGGGTAGAAGGTTTTCTGCGGGGTGTCCCGTTTCCCCCTGGCCTTGCATTCCGAGGCCGCCCAAACACAGCTCGTACAACCAGCACTCGGCAGTTTTTACAGTCGAGATACACAATAAGACATACAGACACATGGGTAATGAAGCTTATTTGTAAGTATCTTCGCCTTAATGCGTAGCTATTTTGAAATAATTTTTTTGTGTTTTGCTGAGGAATTTAAAGTAACTCAGCTGCATGTGGACAAACAGTCTATTGTAATAAAAATGCTCAACCTAGTTTGTCATTCAAAACCATGTTATAAGTGCGTCTTTGGTTAGAGGCGAGGATAGTGAAAGTCAGTGTAGGACTGTGGCTGGTGAGTGAGCGGGGATAGTCAAGTAGGAGGTCAGAGGGCAGACTGAATGTGCACTAGGGCTCAGCCTTGAGCAGCGGAGCAAACACCCCTAGTACACAGCCAGTGTGTCCTCTCAGGGCAGCTTACCTCCCTCCCTCCCTCCCACATTCTCCCTTCTCTTGCGCCAGCTATTAATATACACCACCCATGGCTATCTCAGCACTTTTCAAATCAACCTTTCAAAACTGCCCCAACTTGCTTGTGAGTGTGCAGTGGAAAGAGATTGCAGGCTATTGGCGTTGTCGTCTTGTCAAGCGAGGTGAGTATGGAATGAAAGGGCGGAGAAACGGGAGAACCCCGAGGAAACTCTTGGACTAGCGGCATCGTCCACCATGTGAGCGACGGAAATGTAACCAGGTTATCCTCAGTATGGGGTGAGGCGTCTCTTAGGTACAGTCTCACCACACTTACTAAGCAGAGTTTAAGAACGAATTAACTAGGATTATTGATCAATTGTATTTCACCACTGTCAAAACATGATTAACTTTAACTTACCCGAGTTTACGTTTAAACGCCCATTTTCGGCTGTTTAACTTATTAAACTCTGCTTACGAAAGAAATATGGCTGCCGAAACATATAGCGATACTTTGAAGGTTATCATAAAGAAATTTGGCAGACGCCTTGGTTGCGACCACAATATTAATTTCAGTCCCTGCGATGTAGTTTTGATTGATATTTGTTATATGAATACATACAAAAATGTAAATTAGATTGGCTATGCAAAATATTCATGTCAAACATTTTTAAAACAAAACTAATGACGAATATTATGAATGTTATGTAAAACAATTAGCATACATAACATTGTTTGCATTTTATAGGCTCTTTGAGCAAAGTACAGTGCGTTTGACAATAAAGTCTAATTCTATTGTTTGTTGCTTCGATATACTAGTTTATCCACATGGCAGCAATAAAAAACAATTTGATGAGCGAGGACAATGAAAATGTGTTTCATAAAAAATCATGTTATATCTTGGCTGAGTTAAAATCCGCAGCAATTATTATTCAATTTTGCGATCTCCCATTCACTGGCATTATTCGTACTGTTATATTTTACAACATAAAAGTGTTTAATATTTTATGTATTTCTTTCTGCCAGGATTCCAAAGACAACACAACTCAGATTCCATAGATTAGTGAACAACATCCTTGCAACCACCTTCTAGATGCACCATTTTCGTCAAATGAAGGGCTCTAAACTTATATTTACTATCCGGGTTTAATTATCTTCTGGATGTGCGTGGTGAAACGCTCCGACCTTAAACTCCAGTAAATGAAGAGTTAAAATGTTACCTTCGCTTAGTTAAGCGGAGTTTAATGACTTAGTTGTGAAACTGGCCCCTAGGGCGCTGCTCGTGGCGATTGCTTGTCTTCCCGCGAGAGGGCGCCACATTACAGTCTTGTATTGAGGATATTCACGATCTAATGAGCACTTTCGAAAGACCTGCTTAAGATCTACGTGTATAGTCCATTCCCTATTGGAAGCGACTCATGAAGATCAACCTTTTAAAAAAACACTCTAGGCATAACATGTCAACCTGTTTTTTCAATAGCATGTATTCCACAAATATATAACACTGTGGTTGACTTTAGAGTACTGTATTATTGAATAAATGAACATTTACCATAATATCTTCTATAACTTGTAATATTTATTTCTTTTTAAATATGAATTAACAACAGCGAGTGCAGCGACGTGTTGGCAACGACCGGTGAGAAATAGTTCACAGTTAAAATATTATTTTAACCTGGTTTTTTAGTATACTGTTTATAAATTAAATGGCGCCTATCGAAATATTTAGGTAGCCCCGATAGCAGTATATCTCATTTTTACAGTTTAAAATAACAGCGGAAAATATCGTGAATAGGCCGTAATGGTACAGTGTTGTTTTATCGAGTGAGAGCAACTTTGAAGCAACTGTCTGCAGAACAAGCTTTGTCGCGCTCTCTCTCGCTCTCTCTCACACACACACACTCTCTCTGTCTTTGTCTATTTCATACTCTGGAAGTTTTACATCGCTAATATGTGATAAGCTGTACATGTTTTCAATTGTAGCATATTTCATACTTATTACAGAAAATAATTATTTTTTAATTTGTAATTTACAACTGAAAAGAGATTTTAATTTTTGAATACTTATTTTAATACATTTAGATACGATGGCAGGACAGAAACAAAGTGAAGTTGGCAGAAGTGGCGAGCCATGACATGGCGTGTTGCTGTTTTACCAAACGAAGCGTAAATTATACTTACTCCAAAAAATACTTCGAAATATATCATGGTTGTAGACGTTGTGTTTTTTACACCTACCTAAGCAAGTTACGATGTTGTGATAAATCTGTGTTTCTACTGAAGTAATAAATACACTGTTACGGTGTGTTTCGTTAACCGCTGCGTGTGAAATAGCGTGGCGTGGCTGCGTGGTGATAGTTACACTGGATCTGTGTGCGCATGATTTCAAATATTTGATGTGAACTATTTATATGTTGTAAATGTGAACTGTTTTTATGGCGAAGTTATTTATTTACATCCACGTATGTTTATTTATCACAACATTGTACCTTTGCCCTGGGTGTTAGAAACACAGTCGTGTAACGTGATTTACCACCAATCCCAGCAAAATAACCAAACCCAACACCAATAAATGTCAATAAACCTAATACACAGTAAGTAGCAATACATATAAATATGAGCGGAACAAAAGTAACGGTAGGCTTATGTGTGTCTATGTTCACCACTATATTTTAAGTTGCTATAGCAAAAAATGAGAGACACGAGTTGCATGCTTGATTTTAACGTCGCTTTTGCATTGAAATGGCTATTTCTTCGTTAGTCGAACTGAGGCCGTCCTTTTAAAGAAATAACCCACAAGACATATCAATGACAAAAAGTTAAATACTACAGTTCATTGCCCCACAGTTGTAACAGTGTTTAACACAGCCGCGGCAAAATATTAACGTGCATTACCTGTAATATTCTATGTCGTGGAAAACAAAAATGTTAATGTAACGTAGCCGTAAGAACTATCGATAATTCAGGCATTTTTAAAACGTCATAAAGCTGACCTAAATAATGTTATAGGCCTAAATTGTTAATATTCGTACGAAATGGTTTTTGACATTGACCTGAGAGACAATTCTTTGAAAAGCTGTAAACAGTAAACAACACATTTGACAGGTATAAAAGTAGAAGTCACATGTCAATGTTTATTTTTAGGTGTAGCAAAAGTATACGAACACATGTACACATGCAATGGCATGTAAACATTGATTTTGACAGATGCTGCATGGCAGTCGCATGGCAATGTTTGTTTACATTGGGCGGAAGGATACTAAACGGGCCTGCAATTAGATATTTAGCAGGGCTCCGAGAAAATTGCTTCCAATGGGGAATGGACTATATGCACGTTATATGTTATTCTGCCTTATGTAAGATTAACATTGTCATGAGCGTCATTACTTTAATCATGCGTCGATCAAGTGAAACTGTTAAATTTTTTAGAAAAGTAAATATTTTACAAATCTGCTAATTTTTAAATTAAATACATTTAAAAAACAGAAAGCGAAATAAATAATTTAAATTAACAGGAATGGTTACCTGGCTTTTTTAATTTGACGTTAAGATACGAAACTACTTTCCCATCCATCGCTACCAACTTAACTGGGTGCATGTCACTCAGGGCGCCCGTTGAAATACATGCAGGTAGGGCCAGTGACTTTTTCTAAGGTTTATTTCGAAAGTGCTCACTTTATCGTGAACACCCATTACCTATGGTCCATTCAAGGTTACTTCGTACATTTCTAAAGCCCTATTAACAAGGATATTCCTCCTCCTCATGCAAACAAAGCTTAACCGATTCTAAAAATTACACCAACCGGACAACGCACCGCATTCGTACGCAATTAGCTTAATAATCTATTGAATAATAACTATTAGCTTAATAATCTATTGAATAATAACAATTAGCTTAATAATCTATTGAATAATAACTATTAATTTCTACGCATTTCTAACACAACTATTTCCCCCATATTTTATTCATATCAATTTTCAAATAAATGATATTATATACTGTATAAATAAAATATAATTACAATTTTGATTTAATATGAATAAGGTATATTTATGTTACCACAAGAATAAACCGCTTGTGATTCATTAAGTCTTTAGAAAACAAGCAAGCACGTCATACATGGGTTGATTTTTCAAATGTTCGATAGTAAAATGTGAAGAGGCCGCTAACAACTGTAACTATAGTCAGAGGCTCCCGCCAGCAGTACTGTAACTATAGTCAGAGGCTCCCGCCAGCAGTACTGTAACTATAGTCAGAGGCTCCCGCCAGCAATGTGTCTACTATAGCACCTGTGTAACACAGAAGGGAGCACAGCTCTAGCTCTGCCAATGTCCCGTCACTACTCCCGGGGAAGGAAACAATTGCACGAGGGTGGTGTGGCAGGTGGAGGGGGTACCTGCCAGCTGCCTGTGGTTGGTGCTTTGCAAGTCACTCACTCTGCTCTCTCTCTTCCACTTGGGTATGTGGTATCAAGTCACTCTGTCTCTCTCTCTCTTCCACTTGGGTATGATGTGTCAAGTCACTCTGTGTCTCTCTCTTCCACTTGGGTATGTGGTGTCAAGTCACTCTGTCTCTCTCTCTCTTCCACTTGGGTATGTGGTGTCAAGTCACTCTGTCTCTCTCTTCCACTTGGGTATGTGGTATCAAGTCACTCTGTATCTCTCTTCCACTTGGTATGTGGTGTCAAGTCACTCTGTCTTCTCCTCTCTTCCACTTGGGTATGTGGTGTCAAGTCACTCTGTCCTCTCTCTCTTCCACTTGGGTATGTGGTGTCAAGTCACTCTGTCTCTCTCTTCCACTTGGGTATGTGGTGTCAAGTCACTCTGTCTCTCTCTTCCACTTGATGGGTATGTGGTGTCAAGTCACTCTGTCTCTCTCTCTCTTCCACTTGGGTATGTGGTGTCAAGTCACTCTGTCTCTCTCTTCCACTTGGGTATGTGTGTCAAGTCACTCTGTCTCTCTCTTCCACTTGGGTATGTGGTGTCAAGTCACTCTGTCTCTCTCTCTCTTCCACTTGGGTATGTGGTGTCAAGTCACTCTGTCTCTCTCTCTCTTCCACTTGGGTATGTGGTTCAAGTCACTCTGTCTCTCTCTTCCACTTGGGTATGTGGTGTCAAGTCACTCTGTCTCTCTCTCTTCCACTTGGGTATGTGGTTCAAGTCACTCTGTCTCTCTCTCTCTTCCACTTGGGTATGTGGTGTCAAGTCACTCTGTCTCTCTCCTTCCACTTGGGTATGTGGTGTCAAGTCACTCTGTCTCTCTCTCTTCCACTTGGGTATGTGGTGTCAAGTCACTCTGTCCTCTCTCTTCCACTTGGGTATGTGGTATCAAGTCACTCTCTCTCTCTTCCACTTGGTATGTGGTTCAAGTCACTCTGTCTCTCTCTTCACTTGGGTATGTGGTGTCAAGTCACTCTGTCTCTCTCTCTTCCACTTGGGTATGTGGTGTCAAGTCACTCTGTCTCTCTCTTCACTTGGTATGTCAGTCACTCTTCTTCCTCCACTTGGGTATGTGGTGTCAAGTCACTCTGTCTCTCTCTCTCTTCCACTTGGGTATGTGGTGTCAAGTCACTCTGTCTCTCTCTCTCTTCCACTTGGGTATGTGGTGTCAAGTCACTCTGTCTCTCTCTCTCTCCACTTGGGTATGTTAAGTCACCTGCCTCCTCCCTTGGTATGTGTTCAAGTCCGTTCCTATACCGGCGTCGCTGTAGAGACGTATCTCCTTCTTCTATAATGTTGTTATTAGTTAAAGGTTGATCCAGATAAAGTGAGCACTTTTAAAATCAACATTAGAAAAAAAGTTAGTGCCTGTACATGCATATATTTTAACGGGCGCACTGAGTGGCATGCGTCTGGCAAAGTTAGTAACGAATGAACGAAAGAAGTTCCATATCTTAAGGTCGAACAGAAAGGGTTAGGTACCCACTTCTGATTATTTAAATTATTTCTTGCTCTTTCTGTTCTTTTTAACGCCTCAGCGTGTAAAAATTATCAGATTTGTAAAATGTTTTAATTTATAATAACTTCGCAGTTTCACTTGACCAACACATGAACAAAGTGATGAGGACCTTGGTAATGTGAATTTTACATAAGGCGGAAAAATCAACGTGCATGTAAGTAGACCTAAAGCAGGGCTTTCAAAAGTGCTCATTTTACATGGAACAGCTTATAGTAGTAAAACCCGCTCGACTACAACTGGATCGTGACAGGAAATCTGAGGTTGTTCCACAGCGGTCTACTAAGTCAAGTGAGTGTGGAAGTGTGCAATAGTATCCTCACTACCAGCGAGGAGTACGTACTCGTGTAGATACAACCTCAGCCTGAGTTGTTGCTCTACTCAGCACTGTACGCAGAGCTAGCCAAGCCACTAGTAACATGGGACGACTATATCTAGCTTTTGCTCTACTCAGCACTGTACGCAGAGCTGGTCAAGCCACTATCTCTAGTGTTGCTCTACTCAGCACTGTACGCAGAGCTGGTCAGCCACTAGTAACATGGGACGACTATGTCTAGTGTTACTCTACTCAGCACTGTACGCAGAGCTGGTCAAACCACTAGTAACATGGAAGGACTATCTCTAGCTATTGCTCTACTCAGCACTGTACGCAGATCTGGTCAAACCACTAGTAACATGGGACGACTATCTCTAGATGTTGCGACTATCTCTAGCTATTGCTCTACTCAGCACTGTACGCAGAGCTGGTCAAACCACTAGTAACATGGGATGAATGTCTTTAGCTGTTGCTCTACTCAGCACTGTACGCAGAGCTGGTCAGCCACTAGTAACATGGAAGGACTATCTCTAGCTGTTGCTCTACTCAGCACTGTACGCAGAGCTGGTCAAACCACTAGTAACATGGGATGAATGTCTTTAGCTGTTGCTCTACTCAGCACTGTACGCAGAGCTGGTCAAACCACTAGTAACATGGAAGGACTATCTCTAGCTGTTGCTCTACTCAGCACTGTACGCAGAGCTGGTCAGCCACTAGTAACATGGAAGGACTATCTCTAGCTGTTGCTCTACTCAGCACTGTACGCAGAGATGGTCAAACCACTAGTAACATGGGATGAATGTCTTTAGCTGTTGCTCTACTCAGCACTGTACGCAGAGCTGGTCAGCCACTAGTAACATGGAAGGACTATCTCTAGCTATTGCTCTACTCAGCACTGTACGCAGAGCTGGTCAAACCACTAGTAACATGGGACGACTATCTCTAGCTGTTGCGACTATCTCTAGCTATTGCTCTACTCAGCACTGTACGCAGAGCTGGTCAAACCACTAGTAACATGGGATGAATGTCTTTAGCTGTTGCTCTACTCAGCACTGTACGCAGAGCTGGTCAAACCACTAGTAACATGGGATGAATGTCTTTAGCTGTTGCTCTACTCAGCACTGTACGGAGAGCTGGTCAAACCACTAGTAACATGGAATGACTATCTCTAGCTGTTGCTCTACTCAGCACTGTACGCAGAGCTGGTCAAGCCACTATCTCTAGCTGTTGCTCTACTCAGGACTGTACGCAGAGCTGGTCAAGCCACTAGTAACATGGGACGACTATCTCTAGCTGTTACGACTATCTCTAGCTATTGCTCTACTCAGCACTGTACGCAGAGCTGGTCAAACCACTAGTAACATGGGACGACTAGGTCAAACCACTAGTAACATGGGATGAATGTCTTTAGCTGTTGCTCTACTCAGCACTGTACGCAGAGCTGGTCCGCCACTAGTATCATGGAAGGACTATCTCTAGCTGTTGCTCTACTCAGCACTGTACGCAGAGCTGGTCAAACCACTAGTAACATGGGATGAATGGCTTTAGCTGTTGCTCTTCTCAGCACTGTACGCAGAGCTGGTTAAGCCACCATGAACATGGTAAGACTATCTCTGAAGGCTTCACATTAATATCTCGTCGACAGCGAGGTCATTAGGAGTGTGCATCAGCCTGTGGCCACGAACCATTCCAGCATTCCTCGCCTGTAGAGTGATTTATAAACCCCGTGGAATACCGACATGAGGATATCCGGACCAGGAAACGAACACAGACCTCCAGGGTGCGAGTCGAGAGACTTGACGATATAGTTAGAGGCAGGTGACTATGCTCTTCTTCACGACCAAACTCGGCTCCTGGTTGGCTGCCAGTTAGTGAAGATCACATGTGGGGCGGGAACGCGATGCTCGGCGATAATATCAGCGAGAGGTCGATACCTGCTTCGCGGTGGTATCCTTTGTCATCTCCCTCGATACACTGCGTACTCGCTCGTCCTGCGAAGTCCTTGCAATTCGCTGTCACATCCTGCCATGGGACCTGGTGTCGAATAGCTCGCGCCATCTTGTCTACTTGCTTCGTTACACCCACTGCCTTTAACCGATCAAATATGTTAATTTGTAGAAGTGTAAATGTTTTAGCAATAAATTGTCATGCGCTATGTAAGGGCGCTCGACAACTGACGGGTCCGGGTCACTCTCAAATTTTCGCACGTGGGAATCATGCCGCTGGTCGGCGGGTTTTCTCGGATATCTCCCGTTCCCCCTCGCCCTTGCATTCCAGTGCTGCTCCATATTAACCTAACTCCCCTCTCATCGTCTCTCAACACCTCGCTGTACAGAGCCGCCCAGATTCTTTCACTCATTCACTCACTCGATAACAGAGCATAAGTTGTTGGAAAGATAATTGTGTTGTGCGAAGAATAAGTTTACTAGTTTTGGAGGGAAGGGACTTGATGATGTCTTACCTGTACGCTAGAGACAGCATTATAACAATACCACAGCTTCACTTGGAATTTAGCGTGGATATATAATGATATGGTTCATTGCAATGTTACACTTACATACAGCGAAAGAACAGTTCGGATGAAAAGTATATCTTAAACATGGCTTTCAATAACGTTCAATCAGTCGTGAACAGTCTATACAGGATGTCCCAGAACGTGCGCATAAAATCACAACACGCGAATCCTGAACGAAAATGGAAACAAAAATGTTAGTGGGAAAATGTCGTACGATGAAATATTTCGTACACAGTGTTGCAACATAGTACGGAGTTACTACCTGCTTGCACTCCACTGAAATCGTACTACCACTGACCTGCCTGGCCATCATAGTACGGGCGCGGGTTCAAATCCCGCCTAGTCATTACATTTGATCAACGTGCAGTTTACAAAACATGTTCACCATCGTACGAATGAGAGGGACTAACTTCGTGCTGTGTTGCCACATTGTGCCCGATAACTCTCGTCGTACGACATTTTGCCATGAACATTCTCACCAGGATTGACGTGGTGTAGTTTATTCACGCACTCTGGGACATTGTGTATACTGTTGATATATGGCATGCTGCAGAATCAATCAAATCATGATTGACGTTTGCGTGGTTACAAACTAGTACCAACACAGAAGTCCTTCTTCTGTTGGCCGCTGTTGACTCGCCATAACTTCGTCTACTGCTGCGGAACGTAACAAAATAGCATTAACGTTTCTCATAGGTTTCTTGTTTAATTTACTGTAAGGTGTTAACAAGTAATTTTCAGTCCAACAATTCCTTTTTCGTTGCAACAGCTAAAACGAAATATTAATGTGTTAGTTAAAGGATAATGAATTTCCACCCGTAACACTGTACAATATGTAAAACTACGAGTAAAGGTTACTACAAGGGTGATTTAGCGTATCATCGACAGCAAGACAATTACAGGCGGGACCATCGGTTGGGAAAATCAAATTCACAACTGTTGTGATTCTCTCGTATGCGAGTCCAGTCTGTTTTCAGAGCTCCCACAAGTAATCTAACAATGATACGTTTGTGGCGCCTTGAAGTGAATGTCAGTATCTTCATAGGAAGTATGATACACGTCCTGTGACTTAGTATCTGGCACCGGCATACGCCAATCCTCAACATTGTCTCGGATGGCAAAATGAATCCTGCATTTAGTTTACGTCAACTATCCCACTCAATTAATACCCATCCATAAAACTACACGAGTGAATGGTTTGTCAACTTGCTTTCCAGACCGACAAAGTTTCTCCACAAAAAGAAGAAATAATTACCGTCGCTTGCCTGACGCTGCGGCTGCGTTACTTTTTGATAAACGCGCTAAAAAAAAAAACAAAAGAAAAAACTATCAAGGGTGGCCCAAATATATGTTTACCTAAGAAAAAAAATGTACCCCAGACGCTATCCGACGTAATAGAAAAACTAATTTTCTAGGTCGAATATTGGTTGCTACACTGAAGATTGTAATTGCAATAGTTAAGAATATTGCTGGAACCGACCAAACATTTTAAAAATTATGTTTGTTGTAAGCAAGTATCAATCATATTTTAATATTTGCCAAGGTTATGAATATCATCCAGAAACAAAGCTTTCATGATGAGCCTAGATTTGCATTATCTCTGCCTGCCTAGCCTGGGGCATTATCTCTGCCTGCCTAGCCTGGAACATTATCTCTGCCTGCCTAGCCTGGGACATTATCTCTGCCTGCCTAGTGTGGGACATTACCTCTGCCTGCCTAGCGTGGGACATTATCTCTGCCTGCCTAGCCTGGGGCATTATCTCTGCCTGCCTAGTGTGGGACATTACCTCTGCCTGCCTAGCCTGGGACATTACCTCTGCCTGCCTAGCCTGGGACATTATCTCTGCCTGCCTAGCCTGGGACATTATCTCTGCCTGCCTAGCCTGGAACATTATCTCTGCCTGCCTAGTGTGGGACATTACCTCTGCCTGCCTAGCCTGGGACATTATCTCTGCCTGCCTAGCCTGGGACATTACCTCTGCCTGCCTAGCCTGGAACATTATCTCTGCCTGCCTAGCCTGGGACATTATCTCTGCCTGCCTAGCATGGAACATTATCTCTGCCTGCCTAGCCTGGGACATTAAATGGGGAAACAATGTTCAAGGGATCCCTTCTCAACATATACAGTTTAAATATATATTTTCAAACTAAAAGTGTCCTTTTACGTGATATTACTGAAGGGATGCTGGCGCTTTAAGAAATCTTCCCTATTTTTATGTTTAATATATTTTTACCAATTTAGTTTAGCAACTATTTTACAAAAACATTTACGAATAAGATTTTTGTTTGTAAATTTTTCACGTAACATTATTCTCTGAGAAAGTTACGTTGAGTATATATATATTTTTATTTTTTTATATTTTAAGCCGAATTTGTGCAAAATATTGGTTCTTACGTTGAAGGCCTCGATAAAATACAATAATGTAATAATGTTCCGAGAGTTCTCATTTTATTTTACTTCGTTGCCGATATTTTGCACAAATACGTTTTAAGATCTCGTTTTTTTAGGGCTCATACTTTCCTTAACATTTGGTTTAGGTATAAAGTGTCATCTATGTTTTCTTTTTACTTTTTCATAAAGAATTACCTCCTGAAGTTTGTCGGTCTAATTGCGAATCATCTATATATATATATATATATATATATATATATATATATATATATATATATATATATATATATATATATATATATATATATATATGAACTTTTAAGTGTTCGGGATTGTTGAAGGATTGGATGTTTTTTGCGAGATGATCGAAGTAACTGCTGTATCTGTACACAAGTAGAGAAGACTGAAGTGTCGTGTATGTTGTCCTTAGTTTACCCACTGCTCGCTAGAGCGCAGGCGAGTTGCTCTACAGTACTGTGGTGACGGTGTATTGTCGAGGTAACTGGCTTGCCTCGTGTTGACTTGAGAACGACCACACCGCAGGTAAGAAGAGATGGGCGGGCCTTAGCTGTGCTGGTCCCTGGGGCAGTACATACGCACGCACACACACACACACACACACACACCGGGGGACTAAAAGAGGTTCGGGTTACTTCCGTTCGCTGCTGCTTATAGCCAGCTCGCGGTAAAGTGAGCAATTTTGAGACCCTTGTTACTTTTTTTATTTCAGCCAATTTATAATTCTTTAACCACCTTTTTAAACAAATATCGCCATGTAAGTGATAAGCACAATGTGAGTATTCCACCACACGCGGAAGTTACTGTCTAAAGCTAAAGTAAAATATATTTATTGACTAAATGAGAGCGCTTTCAAAAGTGCTCACTTTACCGTGAATAGCCTACATCTAAAATTACTTTGTAGCAGATTATACTTAAGTGTTGAGGGGCAAGTTGATGCCTTGCAAGTATTTTTAACACGGCACTGCTGTTAACACGGCACTGCTGTTAATACGAGCTGCAGTTACTCGCGATAAAATTCCACGACTACTATTATTCCAAAATACTTGTAACTCCAATCCACTTACGTTTCTGGATAATTTTAATTGTATACGTCTTATACGTAGGGATGGAAGTTTTCAGTGAATTAATTTTAGGGTAAGGTAGTCTTCGAACTCACGTGTTACGTTTACAATTGGACAATATTGTATTAGACACGCCAGGTGAACTCTGGGTCAATAACAAAAGTGCAAGCAAACAAACATCACTGTGGCAGTGGCCATTCAACACATAGCTGAGTCTCGACAGCAGACAGGGCAGTGAAGTTTGGCCGTACAAGGCGTTTCAACTGCTACATTTTTGGTTATTTATTAAGTTTTTTGTACATGGTAGTTTAAAAGTGACAGAGAAACAAGAATAACATAATTTTACAAACTATCAACACGCCAAACAAATTAAGGCTCTTCTGTTGGACAGGAAAGTCCACACAAACAGCCAGCACTATCAAATACTGAAACAAACAATACGACAGCATAAATAAGAGAGGTAAATAATCAAAGCCATTCATTGACAGCAATTAGATGAACGGTTTAAAAAAAAGTTTCAAAATTTTTCTGCCCTACCTACCGCTCACGAATCACGGTCGTTCCGAATCGGAGTAGGTTAAATGTGATTGGTCCAGTTAGGTAGGACAATGTCTCGTCACAGTAAGTATGTTCATCGGAAGATTGTCCGACTCTCTGCACCACCTCCCCCTCCCCCTACTCTATTTACACGATCTTTAGAGGTATTACAGCAGACAACTTCCAGAGCATGTAAATCTATGTTTTGATCCATTATGGTTCCGGTACCTCAGCTACCAGGGGTCTGGAAAACATGCCCTCCAACTAGTTACACCAAACAATTAAGCTGCTTAGTCCTGGATGTGATTCAGAGACACGGAATAACAGGTATTAATATGAGACAAGAGAGTGGAGTGTGCAGATACCTCGCCGATAATGGAGAGTCACTCACATGCATGTGGTCTGCGGCCTCACATCAAGAGTATCTTGGTTCACGTCAGGGAAGTGCAGCGGAGCCAGTCATGTGCAGATGTGCACAGAGCCACTTGTATAGTTATATGAGACAAGAGAGTGGAGTGTGCAGATACCTCGCCGATCATGGAGAGTCACTCACATGCATGTGGTCTGCGGCCTCACATCAAGAGTATCTTGGTCCACATCAGGGAAGTGCAGCGGAGCCAGTCATGTGCAGATGTGCACAGAGCCACTTGTATAGTTATATGAGACAAGAGAGTGGAGTGTGCAGATACCTCGCCGATCATGGAGAGTCACTCACATGCATGTGGTCTGCGGCCTCACATCAAGAGTATCTTGGTCCACATCAGGGAAGTGCAGCGGAGCCAGTCATGTGCAGATGTGCACAGAGCCACTTGTATAGTTATATGAGACAAGAGAGTGGAGTGTGCAGATACCTCGCCGATCATGGAGAGTCACTCACATGCATGTGGTCTGCGGCCTCACATCAAGAGTATCTTGGTCCACATCAGGGAAGTGCAGCGGAGCCAGTCATGTGCAGATGTGCACAGAGCCACTTGTATAGTTGTAAGTCGAGGAGCTGCATCTCTGTGTGTCTGCAGTGTGATACCCGCCTCTGCAGAGTACCTGCCTGGTACATGGGAGCAGTGAACAGAGTATAGTCTGTGATACACGCCTTTGCCGAGTGCCTGCCTGACTGGTACAAGGTAGCAGTGATCAGAGTGCAGTATGTGATACCTGCAGTGCAGAGTGCCTGCCTAGTATATAGTAGCAGTGACAAGAGTGCAATCAGTGATACCCGCCTCTGCAGAGTACCTGCCTGGTACATGGGAGCAGTGAACAGAGTATAGTCTGTGATACACGCTTTTGCCGAGTGCCTGCCTGACTGGTACAAGGTAGCAGTGATCAGAGTGTAGTATGTGATACCTGCAGTGCAGAGTGCCTGCCTAGTATATAGTAGCAGTGACAAGAGTGCAATCAGTGATACCCGCCTGTGCAGAGTGCCTGCCTGGTACATAGTAGCAGTGATCAGATTGCAGTGTGTGATACCCGCCTGTGCAGAGTGCCTACCTAACTGGTACATAGTAGCAGTGATCAGAGTGTAATATGTGATACCTGCAGTGCAGAGTGCCTGCCTAGTATATAGTAGCAGTAACAAGAGTGCAATCAGTGATACCCGCCTGTGCAGAGTGCCTGCCTGGTACATAGTAGCAGTGATCAGATTGCAGTGTGTGATACCCGCGTGTGCAGAGTGCCTACCTAACTGGTACATAGTAGCAGTGAACATAGTATAGTCTGTGATACACGCTTTTGCCGAGTGCCTGCCTGACTGGTACAAGGTAGCAGTGATCAGAGTGTAGTATGTGATACCTGCAGTGCAGAGTGCCTGCCTAGTATATAGTAACAGTGACAAGAGTGCAATCAGTGATACCCGCCTGTGCAGAGTGCCTACCTAACTGGTACATAGTAGCAGTGATCAGATTGCAGTGTGTGATACCCGCGTGTGCAGAGTGCCTACCTAACTGGTACATAGTAGCAGTGACCAGAGTGTAGTATGTGATACCTGCAGTGCAGAGTGCCTGCCTAGTATATAGTAGCAGTGACAAGAGTGCAATCAGTGATACCCGCCTGTGCAGAGTGCCTGCCTGGTACATAGTAGCAGTGATCAGATTGCAGTGTGTGATACCCGCGTGTGCAGAGTGCCTACCTAACTGGTACATAGTAGCAGTGACCAGAGTGTAGTATGTGATACCTGCAGTGCAGAGTGCCTGCCTAGTATATAGTAGCAGTAACAAGAGTGCAATCAGTGATACCCGCCTGTGCAGAGTGCCTACCTAACTGGTACATAGTAGCAGTGATCAGAGTGTAATATGTGATACCTGCAGTGCAGAGTGCCTGCCTAGTATATAGTAGCAGTAACAAGAGTGCAATCAGTGATACCCGCCTGTGCAGAGTGCCTGCCTGGTACATAGTAGCAGTGATCAGATTGCAGTGTGTGATACCCGCGTGTGCAGAGTGCCTACCTAACTGGTACATAGTAGCAGTGACCAGAGTGTAGTCTGGAGACGAGCACTCACTCTGCTCCACTGGAACAAACTGTCTCTTACTTCGTGATGGACATTTGACTCATGTATGTATACCGTAATATATATTTTGATTTCACCTTTATTTATTTTTTAACGCGTGAAGATTAATTGGCTGTATGTAATACAATCACATTGCTTAGGAATTCATTTGTAGTTGCTTTTAACATAAAAATTGCGCCCACTAAAAAAAATAGTAAGTTATTAAAATTAACGGCAGATAGGTGTATTTTCTATACAACAGTTATATGTATTGTTTTATACTGATGTAAATAATTGTAAAATTATTTTCACCTTTTTTTTTCATCGAGGCCTTCATTTGTCGCGAATTTGGATATATCTGAGGCAACGTGTGACAATACGTTATATAAGTCTTCAATTGCAAACTGTTCCCGATTAATTGAGCAATTTCAAAATAAATATTGGGAGATGTCACCGCATCTACCCTAGTGTATTCTGGGACACGCGCTGACTGACACGAGCTCAGTTAAGTTGGCAGCAACTACGGATGGAAAAATTATTTTCATGACAAATAGATTAATCAAAAGTGATAGACGATTATTTGTGAATACTGGAGTGTGTTTGTTTTATTTCTAGGTTCTAATTCATATATGTTAAACAATACGCAACTTTGTAAAACATGTGTATGTCATTTTTAATGCTGACATAATTTCACTTGACGAACACGAGAATAAAGGCCCACTGCAATATTAATTAGTACGTTTTGTGAAAGGATGCACAATGCGCATGCAAGTATGTTCTAAGCAGGGCTTTCCAAAGTGCTCATATTAGATTGAAGTGCGCATAACCGCGAGCATGTGACACGGTAGAGAGCGCTGCTGTCATCTCGTGGCACGTTGAGGCCGGTAGAAGCCACCAGGTCTCAGGGAGAACAGTGCAGTAGTCATGAGCGGCAGCTAGCGGATAAAGCTGTTAGGCTCCAGCCCGCCTCGCCGCAGCCGCAAATCCAATTTTCCTACCAAATAATTCCCGTCATCCTGCGCTGCTTGCCATCTCGGACCAGCAATTGGGAACAAAATAACAAACTGCCGGCCGCAGGAAGAAAGAGCAGACGGAAATAAAAGAGGCGAGGCGAGGTAGGATGAGGCTCTGATCCTCTCTCAACTTCCCTGAGCTGCGGGCGCGTGTCTCTGACAAGCCACCCTGACTTCACGAGCCCGGGCGCTCACAGCATTACCAACTGCCGCCCAGGCAAATGGCAAAAAAAACTGCTGTTTGCGAAGTGAAAGTTGCCGTGAGATATCTGGAGCGAGTGTCTGGCCGCCTTCAGACCTCTGCCTGCCTGCGTGCGTGCGAGTCAGAGGTCGTTGAATGTACCAGTTATACGAGCTTCTCCTGCATTCCTACTACGAACTAATCTTGCTTGTAGCGGAATTTATGTGGCAAGACATTTGGCAGGGGTTAACCTACCAAAAGCATTCTCCCCTCAACAACACCACGAGATAGGATACACTCGAGGGCCAGGTTGCGGTGCGTTTGTGCATAATTTGATGTTAGTAAAGGATAGTAAAAAGCCTAACCCAAAATTCAGCTTTTTACAACTTATATCACAAAACAAAACGATAGTCACTTGGGAAGTACCTGTTCAAACTTAGGGTTTATGCAAACTGAGGTGCTTGATATAGCTACGATATTTATTGGGGAAAAAAAAAAAAAAAACAATTTTATCTCCGGTAACATTATTATTTTTATTTTTAAAATGTATTATCACTTCCAACAATGAACCAATTCTTTGAGAACAATATAAATTAAAATGAGTATTTTTGTTTCACATATCTTTTGTTGGTTTTTTTTTTTTCCTTTTCATTTAATTACTTTCACATTACTTCGGGATCCCGTATGAAATAGAAGTTACTTAAATTATTTATGGTAAGTGGCCATTTTGGCCGAGAAAATTAACACACGCACTAAATTGCCTTTCTTTTCGTAGGCTTTCAATTCAACATTAATTTGGATTTAGTCTGGTACTGTCACTGAGGCATTGGTCAAACGACCATAATTAAATGAACAAAAAGTTTAAATGTTTCAAAATAATTTAAGTATTTGAAGGTCAATCCAATAATATAGTTTGTATCACTGCATGCGTAAACTTCATAAAATTAAAATAGATTTTAGTCTGGTGATGCACAAAAAGCAGATGAGGAACCCATCTCCGATCGAAAAGCAGATGAGGAACCCATCTCCGATCGAAAAGCAGATGAGGAACCCATCTCCGATCGAAAAGCAGATGAGGAACCCATCTCCGATCGAAAAGTTGAAACAATGGAGAAAGGGCGGCGAGGAAAATCCTCATAGAACGATCACGAATCAACTACGAAACCAAATTCAGGTCGTCTATTAGGACCATGCTGGAGAACCGCTAAATGTCAGTTTAAGGGCAAAATGTATGATTGCCGAGGCAAATACAAATTCAGGTCGTCTATTAGGACCATGCTGGAGAACCGCTAAATGTCAGTTTAAGGGCAAAATGTATGATTGCCGAGGCAAATACAAATTAAAACTCGTGACAGAGGAAAAAACGAGAGGACGAGAACCAACATAAATCGAGTTACGTTTCGCGACTTTTACAACTTAATTCAAAAATATTACATTTAAAACATTTAAAGTAAAACAAAATTATGAAGGCAACAGAATTAGTTATTAATTTAAGAAATACACCACATTATATGAAGTACAAATTTCACAAAGAGTAAGCAATCGTTTTTCTGAAACATGTCAAATCTTTGACATAATGGTTGGGCTACTTTGAAAATGTATTTTATAAACAAACGGAAATTTTAACCTCCGATATATATTACATGAGCAAACAAAATATTACTAAAGACTTTAAAACACAAGAATATTGGTGACAGTTAATACACTATTCACTTATTTATCGGATGACATAGCAGACATAGATATTATAATCTTGATTTACATAAAATTCAAAAATATTTTTTCCTAAATAATTAAATGCTCTTCTGAACAAAACTGAAATATGTACATGAGGCAGAATGAAACAAGGTACAATTATATAAATAAAATCGAAAGCGAATTAAATCAGCAGAGTGACTAATACTTAACAAGTACTTTATACTTAAACAATACTTTGACATAAAATGGGATAAGAAAACAGAATAGCGTGGTTTGACCGATCCCGAAAGCGGAATCCGAATCACAGACTCACAGAAAAACAAGCGTTGAACAAATAAGAGGGCATGGGCAACAAAGGCACTACACTCGTACAACATGCAGGCGGGACGCAGCACGTATCTATGTCAACAAATAAGAGGGCATGGGCAACAAAGGCACTACACTCGTACAACATGCAGGCGGGACGCAGCACGTACCTATGTCAACAAATAAGAGGGCATGGGCAACAAAGGCAGTGCACTCGTACAACATGCAGGCGGGACGCAGCACGTACCTATGTCAACAAATAAGAGGGCATGGGCAACAAAGGCAGTACACTCGTACAACATGCAGGCGGGACGCAGCACGTACCTATGTCAACAAATATTAGGGCATAGGCAACAAAGGCACTACACTCGTACAACATGCAGGCGGGACGCAGCACGTATCTATGTCAACAAATAAGAGGGCATGGGCAACAAAGGCACTACACTTGTACAACATACAGGCGGGACGCAGCACGTACCTATGTCAACAAATATTAGGGCATAGGCAACAAAGGCAGTACACTCGTACAACATGCAGGCGGGACGCAGCACGTACCTATGTCAACAAATAAGAGGGCATGGGCAACAAAGGCAGTGCACTCGTACAACATGCAGGCGGGACGCAGCACGTACCTATGTCAACAAATAAGAGGGCATGGGCAACAAAGGCAGTACACTCGTACAAAATGCAGGCGGGACGCAGCACGTACCTATGTCAACAAATAAGAGGGCATGGGCAACAAAGGCAGTACACTCGCACAACATGCAGGCGGGACGCAGCACGTACCTATGTCAACAAGTAAGAGGGCATGGGCAACAAAGGCAGTGCACTCGTACAACATACAGGCGGGACGCAGCACGTACCTATGTCAACAAATATTAGGGCATAGGCAACAAAGGCAGTACACTCGTACAACATGCAGGTGGGACGCAGCACGTACCTATGTCAACAAATAAGACGGCATGGGCAACAAAGGCATACACTCGAACAACATGCAGGCGGGACGCAGCACGTACCTATGTCAACAAATAAGAGGGCATGGGCAACAAAGGCAGTACACTCGCACAACATGCAGGCGGGACGCACCACGTACCTATGTCAACAAATAAGAGGGCATGGGCAACAAAGGCAGTACACTCGTACAACATGCAGGCGGGACGCAGCACGTACCTATGTCAACAAATAAGAGGGCATGGGCAACAAAGGCAGTACACTCGTACTACATGCAGGCGGGACGCTACACGTTCCTATGTCAACAAAATAACAATACACGTTGGTCCATGGTGCTAGCAATCGGCTGTTTGGAAATATTTAAATTTGCTAGTTTGATTATCTATATTGGAAACTAAATAAAGAAAAGTGGTAATGGCAAACGTTCATTAAATTTTCTCTAAGAATCAATAAAAAATGTTACGTGAGGATGGCGTGGAATAATAATACATGACACTCATGAGTATTTATGATTGCTCAATGCGGTGGTTTAGTGAGATTGGTGTTATAGCTGACATTAAAGCCACGTGTTTTCAATTATGGTATATGTTAATGATGACATGCGAACAATTGATATTCCAATCAGCAGTAACTGTAGTAATTTCAATCAATTTTCTCAGAGTTGAAAACTGCGGTACTTTTAAAGTCAAATCAAATCCAAGTATTTGAAACTTGAGTGCTATTTGCCACGTTTCTTCGCCTGAATTCACTGGAGCTATACAAGAGCTGATTGTTATATTACGATATCTTAATTCTCTGAAATTTGTCGAAAGAAGCTAAGTAGCACTCAGCTGGCAGATCTCAATGTGTTAACTTAACAAATGAACAGACGGATTGAAATTTGAAATTTTATGACAAAGTTAGCTATAAATAAAACTCGGGTTTTTTGTTGTTAATTTCTCCTTTCCCGAAAATGGTTGTAAGGAAGAACCGATCAAAGGTAAAATAATAATAAAAAAGACTAGGGAACATATTTAAATTTGACAATAAAGCACCATATTTATGTATAAGTTGTTAAAAAATTAATTAAATAATACTTTATGAGTAAAATATGCAACCAACATTTATGGACTGTTTTTTTTTTACTTTACGTGAAGTAAATATTATTATATGCTAGTCTTAATGACTATCACTACTACGCATAGCAACTGTAGATGGTCAATAAGACTAGAACCTTATGTTCCTAACTAGTTTATTCAATGTTGTTATTATTATATTTTACTTCAAGTTAGAGTCGAAGATTTATTTGGAGTTTTACAAACAACTGAGGTCGCAAGAAAGTTTCCACTCGTATCTTGTTTCCACAACTTGTTGTAGTTTCCCACAACTGTACTCACATCTTGTTATAGTCTCCCACGACTGTACTCACATCTTGTTGTAGTCTCCCACGACTGAACTCACATCTTGTTGTAGTCTCCCACGACTATACTCACGTCTTGTAGTAGTCTCCCACGACAGTACTCACATCTTGTTGTAGTCTCCCCCGACTATACTCACATAATGTTGTAGTCTCCCACGACTGTACTCACATCTTGTTGTAGTCTCCCACGACTGTACTCACATAATGTTGTAGTCTCCCACGACTATACTCACGTCTTGTAGTAGTCTCCCACGACTATACTCACGTCTTGTAGTAGTCTCCCACGACTGTACTCACATCTTGTAGTAGTCTCCCACGACTGTACTCACACCTTGTAGTAGTCTCCCCCGACTGTACTCACGTCTTGTAGTAGTCTCCCACGACTGTACTCACATCTTGTTGTAGTCTCCCCCGACTGTACTCACATAATGTTGTAGTCTCCCACGACTATACTCACATCTTGTAGTAGTCTCCCACGACTGTACTCACATATTGTAGTAGTCTCCCACGATTGTACTCACATATTGTAGTAGTCTCCCACGACTGTACTCGCATAATGTTGTAGTCTCCCACGACTGTACTCACATCTTGTTGTAGTCTCCCACGACTGTACTCACATATTGTAGTAGTCTCCCACGATTGTACTCACATATTGTAGTAGTCTCCCACGATTGTACTCACATATTGTAGTAGTCTCCCACGACTGTACTCACATAATGTTGTAGTCTCCCACGATTGTACTCACATATTGTAGTAGTCTCCCACGACTGTACTCACATAATGTTGTAGTCTCCCACGACTGTACTCACATATTGTAGTAGTCTCCCACGACTGTACTCACATAATGTTGTAGTCTCCCACGACTGTACTCACATATTGTAGTAGTCTCCCACGACTGTACTCACATATTGTAGTAGTCTCCCACGATTGTACTCACATATTGTAGTAGTCTCCCCCGACTGTACTCACATATTGTAGTAGTCTCCTACGACTGTACTCACATATTGTAGTAGTCTCCCACGACTGTACTCACACTTTGTAGTACTCTCCCACGACTGTACTCACATCTTGTAGTAGTCTCCCACGACTGTACTCACACCTTATTGTAGTCTCCCACGACTGTACTTGCATCTTGCATGGCCACCGCCTCCTCTACTACTGCGCAGCTCACAGCAGTTTCTGTCTCCGCTTTCCTTTCATAATTTATTTTTGCTAGCACCGGTACCTCTCTGGCGGAGGCGCCCATCATGAGAGTAGGAGGAGCATTTGGTTGTGACATTGTCAACTTTGCATCCCATTGGCTGACGATCAGCCAGTCGTATACGTTGCCCGGTGTGGTGAGAGCCAATAGGACGCTGATATATACACGCCTAAGAAATTGTATTACACCACCGGGATTTCTGAGTTAACCACTTATCATATACGTTACTTTGTCATTTGAGGTGCTGATGAAGAAGTAACTTATTGTGTGAAATTAGGGGTAGCATGTCAAGGTTGCTCACGGACCGAGAGAGAATGTGTGAGAGGAAAATACACACAATGTGTACAGAATAGCAGGGAATGTACACACAGTGTGTACAGAAAAGCATAGAATGTCTTTGTATAGCAGCTTCTTCCGCAGTGAACATGGCTCACATGTAGGGAAGTTCTCAGGCTAGAAGACCTCAGAGTCGTGAAGGTACATACTCCACCCGATGTCACAAGCCTTCCGCCAGCGCCCTGTACGTACAGTAGCTCGAGTTCACAAACATGACACGTTCATTCAGTGGTGAGTCAGGAATGCACCGTCCAATAACGGAGTAAGTTCTCAGGCTAGAAGACCTCAGAGTCGTGAAGGTACATACTCCACCCGATGTCACAAGCCTTCCGCCAGCGCCCTGTACGTACAGTAGCTCGAGTTCACAAACATGACACGTTCATTCAGTGGTGTGTCAGGAATGCACCGTCCAATAACGGAGTAAGTGGAAATGTTTTAAAGTATAGCCTGGTCACCAAATAATATAGGCTGTTCACGATAAACTGAGCACTTTTGAAAGCCCTGCTTAAGATCAACTTGTAGGCACGTCGTGTATTCGTACGCCTTATGTAAAATTAACATGGCCATAGGCCCTATCGCTTCATTCATGCGTCGGTCGAGTGAAACTGTGAAATATATAGGAAAGTAATTGTCTTACAAATTAGTATCATTAAATGTATATGCATTAAAAAGAACAGGTAACAAATTTAATAATTTCGGTATCCACAAATGATTCCTTAACGATTTTAATTTAACGTAAAGACATGGAACTACTTTCCCTCCGAAATTACCAACCTCACTGGCCGCATGGCATTAAGTGTGCCCGTTAAAATATATGCAGGATGGAGCAGTGACATAATCCAGATTTCAAAAGTGCTCACTTTATCGTGAACAGGCCTTAACCACAAATTGTGCATGTTTCTTCTCAAGTGAAACCAAATTATACTTTATATTTGGAAGTGTGTATGAAGAAAGGCGCTAGAGAATGTGTGTTCCTGCAAGCCAGATGACATTTACTCACGCTACTAACTTGTCGCGAGTGTTTGTAAATATTTGTTGACGTATATGAGCGACCGCTACTAACGTCAATTACAACACAAAATTGTTAGCAGTAATGAAGTGTCTCACATGCAGGTCTGCAGTTCAAGTTGTTTGTCAGACATGACGTCACCCTTGACGCCACCTACAAGAGCTGGCCATAAACACACAGCTCGCTCAATCTCATTACTTCATATTCCTACGAAATGTTGTCCAACTTGCAGACATTACTTGTAGGCTCTCTCTCTTTCTCTCTCTCTCTCACTCTATCTTTCCGCGCATAACAATGTTTAGATCGCGTAGTTTTTGCATCGTTCCGTGTCAGAATTACAATATTACCTTTTCTGAGATTAAATAATAAAATAAACTGAAACATTCACAGAAATTAACAAGGGCGATGATACAAAGTTCATATCTGATTAATTTCAAGGTGTGCTTAACAAAATTTATTTTACCAAAATCATAAATTAACACAAATAAAAAATATGCAAAATTCTCCTTGTTTTGAGCAATTGTTAAAAATGGCAAAAACATTTTACAGCGTCATTTCAAACATTTATTGAAGTAACTCGTGGTGACTTATTGCAATGTAATTATCTCATCACTTCGATGAGCGAGTTTTATTTATTATTTATACACGTTCCCAAAACACTATAAATTATGCTATATACGTTTTCAACAATAGGAAATATTATTTGTAATTAATGTGTACGAACTCGGCAGTATTTCGCGCACATATCAAATAATAAATTTTCTGGTGGCCGGTGTTTTTAACATGATGTAACGAGAGGTCTGCTAAACTAATTAACCCAATCTAGTTTTGAGATCTTAGCCTAATCCAAACAGTTTGCCTAAGAAGCCCTGTGCCATGCGCTAATAGTTTAAACTAATCGTGATATATTAGAAGTGCGGCCTTCCACATGACAGCAGCCTATTGCTTAGTGGACGAACTTCTCTCGCCAGCACAACGAGTTGAATTTTATATGGTTAAGTACTCTCACAGATGTAGCGTTAACAACAAAACGATCAAAATCGCCACTTCTGAAATAATTAATAGGTTTACAAAATTATTTGTATAAGACATACAACTAACAAATTTTTGAACGCCGCTATTTTTCTTTTCGAAATGTCATATGATTTAATGCTCTCAGTAAGAACTTGAAATGTATCGCCTTTGAGTAAAATCCGCGCCGTGTATTATCAAGTTGTCATGTCAGTAAGGAACAAACACAAACAGGAAGGTGAGCTTGTCAGGCGACGCCGTCAGTGAGGGACGAACACAGACAGGGAGGCGAGCTTGTCAGGCGACGCCGTCAGTGAGGGACGAACACAGACAGGGAGGGAGGCGAGCTTGTCAGGCGACGCCGTCAGTGAGGGACGAACACAGACAGACAGGGAGGCGAGCTTGTCAGGCGACGCCGTCAGTGAGGGACGAACACAGACAGGGAGGCGAGCTTGTCAGGCGACGCCGTCAGTGAGGGACGAGCACAGACAGGGAGGGAGGCGAGCTTGTCAGGCGACGCCGTCAGTGAGGGACGAACACAGACAGGGAGGGAGGCGAGCTTGTCAGGCGACGCCGTCAGTGAGGGACGAGCACAGACAGGGAGGGGAGCTTGTCAGGCGACGCCGTCAGTGAGGGACGAGCACAGACAGGGAGGCGAGCTTGTCAGGCGACGCCGTCAGTGAGGGACGAGCACAGACAGGGAGGGAGGCGAGCTTGTCAGGCGACGCCGTCAGTGAGGGACGAACACAGACAGGGAGGCGAGCTTGTCAGGCGACGCCGTCAGTGAGGGACGAACACAGACAGGGAGGGAGGCGAGCTTGTCAGGCGACGCCGTCAGTGAGGGACGAGCACAGACAGGGAGGGAGGCGAGCTTGTCAGGCGACGCCGTCAGTGAGGGACGAGCACAGACAGGGAGGCGAGCTTGTCAGGCGACGCCGTCAGTGAGGGACGAGCACAGACAGGGAGGCGAGCTTGTCAGGCGACGCCGTCAGTGAGGGACGAACACAGACAGGGAGGGAGGCGAGCTTGTCAGGCGACGCCGTCAGTGAGGGACGAGCACAGACAGGGAGGGAGGCGAGCTTGTCAGGCGACGCCGTCAGTGATGGACGAGCACAGACAGGGAGGCGAGCTTGTCAGGCGACGCCGTCAGTGAGGGACGAACACAGACAGGGAGGGAGGCGAGCTTGTCAGGCGACGCCGTCAGTGAGGGACGAACACAGACAGGGAGGGAGGCGAGCTTGTCAGGCGACGCCGTCAGTGAGGGACGAGCACAGACAGGGAGGGGAGCTTGTCAGGCGACGCCGTCAGTGAGGGACGAGTACAGACAGGGAGGCGAGCTTGTCAGGCGACGCCGTCAGTGAGGGACGAACACAGACAGGGAGGGAGGCGAGCTTGTCAGGCGACGCCGTCAGTGAGGGACGAACACAGACAGGGAGGCGAGCTTGTCAGGCGACGCCGTCAGTGAGGGACGAGCACAGACAGGGAGGGAGGCGAGCTTGTCAGGCGACGCCGTCAGTGAGGGACGAGCACAGACAGGGAGGGAGGCGAGCTTGTCAGGCGACGCCGTCAGTGAGGGACGAGCACAGACAGGGAGGGAGGCGAGCTTGTCAGGCGACGCCGTCAGTGAGGGACGAGCACAGACAGGGAGGCGAGCTTGTCAGGCGACGCCGTCAGTGAGGGACGAACACAGACAGGGAGGGAGGCGAGCTTGTCAGGCGACGCCGTCAGTGAGGGACGAACACAGACAGGGAGGGAGGCGAGCTTGTCAGGCGACGCCGTCAGTGAGGGACGAACACAGACAGGGAGGGAGGCGAGCTTGTCAGGCGACGCCGTCAGTGAGGGACGAGCACAGACAGGGAGGGAGGCGAGCTTGTCAGGCGACGCCGTCAGTGAGGGACGAGCACAGACAGGGAGGGAGGCGAGCTTGTCAGGCGACGCCGTCAGTGAGGGACGAACACAGACAGACAGGGAGGCGAGCTTGTCAGGCGACGCCGTCAGTGAGGGACGAGCACAGACAGGGAGGGAGGCGAGCTTGTCAGGCGACGCCGTCAGTGAGGGACGAGCACAGACAGGGAGGGAGGCGAGCTTGTCAGGCGACGCCGTCAGTGAGGGACGAACACAGACTGACAGGGAGGCGAGCTTGTCAGGCGACGCCGTCAGTGAGGGACGAACACAGACAGGGAGGGAGGCGAGCTTGTCAGGCGACGCCGTCAGTGAGGGACGAACACAGACAGACAGGGAGGCGAGCTTGTCAGGCGACGCCGTCAGTGAGGGACGAACACAGACAGACAGGGAGGCGAGCTTGTCAGGCGACGCCGTCAGTGAGGGACGAACACAGACAGGGAGGGAGGCGAGCTTGTCAGGCGACGCCGTCAGTGAGGGACGAACACAGACAGACAGGGAGGCGAGCTTGTCAGGCGACGCCGTCAGTGAGGGACGAACACAGACAGGGAGGCGAGCTTGTCAGGCGACGCCGTCAGTGAGGGACGAACACAGACAGACAGGGAGGCGAGCTTGTCAGGCGACGCCGTCAGTGAGGGACGAGCACAGACAGGGAGGGAGGCGAGCTTGTCAGGCGACGCCGTCAGTGAGTGACGAGCACAGACAGGGAGGCGAGCTTGTCAGGCGACGCCGACAGTGAGGGACGAACACAGACAGGAAGGCGAGCTTGTCAGACGACGCCGTCAGTGAGGGACGAGCACAGACAGGGAGGCGAGCTTGTCAGGCGACGCCGTCAGTGAGGGACGAGCACAGACAGGGAGGCGAGCTTGTCAGGCGACGCCGTCAGTGAGGGACGAAACAGACAGGGAGGCGAGCTTGTCAGACGACGCCGTCAGTGAGGGACGAGCACAGACAGGGAGGCGAGCTTGTCAGGCGACGCCGTCAGTGAGGGACGAACACAGACAGGGAGGCGAGCTTGTCAGGCGACGCCGTCAGTGAGGGACGAACACAGACAGACAGGGAGGCGAGCTTGTCAGGCGACGCCGTCAGTGAGGGACGAACACAGACAGACAGGGAGGCGAGCTTGTCAGGCGACGCCGTCAGTGAGGGACGAGCACAGACAGGGAGGGAGGCGAGCTTGTCAGGCGACGCCGTCAATGAGGGACGAGCACAGACACAGAGGGAGGCGAGCTTGTCAGGCGACGCCGACAGTGAGGGACGAACACAGACAGGAAGGCGAGCTTGTCAGACGACGCTGCAGCAGCTGTGTATCCACGTCATGAGAAAACATGAATGGCGATTCTTTTTTGTACATTCATCGTGGATTCCCTACGTTTTCTCAGGAGGTCACGTGACATGTCCATATTATGGTTCATCATTTGTATGCTTTCAGCCATACTATGTGTACTTCAAAATTTTCTATCAGAATTTACGTATTTTGCGGAATATTTTCGTAAATTTTCTTCGGGAAGTATTTTAGAAATATTTTTGACATAGACCTATATTAAGAACATTACATATTAATCAGTTATTTATATATTTATTACAATATCGAGCATTGTAAAATTTCATATTTGTAAAAAGTTCGTTTTCTATTTATATTATTTGAATAGTAAAGCAGCGGTCTGTTTACACTTTCTCCGCATCACGCCGTAAATAAAGGAATATATTTGAGACAACACATAATTGAAAAAAGCATTATATTTATTTAATAACAATTGTTTATAATAATAAAGTAATATAATATAAATAATATAATAGTATAATAATATTAATAACATAATATATTCTTTTAGTATCTAGTAATATTCGACTGTTTGAAGTAATGCCAACTGTTATAAAGTTATAATGCTAGAGTATGGTAACTGCCGCAGAAACTATAGATTGTTAGTGACTGTGGCGCAGACAGCTGCGTGTAGACTTGGCGCCACTGTTCCTTCCTGAAACTACGGAGAGTGGTGGGGAGTGCGGAGATCTGCGCGGATCTTAACATTGAGGTCTTGAGAGCCAATGAGAATGCAGCGAGGTATGGAGCAGCGCTGGAATGCAAAGGCGGGAGAAACAGGAGATCATCGAGAAAACTCACCGACCAATGACATCTAATCCCAATGCAATAACACGAGAGCGACTCACCGGGAAATGGAACCCGGTTCGCATTGGTGCAGGGAGGCGAGCGCTCTAACCGCTACAACACTGCGACCTTTGCGAAAAACGGACTGCGTTAAGTGCACATCTCGGTCAAACTTTCCCTGGAGACATTCCATGAACTGATACACCCACGTATTCATCGTGAGGAAGTTCCCTTTCACGGATATGAAGCTACTCGGAACGCTTACTAACAGAGGGGGCCGTGGTGGTGTAGTGGTTAGACTACTCACATCATACCCAGAGGTGAAGTGGGAATCGATTCGGACGATGCCGCTGGTCAGAGCGTTTTCTCGGGGATCTCCCATTTCCCCGGCCCTTTCATTCCGGCGCTGCACCACACTGACCTCACTTCACCCTCTTCGGCTCTCAAGACCTCGATGTTAAGAACCGCACAAATCTGTCCACTCCACTACTAACAGCGCACGCCCACGCTTGTATCTTCGCCAAATACCGTACATAACAATAAAATACAATACAATACAATACAGCTCTGTACAATAGCATCCAAGTCCGAGAGACGAGATACAGGAGCGATCCTAGCGGTGCGGTGTAGCGATACAAATTGTTAGCGTTTTATTCAGTAAGGTTAACATTTTATATTAAGATATCTTATTTTGTATATGCACATAAAGCCGCATGAGGGTATCACTGTGGACTTGCCTAGCGGAGTGGAATGTGATTGTTTTGAAACTTTCATACCACTACGTCTGCGGTAGTATTTGTTAGCCACCTACTGTACATCGTCCAGTCGCCACGAACCCCCACCCCCGCCAGCCTCTCTCTCCATCACTGTGCCAACTAGAGGTCATGTTCGTAGCGTAGTTACCTACACTCTAACACATTTCCGTATATTTACGGGATTTTACGGAATTGTACAGTAAATATACGGAAACGCGATCAGTAATACTGTAATGAAAAACGGAATTAAGTCCGCAGATCCAAAACATGGAAAGTTGCCTTATTTTCTATAGCATCGAGTTTCGGGGACGAACAATGCAGAGCCCACAGGAAGCTTCGTCGCTGTAACCAGAAAATGATCGTTTCTGCGGCAGGTAGGAATATCCACGCCACAAAGACCTATTCTTTCAAACATAAAAAATTAGCATCAGGCATCTGTAACATTAAGCAACACTTAAAATACACTAATTATAGTAGAAAATGAAAAATTTGCTTCTCTGACAGCAGTAGAAACACACAAGTCATACCACTGGCATCGTGTTACAGTTGTCGTTAAGTAGTTATTATCGTGGACGCGTAGCTTTCTTGACTCAGGTTCAAATTTTGTTTACGTTTAAAATATTTTTATACACAGTATAACACCCACGTAATGAAAATTATAGGCTTTTTGATTATCTAATTTTATTTTAAACTGGAAGTACATAAAACTAAAATGTGAAATTAACGGAGAAGTTCCGAGAAATATACGGAAAACAGTTTTTGAAAATTAATGGGTCCGTTATTTTACGAAGAGTTTACGGATCCCTCTGAATATATATTTTCCAGCACTTTTCCGCAAAAATGAAGGAAATTTTTTTGTGCAGTATACCTGATTGGACGAGACCACATTTATTTCAAAACTGTTATTGGTCGTGTAGTTATAGTGTTGTAAGTGATTATCCTGAGCTATTTCTGCCTTGTTGCTATGATTCTGTTCACGGCTAGTCTTAAAGGGCCCGCACACATACCTGCCGCCACACAGCGTGTTTCGAAAACTCTTTTTCTCTGGTATTATTTATATGTTCCCAGAACGAAAATAAAACATCCTGGACGACGGCTGGATGGCAGTTTCAAGATGTTGCACTTGCTGCAAATATTTAGTTAGATCGTACGTCATCGTTAAATACTGGCGCGTGTTATCAGACACGTACAAATACGACGCAGACTTCGTGATGGCAGCCAATACTCTGCTCCGTCACACAATTTCTACCAATCAAATAGCAGGACGGTCGCTGTTTCAAGTTCCTTAATTACACGCAGAACAACGAAACTCCAAGTCGATTCAGAGTCTTGCGCTTAGTGACGATAGTGGCCTTGAAGGTCGTGGCACTATCGCCCTTATTACTCCTGCGTCCTCCACGAAGGCTGTATAGTCCCGCCTCGTGGAGGACACATGGCCCATTGCAAAGTAGTATACACACTGCCAGCATTGTCAAGGAAGTAGGGCTTCTGTTGCAGTTAAAGATTAACGGGAAAATTGTGTAACACTATGCAACATTTAACTAGAATTTATTTATTTAAATTTATTAGTAAGAGTTTATCTCTAATTAAAATTTAATTGTATGTGTTTACATTTTAGATGCCTCAGAAAGAAAACTTTGTAAGAAATCCTGTTGCAATTACAATAATGACTACGGTTGTGTATAAAAAAAACATTAATACTAATGTAAAATGTATTCTTGAATTAGTGCGCATTAATTTCCGTTATAAACTGTTAGGTTACTTTCATAACTGAAATGGATGTGATAAAAATCAATTATCAAAAATATTTGTAAGCATGATTAGAGTTTTTATTACGTGAAATCATGGGCAATTATCATGAACCGAAATAGGGTTGAAAAATGGGATTTTATAAGTGGATACACTCATAATTTCAATTAAAAAAATTTACTCTTATTTATTAATAAAAAAAATTATTAGGCCCTAACCACTGGCAAAATATTTTAGAGAGATACAAAACATGTGCATTCTACTTCCATATGCAACATAAGTGATAGTTTGTTGACTTATGTTGGAAGTGGTTGCGGCGAAGTAAGGACACGGGGTAGCAGAGCTACAGAACATGTATAAAGACATGTGTGAGTGTGAATGTAAGGCGGGATGTTATTGTAGGATTACTGCTCCCTTCCCTGGCCGCACCACACCTCTCTTTGATTGACTTCGCCTATTTCTCTCTCTCTCTCTCTCTCTCTCTCTCTCTATCCTGGTCTAACTGTGTTACCAGCCAGCCACAGCTACGCTCTGCTCTCTCTCCAAACTGCAGTATACTATACAACTGCATCCTACCAAGTGCAGTAGCTCTTCGCTCAAGTGAATTCTCCTTAATCTAGCGCCAGGGATCCTTTCGTCTCCAACTTGATTAACACTGTTAGAAAAAATTTCCTTGAAATTACGGAAAATTTTTGCGAGAGAAATTACCCACTGATATTTGTACAATTATAGTCACTTCAGGAGCTACATGGGGCGCTTATGTAGTTCTAGCTTAGGAAAAGTGTCGACGGGGGGGGGGGGGGGGGGGGGTAACTTAGTATTCGTTATGGCGTTGTTTACCAGTGTATAAGAATATATTTAAAAAAACTATAATTTTGATACATGTCTTAGAGACTATGTGTGAGTGAGTGAAGAGATTTGGGCGGCTCTTAACATCGAGGTCTTGAGAGCCGATGAGGGTAATTGAGATGAGTGTGGAGCAGCGCCGGAATGAAGGGGCGGGGGAAAACCCGCCAATCAGCGCCATCGTCCGGCACGATTACCACCTGCGAAAATCCGGGAGTGACCCGGCCGGGGATTGGCCCCAGATCACCTTGGTGGGTGGCGAGCGTGCTAACCGCTTAGCCACCGCGGCCTCGCTAGAGCCTATGGGTCAACTGAAATAAATAAGTACATTTTAAATCGTGCTCGATATAGAAGTTAGATATAACTCAGGTGACAAGTGCATGTGTTCAGGAATACTCACAGTGGAACAATCACATTGACATTTGTCATTGTGTGCACAATAGAATAGTCTTGCAGTGTAAATAAATAAACTGCGTCCTGAGAGCAAGTATCCACCACGCACTCCATACACACACTCGTACACACACGATATATTATGTGGAACAAAACTCTCCGATCTCACTACCGAGTGCGAGTGTGTGAGTGTGGGTACATTTTTGACACTATATGAGTATCAGAATATTCATCTTCCTAATACAAAGGGATAGTATCTTTCGGTTCACACATGCATGAGAGGTAACGAAGGTAGAAAACTACAGGACATTTGCAAAGTATGCAGAATGTTAAGAAAGTGCCAAGTTTACCCGCAGTTAATGGTGGTATGTACATGCTGCAGCCGAGTGTGCGCAAAGAGAACGTCCTCTAACCCAGCCTCCTGCTATCTGTTGAATATGCATCTGCGACCCGGGCGGGAGTGTAGCTTACCTCTGTGGCGAGGGAGATATACCACCCGCACATTGCACCCGCATTGCAAATTGCGTCGCCCCTACATACAGGGGCATGCCCGCCCGATCAAAGGAAGTCGTTTATCTCTGCGGTGGCTTGTTAGCATGTGTGGCGACCTCGCCAAGGCGAGGTATCTCCACACAGGTCGCTATACGTCACAATGACGTGTCACCGACCGATATTGTGTACACATCCCCCCAGCCATCAGCCTCTGTGCTTCTCTTCAGAGGACGCTGCCCCGACCGTCTGACTGGACCGACTGTTGTACTCGGCAGTGTAGTCTGGTATAGGACTGTTGTACTCGGCAGTGTAGTCTAGTATAGGACTGTTGTACTCGGCAGTGTAGTCTAGTATAGGACTGTTTTACTCGGCAGTGTAGTCTGGTATAGGACTGTTGTACTCGGCAGTGTAGTCTAGTATAGGACTGTTATACTCGGCAGTGTAGTCTAGTATAGGACTGTTGTACTCGGCATTGTAGTCTGGTATAGGACTGTTGTACTCGGCAGTGTAGTCTAGTATACGACTGTTGTACTCGGCAGTGTATTCTAGTATAGGACTGTTGTACTCGGCAGTGTAGTCTAGTATAGGACTGTTGTACTCGGCAGTGTAGTCTAGTATAGGACTGTTGTACTCGGCAGTGTAGAATAGTATAGGACTGTTGTACTCGGCATTGTAGTCTGGTATAGGACTGTTGTACTCGGCAGTGTAGTCTAGTATAGGACTGTTGTACTCGGCAGTGTAGTCTAGTATAGGACTGTTGTGCTCGGCAGTGTAGTCTAGTATAGGACTGTTGTACTCGGTAGTGTAGTCTAGTATAGGACTGTCGTACTCGGCAGTGTAGTCTAGTATAGGACTGTTGTACTCGGTATTGTAGAATAGTATAGGACTGTTGTACTCGGCAGTGTAGTCTGGTATAGGACTGTTGTGCTCGGCAGTGTAGTCTAGTATAGGACTGTTGTACTCGGCAGTGTAGTCTAGTATAGGACTGTTGTACTCGGCAGTGTAGTCTAGTATACGACTGTTGTACTCGGCAGTGTAGTCTAGTATAGGACTGTTGTACTCGGCAGTGTAGTCTAGTATAGGACTGTTGTACTCGGCAGTGTAGTCTAGTATAGGACTGTTGTACTCGGCAGTGTAGTCTAGTATAGGACTGTTGTACTCGGCATTGTAGAATAGTATAGGACTGTTGTACTCGGCATTGTAGTCTGGTATAGGACTGTTGTACTCGGCAGTGTAGAATAGTATAGGACTGTTGTACTCGGCAGTGTAGAATAGTATAGGACTGTTGTACTCGGCAGTACAGGGACCAACCGAACTGATCATCACGCATCTGTGACATTATAGCAGCAACATTCATAGCACGTTCGATGTTTTTTTATCACTTTTCAAATTGACATTTGAGAAATATTAATTATTCTCATAGACTCTTCAAGGTTAATTGAGCACTTTTGAAACCCCTGCTTCGGGTCCACTTTCTCTCTCACTGTATATTCTTCCGCCATATGTAACATTAACATTGTCATGAACCAATTGGACAGAAGATAATTTGAAAGAAGCCATCGCTGTAAGGTATTATGTAATTCCCTCACGAACTCTTCGACTCCGGAAATAGTCTGGCAATATACCATTTCCCCCTACTCGTGCGTCATCCAAGAGATAACCGAGGAATTTTTAGGAAAGTAAATGTGTTTATAATACACATATTCGTGCTTGTATGTGTCTAAAACATGTTAGACTTCAGTAGCCATCTGTCAGTCGCCCGTCCGTCAGGCGGTCACGTGATCTTCAAACAATCACAGGGCAACATATTTTTCCTTCCGTCAATTCGTCAAATATTGACCAAGCTTTAACTTACGACGTACGCTTGGCCTCCGCCTTCTGACAACATTCCGTAGACGTAAATACGCACTTTGAAATAAAATGCAAGGCGGTGGATATCTGTTTATTTATATTTGGAGGTAAATTCAGAAACTTAAAATGTAAACAATTATTCACTATAAGTTTTATTCCGTAAAAAAATTATTTCCCCAAAATGTTTTTCTCTTGAAAATGTATTTCCAACGAAAAAATACCTCCAACTAAAGAAATATCAAGGAAGTTAATTTGTCACGCTGAAATTTCGCCGTACAGAATGATTGGCAAATGACGGATTGTTGTGAGTCCAGTCTACTGTAGCGTTTCATGCTGTACTCTTGACATAACACAACGTCTTGATCAGTTCACTGCTAACTTGACTGGCAGCCTAGCGTGAACTGCAGTATACGTGTAGCTTTAGACAACGATATTTTTTAATTATAGATTTCAACATTGCTCAATCTACCATGAACGTCCTTCATCTACCCGCACAACTATAATTTAGAGCTTTATTCTGGACTAGCCTCGCTCGGGTACGATTACAAACATGGCATTTCTTTAGTTTTACAGCAAGTGTATATACTAAATGATTAAGGTAACTAACGTAGGATTAATACTGTGTTGTTCACAAAGTCTTCGTAAGTGAACCACAATTTTTAATCACATTTTAAATGACAAATATGTTTACTGTGGATCGTTCTTAAAAGATAAACATATGCTGTCGCGGTATTTTTTTTATATCTACAATTATGTAGTACATTAAATTGGTGTAGCTCTTCTGGTTTAGTGAGTGCAAGCCATGTAAGCGCCCGAAAAGCGGCTTTATCACACCTTATTAGAAACATCGACATTTCTATAATATCCTTACATTAAATATTAATGTTTTTGTACTTCAACCTTCCTCACGAAATTCTCTAAATGACGGGGTAAACCGTATCAGAATCTATCAAGTAGTTTAGAAGCCTTAGCCGAATACACATACACACACGGCCGGGCGACTTTGTTTTATACTGTGTACAAATTCCACATCTAAACGCAGTGAGATGATTCTTTATGAAATTGAGAAATAAAACAGTATGACTTATGACTTGAGCCCCACGTGTTTTTCTGAATTCATTCTATGGCGAGGTACTTGGATAATCATTCTTTAATTCCACTATTTTGATTGGATGACAGTTGGTTAAACTCGCCCTGTTCAACTGTGAGACAGAAGTAATAAGTAGGAAGCAGTAGAGTGAGCGAGCGAGTGAAGAGATCTGGAAGTCTCTTACCAGTGAGGTCTTGAGAACCGATGAGGTTGATGCACGATGAGTGTGCTGCTGCAGCACCGGAATGCAAGAGCGTGTGGACAGTCCTGTACAAAAGCCTTACTTGATCGTAGCAAGCAATGGGTAGATGACAGTGCCTCGAGAGTGTAGGTGACTGTACACGCAGACTCTTCAGTGATTGGTCAGGGAGGAGGTGTAAGTGACATCAAGAACGACATAACTTACTTATAATTAGTAAGCACTTGTAATCATACTACCACATGCTGAACATAACAGCGGGGTACAGACTTCGAGTCAGACATTTGTTATACATCAGTGGGTAATGTCTTGCGAAACTAACAATCCTACCAGCAGGTTTCCATCCTCGCGGCCAAGCAACTGACTCTGCTCATTTACAATACTCAACTATTTTTCTCGAGAATCCTTCGTTGGAGACAGTTACATCGAAGGAACTGTTTTTGCCAGTTTAAACGTGACAATTAGAATTTCTTATACAACTCTGATCTCACATAGACTTACAAACTTTTTATACGACAGTATCACAGCTATTCCATTTTCCTTTTTAAGGGGCTTCTCTACATCGCAATCACTTCTGACCTTTTACATGTTTTACAAAAATATATATAAAAAATTTCGTTAAAAAGGGTTGGTCGTGAAAGTTGCGTTTGCAATTTGTTTCTATATTTCGGTATGTTACATATTTTATCATTGTCATGTGAAATAACATTCTGAAAAAGAAAATAATAAAGAAGGGAAATGTCTTTCAAAATATGTACAGAACAAGTTATAAATTCTTCATTTATATATCTTTCTAGTGTAGCTCAAATCTGAGCAAAATTAATACGCTAGGCTACAGTTCGGAATAATTTTTCATATTATTAGAATGAGGTGGAAAATATTTGTTGGAAATGTGTTAAGCGGGTCGCCCATATTTCAATTACAGATCAAATTTGTGAGTAATTCAGATTGCCGGGAATGAAAGTCGCAGAGTTGTATCTCTTGTAGCCAGACGTGAACTCCAGGTGCTGGCTAGGGGTTCATGAGGGCAAACTAACGTGTGATCTCAGTGACGTAGCGGCTTTATTAAGTCACTTGTTCTGTTGGCGAGTTGTTCTGCCCACACTCGCTGTTACAATCAATACACACAGTAATTTGAACCACAAACAGCACACTTGTCACGCTGCCTCTGCCGATCTCCAACGTCAGTAAACAATGTTCCATGCACGTATGTAACTCTCTGTAGAACAAGCCTCATGTTCCGTTGCGTCAACAACATTTTTGTGTACACAATTTCTCGAGAATAGATGGTGAAAAAAACTGCATCGAAGTACGTATTCATCAGCTGTATACAGCATGAAGGTCATTGGATTGCCAAAATTAAATATACTGGATTTATATTTATGGCAGGCAACGTATAACTCGCTTATTTGCATTTAATCTGATGTAATTTCGAACAAATGAAATAATACCCCCGTCATTTTTGCATCATCACTTGTCAAATTACTATTCAACAATTATAGAACACGTTTAAAATAGACACGCAAACAAATTATGTAATAACACAAAGAAGAGTTTTTAATTACAAAAAATTGCAAGGAAATATTTACTTACTTTGATCTGCGTTTGCCCTGAATACTAGTAGAATAATTATAGATAAACACATCATGAAATAAACCATTTCAGTATTAACAGGCAATTCTTAATTATGCTTGAATAGTTTGATACATTCTATTGTTCCCTGCCACCAGCCTTTAGCACCAGTGAAATCTTAATTTCCATACGCAATCACACAGAAAGCATGGACTGGAATATGTCTTATAATACTTTTTCACTTGTAGCGTCGTTATGTAGTACACTCACAGTCTTCTGTGTTTGTATGTATCTAATTATTTACACTAGGTGTCTATAAATATTATTCACGGAAATTTGCAAGAATTCACAAGTAATCTTCTGGTCAGAAAATCGGGACAGGAGTCAAGTTAGATTCGAATCGCAGATTCACTTCCACAAGTACACTTCAAAACAAAGTGTATGCAAATATTTGGGAAAAAAAAAAAAAATAAATAAAATAAAATCAAAAAAAAAATAAAATCAATGTAATAAAATCTGAGTATGACTACGCCCCTAAAATTGTTGTTAAATTTTGCACACGTGTGCAAATCCCTTCTGTAAAATATTAAACCATTTGTATTAAAACTCCTACTCTGTCATTCCGGTCGCTCAGCAGCCATTTTTCTCTTAAAATATCAGTTTTCTCTCAAAAGCGACCAATTTACAATGAAAATTTTCCTTTTTCTATTAAAATTTCACTTTTCCTAAAAAGAAGCACTGATCCCTCCATTTGCAAAAAAAAAAAAAAAAAGACCCCCCAAAACGCACTTTTCGATCTATCGGAGGGATTTGGGGGGATCGTTTACGAGGGCAGAGCAATGGCGGCCATACTGTATTTGTCGACATAGGATATGACATATCGATACACAGGGTCCAGAGTCCGGAGTCAGAGCTGAGCGTCCACTGTCTAGCCATCTTGGCAAACAATATTAGATGCAGGTGACTTTGGACTTTGACCTTGACCTCGTCAACTCTAATGACTTTGAACCCAAAAAATCCCGAAATTCTCCGAAAACTTCCAAACAAATCATAAAAACTTTCAAAGATTTGTTAAAAATATTTATATAAATGTATTTTAAAAATTATTTTAAAAAATTATAAAAATAAAATTTGGAATGTTTGGTTTTAGAGAGTCTGGGGGCCCAGAGCCGACCAGTTACCGTGTTATGACGTCACCCTACCACCATATTATATCCGAGTGACCTTGACCAGGACCCATGATCTTGATCACATTAACCTTTGGCCTGAAAACCCCAAACATTGCAGAAATTAAAAAAAAATGTTTAAAAAGTTATACAAATTTAATTGAAATTATTAGAAATGTTATAAACCCTCTATTTAAAAATTATTAACAATTTCTTTTATAAATTATTTTAAAAACTGCTGTTTCTAGATCCCCTTCCGCCCCTCCCCCCCCCCCCCAACAACTCCTGCACCACGCCCAGGAGATGACTAACCTACCCTAACAATCACATTGTATTAATATTCCCCTCCCCACAGTCCATTCTCTCGAATGCACTCCACCGCCATATCATATTTGTGATTGTCATTTGTTTTCTCTGTCAAAAGTTACTAACTCATTGGTTACCGAACTTTCTCACCACTCCTAGTTCGGGGACCCATTGTCCCAAACCCAGCAGCCTTTGCACTGAACTATAAAGGGTTTAATGTGTTACAGAAGGGATTTGCACATGCGTGCAAAATATTAAGAAAAGTAAAGGGAGTATTCATCATATGATTTTATTGCATAGATTTTTTTTCTGAAAGGTTTATTTACACTGGTTCGTACATATACTTGTTTAAGTGTAACAGAATAGCTCAGCACAAGTAATCAAATTTAGAAGTATATTAAGGGAAGTATTCACACTCAGATTTTATTACTTTGATTCCGGTAATTTTTTTCAAAGGTTAGTATACACTAGGTTTTTAAGTGTACTTCTAAATATATAACATAAAAACTTAGCACAAGTGTGAGAAATTTAAAAATAAAATTGGTTATTTCTTTTCAAATGTTAATATAAGCTAGGTTTTTATGAGTATTTATGTATGTGTATGATAAATATTAGCATAAGTGTGCAAAATGTAAAAGTAAAATTGGTTAATTTTTTTAAGCTTAGTATACACTGGGTTTTTTAATGTACTTGTGGAAGTGTAACTTAAAATCTTAGCACAAGTGTACGAAACTTAAAACCAAAATTGGATATTTTTTCTCACAGGTTAGCGTACACTAGGTTTTTAAGTCCACTTGTGGAATTGTAACATAAACTTTTAGCAAAAGTGTGCAAGATTTAAATAAAGAATGAAGAGGATTATGCATACTCGGCTTTTATTGCATTGATCCTGGTTATTTTTATTTTTATAAGGTTAGTGTAAAGTACTTACTTAAGTGTAGTTGTGCAAGTATAACAGAAAATTAAAAAAAAAAAAAAACGGGAATATGCATACTCACATGTTATATCATTGATTCGAGTAATTTCTTTCAAAGGTTGGTAGTCACTAGGTTTTAATATGTACTTGCGAAGTGAATCTGAGATTCGAATCTAACTTTACTCCCTTCAAATCTGAGCGGTTTTATTATCGCAGTTATGAGAGTCTAATAGATATCCTGGTAACCAATAATAAAAAAAAGAAGAAAATTAAGTAAGAGGGAGATATGTAAATGAATAGAGTGTGTGACATAGCAGGAGGATCTAGAACTGAGTAGGATCTAGCGCGCGCTCTAGGCTTTGAGGGGAGAACCTAGCAGAGCAGTGGATAGATGGCAGCAGCAGTGTCGGTGTATGCAGTCGACATCTGGCCAGGCAGCTCCATGTGTTCTTGTACATTTACATAATATGGCGTCGACCTGACACCCTAGTAGGTCACAGCTGTGCGTGAACCCACCGCCTTTTTCATGAATAAAACAATTTGCTCTTTCAACTAAAAAAAATGAGACACTGAAGAACAATGCCTTGTGCGTGAACTGCTTTCAGCCGTGTTTGTATACAAAACTTCAACCGGAAGATAACACAAAGTTGACAGTGACGCACGAATATGCGCTTGCTATACAACACGTACAGTTCTGTAGATAAAACATAAACCACGAGATCTATTATAGAGTTTATTGTCGTGGCTACAGGACACAAGTGTCGCCTTCTCATACTGCTGTGCTGTATCTCCAGATTCGCCATTTCTTCACATTTTGTGACTCAAGCCTTTGAAAAATCTCCCCATGTATGAAGCATTGCGTTGTCTCTTAAGTAGGCCTAACGTCGTATATCACAAGCGTGGTCAATACTGTGGTGATATTAAAGTTTCTTTTTTTTTTTGTTAAAATGGAATTATAAGTATATTCTATCTGTAAATTACAATATTTCGTTCATAATTAATACGAGTTAAAACAGGAACATAATAGATGTGTTGGTAACATATAGCAGGAGATAGTATTAGGCTGAGTGCATAGAAGTGTTGGTAACATATAGCAGGAGATAGTATTAGGCTGAGTGCATAGAAGTACGGTAGGTTAATGTTCTCGAGTTTGTTCACGTGAGATATGAACTAAACTACTGTACGGCTCTGAACTTCGCTGCATACATTCTACCTAGGTATACGTAGTTCGCTTTGGACTGAGCATTTCTCAGCATAATTTGTAGTTTATCAACTCTTAAGTCTAGCCAATCAAAATCGTAAGAGATGTAAGCGACCGAAATAACCTGGAAAAATTGACAATTTACATATATTTAATAATAGGCCGTTCACGGTAACGCAAGCACTTTTGAAGCCCTAGTTACTTTTTTCTTTCAACCAATTTATATCCTTCCACCACTTGTTAATGTAAACCCTGCCATGTGAGTAATAAACACAGTGTATACATTCACCATATCCAAAACCAAAAGTCCGAAGTCACAATGATGAAATGTATTTATTGGTTATTATGTCTGATGAAACAGCTTTAAAAAGTACTCACTTTACAGTGAATGGCCTATATCTGTGGTTACTGATTGGTTAATCGTTAAAAAAAATTCGTGACATCTTATGGTAGGGGAAGCCGATGGGCATTTACATCAATAAACTTGAAAAGGTTCATTAAAGCAAATTCAATAACCTCTTCCACGAAAGAAAGCATGACCATGAACTATTCTTTAAATTGAGAGGATACTGTCTCTCGATTAAAATAATTACTTTCATACTATTTCACAATACCACATAACATAAATACAAGTTGTAAATACAGTTTCCCGCCAACAACAATTGTCACTGTGTTCTGATTGGCTACGTCGTCTTGACTTGTACTTAAGATATAAAATATAACGCACACGACCCGTCAAGACCCGAACATGACAGTCGTAAACTAATACCCTTGAATACATTGAATCATATCTTAAGCACACGGCGAAATTATTCTGTTAAGTCAATCGTAAACCCCCTTTATAACATTGCCATGGGCCTCATCACTCTATTCATGCGTCGGTCAAATAAAAATAGAATTATTAAAAAAATAATAATATTTTACAAATCCACTAATTCTTACACTTGTATGCGTTAAAAAAAAATAGCAAGTGAAATCGTTTAAATTTTCACAAATATTTTTCCTAACACTGTTTAGTCAACATTAATGCATGCAACTACTGTCCGTCCACTGTTACCAACTCTACTCAGTGTGCACGTTAAAACATATGCGACAAGGGACAGTTGCATTTTCAAGGGTTGATTTCCAACGTTCTTAGTTTATCGCGAACAGCCTTAATATACTATTCATGGTGAAGTGAGCACTTTTGAAAGCCATCTCATTTCAAAGAATATTCAATAAATATATTTTATTTTAGCCTTAGACGTTAACTTCCGAGTGCAGTGGAATGTACATACTGTGGTTTTATTTCAATACTTTTATTTAAAAAAAAAAAGTTGGTTACAGGATAAAAAAGGACGGAAAGTAAAAAGTAGCTAGAGCCTCAGAAGAACTCACTTGACCTTGAAAAGCTTATACTTAGACTAACACGCCTCACAGCTACGAGGCGCGCCCGTAGAGGCGATGGCACTCTTGATGTGTGTGACAATGTCGCCCTTATCGCACCCACGCTACCGAGCCTCATATGTATACTGGTAGAGGTGGTCCACTCTCGTTCGCGGCGAGGAGTATGTTAAGTGCAGTGTAGTGTAATGTAGTGTAATGTAGGAGAGGTCATGAGGCGAGCGCTCTAGCCACTTAACTACCGCGGCCCCTGAACCTGCCTTCACAAGAACAGTGCGATGTGCAATAACGGCATTGTTCTGGGTGAAACAGTACCTTACTTGGGTCACCTGTGAGCAGTCATGAGTATCAAAACAATGTATGACGTGTTATTGTGATTTGTATATTGTGTTTTGGAATGACTGTGTGGATTTTGTGTGGAATATTCACTTGCGACTGAAATCTTACATAAAGCTAACTTTCTCCCAAAATTTACCCAGGATACTTTTAATACGAGTTGAATTGGCCAATCTCTGTATCTTCGAATTCCCAAAACATTTCATTCAAATAAGTTGTCACTCATAAATCATAAAACGTTGGCAATAACCTCAAGCTATGTTCATAAAAGGATAAAATAAAATAATTCGAATTTTGGCTTTGGCTAAGTGAGCTGTTGTGTGCAATGTTGTATTCTAGAGTTGTGTGTGGAGAATTGAGGAATGCACGTGTTGAATCTGCGGATTCAAAGTGGTTGATGTGGCAACACTGAGTCTCATGGCTGTACTTCGCGCATCCACCGATACATACTGCACGTTCGAAAATGACTGTTTGATGAGATCCACCATGCAGTTCAACCGGCCTGAAAGTTCGGTGGATCACGTGGATATGCACCGAAACATTGACCGATTAGTTTTCGAACGATTTCTCTAAAAAATACAACCTCATTTCGTAATTTCAAGCAAACCAAAATATACGAAAGTAATTAGGATGTCAAGTTTTACAAATGGGCGATGAAAAATTTAAAATTTGTTTATAATGGAACTAATATGCGTGTGGAAGCAGACGAAGGAAGATACCGTTGGAAATCAACACGACGTTCGAAAAATGCCTCAGTCGGTGTAGACAGGTGTATCAATCACTGCTGGATCCATGGATGAATTTCCGACAGCGTGGTTGCCAACACATAGCTACATAGTAAATTGACGAAATGTTAACTTTCTCGTGTAAGAAGCTATGCGTAGCCAACCAGAATCCACTCTTGTCACTACATACATCAAGTTCACTTTCACAACAGTTCATGTTCGTCACCAACTCAAACATACATTTGACTCCAATTAATTTTCCCCCTTGTGTGTATATATATATATAGAGCATGGGGGGTGAAGAAGAGAACTGCAACAGTTAAATGAATTATTCTGTAGCCACCACGACTGTTTACTAACGACGATTCTACATACAAAAAAGTGTCACAGTAAATAACAAGCTGGCCAACTTACACACGTAAAAATTCAAATAACTATTCCTAAAAACATCCAGTACGAAAGTGGAAACCTTTAGGCCAAGAAACGAAAACCCGCGGTTTTATTATGTCGATTATATGAGAGGATTATTGCCATAGCAGTGACGGTGGGTATTGATATTCTTATGCGCAATGGATGTTCAGATAGTTTTACGGCCTGCTGTGTTACTCGATAGCTGTGACCAGAAGCTTCGCTGCGTGTTGCGTGTTGACGACTTAGTGTAAGGACCCGTACAATTTTCGCAGAATATTTTTAGTTGGAGCAGAGGTTGTGAAAATGGCGCCCGTGGCTTTGCTGAATATCTGCCAAATAACGTCTGCAGTTGGTGAGGCGAGTTGAAAGTTTTATATTCGGAACCAGAGTGTCGCGATCATTTATTTTCGTTGGAAAACAAACAGCAAGCACGTGCAGTAGTTCACCTGCTCGGCAAGCAGGGCTGCCAACTGTCCCGTCTTGTACGCAGGCATTTCCCTATCCTGAGGTTAAAATAATTATCCCGTATGGTCCCAAATTGTAAAACTGTCGGACTGCGTAAAGTCAACTTTTGAACAATCAATAGCGGAATCGTATACCGGACTCGAGTAATCAAGTGTTGAAATGAATCCTACTGCAAGGTAACTATTTTTGTTCCTCTATATATTTGCCTATTAATATTATTGTGTGATGTAGGAAACTTGAAAATAGCCGTTCCCTTGAGGTTTAGTGTAAATATAATTAATAAAGGAGAGTAAGACTGTTGCCAATCATTGAATTATGACGAAGTTGTAAATATCTGTGAAAACTGAAGACGTTGCAAAGAATATCGTGCAAAAAATAACACTCAACTTCTAAAATATGAAACAAATAATTAAATCAATTTTGCAAGAATAGCTGCAGTTGGGGAAAGTAGTTAGACCCAAAGATGTTGCGGACAGGTAAATATTCATGAACAAGTTGTATAGTTTAAACCTATAGCTGGAATGTTAGCCAACATATTTGTAGTGTTATTTTTCCACCAACAAAATATAAATTGTATAGTGTAGCTATTCAATTTGCATTTTATTTTTTTACGACAATATTGTAAAGCGTCTTACTATGCTTTCTTGAATATTAGTTACGATAAATTATATAAAATATAGAAGATTTTTAGTAATATTCTTAATTTGGTAACCCTATCTAGTGGCAATATGTGTTACCTTTAAAAATGTTCAATAATTTTCTTTAGCAGTTATTAGAGTAAAGTCAATACGGACCCTTTTAAGAGTTCCTGTGGATTACCTATGCCGACTCGGTTATTTATATCTGCTAATTAATGGGCTTGTCGTACTGTGCAAAGCTAATACAGTTACGGTAATTGCAATCGCTTGCCCCGGATAATCTGCGAATAAATAACAACATATATATATATGTATGTATTTTTGAGATGAGCATAGCGACTGTCGGAATGATATGTATCGGATCTGACAACTTGGTGGGTGTGGAAATTATGTTTATGATGTTCCGAGAGTATCATTACGTTATCGTCTGATATGTACTTTCATTTCGCAGGTAAACTTAATAATTTCGTCAAAAAACGTTTTTTTTTTTTTTCAAACAGGCCGCAGCGCGTTTCAAGTGCCTCGTGGTCTTTATGTGGAACTGATAGCTGCCATCTTGGGTTTATAGTCTCTCTCGGAAACCTGGCAGCAGATAGCTTGTTTAACAATGCGTGCGTCTACAGGACATAGGCAGAGCTCGGCATACCTCCTACTATCTTAGTGTACGGTTCCTCTTCGCGTTCTGGTAGCCTCTGTCGTGGTTCACATAAAATAATCAATTTTTATTCCCAGTTGTTACATGTTAGAAAGTAATGAAATCAGTCGAACTGCAACAAGTTCAGAAAGTTTGGAAGACTATTATCTCTGCTCTGTCGCAGCAGAAATGTTGATGCAACTAACTGAGAACTCTGGAACTCCTGCTTGAAATATACGTGGTTTCCTCCTCAATGTGTATCTTCCCGCCATATGTTTGTTACATCTACATTGCTGTTGGCATGATACTCTTGTTCGTACCTCGCTCCATATTCACTTCCAGAACGTGAAATTGTTGAGAACATAGGTCTTACTAATATCCTGTTTTGTGTCCTAATGTGCGCAAATCAGAAATTCACGAAATATATTTTCCATTAATTTAAATATCACACTCGCTATTCAACAACGATTCTAGGAACACTTTAAGTCGCTGGCTACTGGCAGCCAGTGTCTGCGGTAGGACATACTGCACGCAGCTCGAGGGCGGAGAATGTTTCCAAACTTTAACTTGAAATGCGCTAAGTTTACCGTGAACTGTCTATACCTGGCTTCGCCGCTGTGCGAATCCACAGCAAGGGCAGAGTGCACACTAGAATATTTCACAAGGGAACACAATTCATCGAACCCTTCTCTAACAATTGGTTAGTTGAGGCTGCTCTACTGTGTCGACTATTTCATTGACAACTTTGCAAGGTTATGGCGGGAAAGCACTTGCTATTGTCACATGGAACTGGCGTGTCGAGTTATATTCGACAGAACAACAACGGATGTAACAGGAGCGTCCAAGTTCACAAAGGATCACACGCAAGAGCTAGTTGACAAGGTCACTTGACGATGAGTGTGTATAACACAACCACTGTCTGCTGCTCAGCCCAGGCCACACTGTGTGCTGTTTCTTGTAACGATGTGTTCCACCATGTGCAATATGTGCAAGCAAAGAACTTATCCTTCACTGGCACAGTGCGCTGACGTCATCTTGGGTGGTTGGGAGACGTTCTCCTACATAGTTCAAACAACTTCAACAGTCCTCTTTGCGTAGGCAACAGATATATTTGTCTACTTTTGAGTATGGTTGACCTACGTTAAGTATGTAAGGTACCATAATATTAAATAACAGAAATTAAAGTTAATATGTTAAACGTTTGTTTAAAGGATGTGCACTTTCCATCTTTATTTTTGAACAACCTGCTGAAAACCAGCGCATGCCAGTCACGACAGTTGTTCGCTTTCCCAGCGCAGCCATTGGCGCACGGAACAAAGACTGGCGGGTCTTCAACGTGAGAGGGCAGAGGGCGCAGCCGAGGTGCGCACACTACCACTATGTGAATACTTCACTGCTCACCTGACAATACGCGACTTTTGCAATCGACGAGGGTAGAAATTCATGTTACAACACTGATCATGTGAACAAGTGCTCTGCTATGTTTGTATAACTAGTTCCTCTAACCGATATTTCATACAATCTTATTAAATTCCTCGGGGATCTCTCGTTTCCCCCGCCCTTTCACCCCAGCGCTTCTCCATACTCACCTCAATCTCCCTCATCGGCTCTCAAGACCTTGGTGTTAAGAGCCGTCCAAATCTCTTCACTCTCCCGTATTAAATTCAAATATTGGTGAAAGAGTTTTATTCATATAGAAGGGCTACTTTTTTGACAACTAAGATATAAACAACACCTTCATAAGTGTTGACCATATGACTTGGGCAGCTGGTCTGGTGTATGTTGGCTACTCTGTCTAGCTGGCCTTGCAGCTGGTCTGGTGTATGTTGGCTACTCTGTCTAGCTGGCCTTGCAGCTGGTCTGGTGTATGTTGGCTACTCTGTCTAGCAGGCCTTGCAGCTGGTCTGGTGTATGTTGGCTACTCTGTCTAGCTGGCCTTGCAGCTGGTCTGGTGTATGTTAGCTACTCTGTCTAGCTGGCCTTGCAGCTGGTCTGGTGTATGTTGGCTACTCTGTCTAGCTGGCCTTGCAGCTGGTCTGGTGTATGTTGGCTACTCTGTCTAGCTGGCCTTGCAGCTGGTCACATCACTGCAGGGGAAGGAGTCTACAGTATGAAAGTACCTCGACTCGCAGGTAGTAAGTAGATAGTGAGGCCCAGTTCTCCAGAGAGGCCAGTGTGTGGTGGCTTTGTGTGAGGGAAAGGCCTCTGTCACGGACAAACACAGTTGGACGGCTAAGAGTAATGAGCAGTGTTTTCAAATAAACATTTACAGCATTTTCCATTCTTCACCGCCCAGCACTATAAACCTCATCATCTCGTGTTATCAAACGGTGGCATAATAAATTTCACAGACATTTACATATTCGTGTAGATCTCATTTTGTCACTGCCCAGCGCCAGAACTGGGTTCCACGTCCCACCTGGCCAAGTCTCTGAGGGCTGTGTAGGTACGTGATGGTAGAGGGAATGTTGGCTGAGCGCAGGTACAATATCACACTTCAAGTTGACATAGCATTCACTTCAGACCATATGTCGTATATATGTTAGCAGCTTGTTTTCTAAAAAATTAACCTGCAGCCGAAGTTTGCTGTATTAATTGGAAAACATTCCATACGGCATGTTGCAGAGCAGATAAAATCATCATCGTTGCTGTCGATCATCAGAATTCTGGATCAATGTAGAGGGACGTTTTTCTGTTGGTGAAACTATTATCCGCTGGTGATACGGCGAAACTATTAGCCGCTGGTGATACGGCGAAACTATTATCCGCTGGTGATACGGCGAAACTATTAGCCGCTGGTGATACGGCGAAACTATTAGCCGCTGGTGATACGGCGAAACTACTAGCCGCTGGTGATACGGCGAAACTATTAGCCGCTGGTGATACGGCGAAACTACTAGCCGCTGGTGATACGGTGAAACTATTAGCCGCTGGTGATACGGCGAAACTACTAGCCGCTGGTGATACGGCGAAACTATTATCCGCTGGTGATACGGCGAAACTACTAGCCGCTGGTGATACGGCGAAACTATTAGCCGCTGGTGATACGGCGAAACTACTAGCCGCTGGTGATACGGCGAAACTATTATCCGCTGGTGATACGGCGAAACTACTAGCCGCTGGTGATACGGCGAAACTATTAGCCGCTGGTGATACGGCGAAACTATTATCCGCTGGTGATACGGCGAAACTACTAGCCGCTGGTGATACGGCGAAACTATTATCCGCTGGTGATACGGCGAAACTATTAGCCGGTGGTGATACGGCGAAACTACTAGCCGCTGGTGATACGGCGAAACTATTATCCGCTGGTGATACGGCGAAACTATTATCCGCTGGTGATACGGCGAAACTACTAGCCGCTGGTGATACGGCGAAACTATTAGCCGCTGGTGATACGGCGAAACTACTAGCCGCTGGTGATACGGCGAAACTATTATCCGCTGGTGATACGGCGAAACTACTAGCCGCTGGTGATACGGCGAAACTATTATCCGCTGGTGATACGGCGAAACTACTAGCCGCTGGTGATACGGCGAAACTATTATCCGCTGGTGATACGGCGAAACTATTAGCCGCTGGTGATACGGCGAAACTATTATCCGCTGGTGATACGGCGAAACTATTATCCGCTGGTGATACGGCGAAACTACTAGCCGCTGGTGATATGGCGAAACTATTAGCCGCTGGTGATACGGCGAAACTATTAGCCGCTGGTGATACGGCGAAACTATTATCCGCTGGTGATACGGCGAAACTATTATCCGCTGGTGATACGGCGAAACTACTAGCCGCTGGTGATACGGCGAAACTATTAGCCGCTGGTGATACGGCGAAACTACTAGCCGCTGGTGATACGGCGAAACTATTAGCCGCTGGTGATACGGCGAAACTATTAGCCGCTGGTGATACGGCGAAACTTTGTAAACGATAGTTACTTGTACAAAATAACTATATTAACTCTTCCCATAGGCTTCGCTGTATAAGTTACTATTAGGTGGTACTATGAACTTTTCTACTTTTCAGAGCAAGAATTCTTTGTTTTGCAACAGTTGTAATGAAAAGCTAATGTGTTCGTTAAGAGCAGATGTGGCCGAGGCACAGCGATAGGGGAGACGATAAGACGCGCGCCCAATGTGTCCTCGCCTCTACGCACAAGCCGCTGAGCTCGTCGCCACATGCTCCTCTGCACAGTAGAGCTGTGTCACGTGACGTCAGACTACAGACAATTCTACGACTGTTATTGTACTTGTCACCTGCTGCTGAAGCAAACTGCGCACCACAAATTACATATGAGATATTCTACAATTTCCACAATCATTTTTTTCTCTTAGGATACACTTAATATGATAAAAAAATTGTACGGGCTAAGATAATTGGTTTTCTTCTTTTCTGGCATAAATTCGTATTGACTGGATATTAATTTGCTGAGATATGCGCAAACAACGACTGTCCAGATAAATACAGTATGTCCAGATAATATGTCCAGACTACTGAGTCTTTCTGAATTGAGAAATTTGGGCGGCCCTTAACAGAGTGGTCTAGAGAGCAGATGAGGGTGACTGAGGTGAGTATGGAGCAGCGCCTAAATGAAGGGGTGGGGGAAATGGGAGATCCCCAAGAAAACCCGCTGACCAGCGGCATCGTCCGACACAATTCCCACATGCGAAAATCCAGGAGCGACCCGGCCGGGAATTGAACCCAGTTCGACTTGGTGGGAGGCGAGCATTCTAACCGCGCAGCCCTCTTGCTGGGTTAGTAAGCGAGGTGTTTCAGTAGTGTTGCAGTGTAGCAGCAGTGTGGTACTGGCAGGGCAGGTGACTTGGACAACTCCGCCCACAGATACAGCTATAAGTGTGCTGGCACTAGTATGAGCTGCACAAACTACACACTCAGCCAGCGAGTGTGTGTCAACTCTGACTGCGGCACACAACAAACACATGTCACTTATGTCCCTGCCTGCCACTCAGACCCTAAGTAACACCTAATATTTCTTTTTTCTTTTAATATACAAGGAAACGAAGATCTATGTACGTACCATTATTGCCACAATACTCACGATAGTATTTTTCATTTTCCAATACAGCCATAGTCTTGTCTACGTGGTTTCTTTCCACCTTGTAACAAGAGCATGTATTCCAATGCGGTAAAAATATTTTTTCTTTAATGCATTATGCTTGCCGACTGAGTATATACAACGAGGGGGGGGGGGTGGTGGTGGGAGTCCTTCCAACTAATTGATTTGGAGAGGGTGGTAAGGGGGGAACATTAGTAAATTTAACGCTTTTAAATAAAATTTTAAATAATTATTAAAATAATTTTCAATAATGAAAGTATGGGTGTTCTTGAAATTTATTTGGAATTTTTTTAATTTATTGGATTTTTTGGGTCAAAAGTCCAATGTCAAAGGTCAAAGATCCTGAGTCCGGATGTCCTGGCCCACAGACACTGATTCCTCAGCCACTGGCGCGTGTAATTTTCCAGTCTCTCCACATCTTCAAAATGATTCCCATAATGAGCTCCTGTTAGTATGCCTAACAGATGGAAGAGTGATGGTTCAAGCCGAGCGCCGTCTGGTGGATGTGGCGAGACTTGCCAGCCATTCGTGTCGTTATATAATGACACCCTCCCTGGTTTTTGTTGCGCAAACTCGCCGAACACTAGCTTGAAGCTTCACGATGCTATTGATGAGTTGGACAGAATTTATTGTTCCACAAATTAACCTCCGCATCCTAAAAGACAGTCGCCATTATCTTCCCTGCCAAACGAACTGTTTTGAAAATTCTATTAGTCGGCGACATAATGTGATGCCATTCCATCCCCTGCCTCTTGGCTCAACATGTTCGGAACCCAGCGTGCACGAACTTTGTAATCGCCAGTTTTCCAATAACGTACATCACACAGCCTTTACCGACGAAGAGCAGGTGACACAACCCATCTGCGTTCGTCGTGGAGAATCTCGTCGACACACTGCATGTCGTGTGCAGTCTCTCTGCGTGACAGCAGCCAACTGTGTCTCCTCCTGCACAGCGATGAAGACGACCTCGTCCAACTTGCTCACATCTAGTGAACCTCCTTCTGCCTTCCAGCATCCAGCAGTTCAGTAACAGAAAACTCACTCATACTCGGACGTTTCTAACGTGCTTGAGACAGGGTAGCGCTTGAGACAAAGTAATGCGGGAGACAGGGTAGCGCTTCAGACATGGTATCGTGGCGGGGGGGGGGGGGGGGGGGGGGAGGGAAGATAAGGACCTAAGAGTATGGAAGGAAAAAGAAATTTCATTGCTAGACTGAACCTCTTTGCTTATTACGTCTCTGCGATCGGGCCACTAACGCGTCTCTTGTGACCTACTAGGAAACTGTAGTATTTCAATAAGAAAGACAAATATTTAAGCAAAGTATGGATTATTATAGAAAATCATTTAAAGTTCGTAACCAGATAAACAACCTAAACATAGACATCAGTCAAAACAAACAAAATTGGTTTAGAAACTTACCTTACTGGGTTGCTGGGAAAGGTGAAGTATTTCACAAGTGTGTGGGGCTTTGAATTTTCACAGTGAGGAACCCAACATCATGTTACACATTTCTTTTTAATTTTCTCAATTCCAAAATTGGAGCTCAATTCAAGTCACGTACGAAGGTAGTAAACAACTTAATGAAGAACGCCAACTTTATGTAATAATTACGAAATACACAATTGAAAACTTAACGTGTGTACGATTAAAGTTGATTTGATCTTAAACGTAAGAAAAGATAACTCTGCTTATCGCCAATCCAATGAATAAATTATTTTACAATTGAATGACTTTTCGATCTTCCAATGACTGATGAAAAATCATAATATTAGAGACATGGCTTTTTAAAAACTTTTCCGTTGCTGGGTCCTGCAACAACACTGACATTGGAGTAAGAAAACTAACAATGCAATATGGGCCATCGTACTTAAGGCCTAATTTTGCTGAGAAGTAAACAACCTTTCTAGATAAATGATGAGTCTTTACAAGAACTAAATCACCAACCTTGTAAGAACCAGGATCATATTGCTCGTCCTGTGCCCTACGCATATGGTGATAGTATTCCTTGAGAAACTTGGTAGCTTTCTCCCAGAATTCATTTCGCTCCCCTACATCTACAGCAAAATGAAAGCCCCAGGCATTAAGAAGAGGATGCAATAATCTCCGAGCAAAGAATACTTCTTGCGGCGTCAAACCTGTAGCAGCATTTATACAAGAATTCAAGGCCAACAATATGACATGGATCTCTTTATCCCAATCTGTGTGAACATCATAATGAAAGGCAACAAGTGCAGTCTTAATGGTACGATTATACCGCTCTGCCATATTAGCTTGAGGGTGATAAGATGTGGTATGGACCAAACAAACTCTCCAAGAAAAAGCTAGATTTGATAACTCGGTGGTAGTAAAGTTTGTCGCATTATCAACAACAACTTGGGCGGGTGAACCAAAATAACAAAACACTTGTTCCTGCAAGATCTTACAAACAGTAGTGGCCTTCTGGTCTCTCATGGGTATTAACAAAACAAACTTTGAAAATCCATCAACCAGAACCAATAAATAATTAAAACCCTTCTTTGATCTAGGTAGAGGGCCAAACACATCCATATAGACTCTTTCCCAGACAAAACTAGGTGGTGAACTATTAAACTGTCCTTGGGCTCTACTCTTAGGGGCTGACACAAAGCACATTGATTCACCCAATCTCTAATTTCTGATTGAATTTCTGGCCAAAAAAAAATGTTGTTCAATACGCTGCAAAATGAGTTCTTGCCATGATGAGCGCCCAAATAAGAGTTATGGAAATAATCAAACACCACTGGCCTCACTGCCTTGGGTACATAGGTCTTGAAAACGCCCTTACGTGAAGCTTTGCCAATAATCCCCTTCACAATAAAACCAGTGAGTTCACCTAGCTGGATTTTATACCACAACTCTGCATATTCATCTTCCTTTTGCTGCCAAACCTTAATGTTCAAATAAGCCGCCGGAACTTGCTTCAGAACATTTACCTGCTCCTGAATTTCTCCATCACACACAAACTCGTCGGATCAAACATTCTAGACAAACTGTCCTCTAAACAACTGTCTTTTCCCTTTACATGAACTATATCAAATGAATAATTACTATGGTGTTCGATCCAACGGCAAATTTGCCCAAAGGTTTCTTGGAATTCAAAAGCCATGTTAAGGCTTGGTTATCTATACACGACTTAAAACAAGCACACTCCAGATAATCGGAAAATTTCTCAACTCCAAATACACAAGCTAGAGTTTCCTTTTCATAGGCCGAGTACTTTCTTTCGGCGGATGTCAATAGCCGACTAGAATAAGCAATGCGAAAAACATTATCCTCGTATTCTTGTGACAATATGGCACAATATGGCCAGGGAGCTTGTATCTACATGCAGTACAAACTTATGGTCAATATCAGCCAATCTTAACACTGGTGGAGAGGTCAAACAAGTTTTTATTTTCACCAAAGCCACATCTTGCTCGTTTCTCTACAAAAACTCCTGGCCCTTATGTTTTAAAAGATTAAGGGGTTCTGCCAATTTGTCAAGAGATGGAATAAATCTGGCATAGTAGCCTATCATACCGAAAAAACGCCTTACACCTCGTAAGTTCTTTGGACGAGGAAAGGAAAGCACATAGCTAAAACAATCAGAGTCTAACAGCAGTTGTCCTTCACTCAGAATAAATCCCAACATCCTCGCATGCCGTCTACTCCAGCTGATTTTCTCTGGATTCGTGGTCAATCCTGCTTCCAAAAGCTCCTGTAAGACTAACGTTACATGTACTATATGCTACTCCTTAGTCTTACTGCAGATAACAATATCATCCAGATAATTGAAAACAAAGTCAGCTTTATACAGCAACGAGATAGTTTCCAAAGCACGAGAAAGTTCCTGGGCTCCAAATGAAACACTAAAAGGGACTCTGGTCCTTTCAAAAACTCCCCAAGGAGTAACAAATGGAAGAAATTTTCATGATATCTTGGTGCAGCAAAATTTGGTGAAAGGCCTGATTCAGATCTAACACTGTAAAATACCTAGCCTTCCCTAATAACTGAAAAACATGGTATATTTAGGTAAATGGTAAGGATCTAGTTCAATTGCTTTTATTGATACATTGGTAGTCTATCACTAACTGAAATTGACCAGGCTCTCTTTCGTTTACTAAAAATGCCGGGCTCTCATAAAGACTAGTAGAACGCCTAATAACATCCTCATCAAGCAAGTTGTCTAGCATTTTCTTAAAAGCTTGTCTCTTAGCTGGACCTTCACTATAGGGATGCCACCTAACCAGGGTGTTTTCGGTCAGTACCAGATCATGCACATATTGATTACATACCCCAAGTTTGTCTGTTATTTCAGATGGGAACTTCTCTCAAATTTCTTGTGCAAAATCACTATCAATGGCATTTACCTGCTTACATTCCTCCTGCCACATCAACTCGACCCCTTATTTACAAAAAGGAAAACTCAGTGTGCCTTCATGCAAATTTAAATAGGCACGAGTGCTGTGGAGGAAATCTATGCCCAAAATTATATTGTGGCTTAGGTGTGGCAAAACGAAGAATTCCCTCTTTCAGGATAAATTACCTATGTGCATACTTATTGTCAAACAAGCACATGATTGCATCAAACCTCCATTTGCTAGACTAAAAATAGTTTTATCACTGCGTTCGACAGTCATAACGCCTATGGAGTGTTCCCTAAACAACTTATTACAAAAAGCCTGATCGATCAAGGACACTGAACAACCACAATCAATCCGGGTGGGTTATTCAACTGAACCTACCTTCACTAAGACAAATGGTAAGTTAATCTTTCCTTTGTTTTGAATTTACTTCATTTTCTTCTTAGGGCAGTTACTTCCTTCAGTACTCTTATTCTTATGGAAATTATCCTCTACCCTAGTCACTTTGTTACCACTCGCAGTTTGGACATGAGGAATATTAGGTTGATCTTGAGTAGGATATTGGCCTTTAAAATGTCCGGGCTTACCGCAGCCAAAACATGCCACAGGAGATCTACTCTTTTCCACTGAATTAGTCTGAGAATTATCTGCTGGAACTATATGCACTTTACATTGGTACACTTTGTGACTAGGTTTGCCACATTTAAAACAATCTTTTTTGTGGTCTTGGGGAAACTGTTATCCCTAGCATGAGCCCTACTAATCGCACCTTCTTCACAATCCTTCACCTGAATGTGCACGTCTACACGTTGAAACAACTGTATCAGCGAGCTGACGGTTTTCGGACTATCAGCGGCTAATACATACGGCTGACACTGCGGCAGCACATGGTCGATAATGCTCTCTACAGACTCGGATTCCCTATAAAGCAAACCTAAGATCTCTACCAGACTTTCTATTTTGCCTATATAATTCAACAAGGTATCTCCTGGCTGTTGATTTTGTTGGAGAAACAAGAATTGTAAATAGTCATTAATACACTCACTATCAAAAACTTTACTTCTTTAACTAGTGTCCCAAGGTGAGCCCAATTCTCTATCTCTAATGATAATAGGCTGGAGCTCACTAGGAACATGAACCACTAAAATGCCCAAAATATCTTGCACAGAAAAGGCCTGCGATTTTACTATTAAAGTATCTTGTAGGAACTTCACCAGTTCGACTGCAACACAACTACTAAGAGTGGGTAATATCACCCGAAATTGTTCCTATATGTTTGCTGGCTACCGAGGAAAGTATACCATTCCCACCACATGTAGGATCCCATGCCAAACCACAAGCTAAAGTCCTCAACTCATCCAAAGTCGCTTCCTGCTGCAAGTCTGAAATATGAAGTTGTTGGAGCAGCTGTGTTAGTCTCTCTTTGGACAGTTGCGGCAATCATGTGATACCTTTAAACATTTTCAAATCAACAGCTCATTTTCACTCAATAACAAACAAAGTGAACAAAGGCCGACCGAATGTGTTCAACTCTGCCTTGAGCAGAGTGGCGTAGTTATCTGTTACGACCCTTTAGGGTGTAGCAGGACTAAAGGAAGGAACGGAGAAAGATGTACACCATTTTTAGAATATCAAGAATTCAACGAACCCAACAATTCCAGAATAAATACAAATATATTGAAGCCCATCTATACATTATCACCAAGAATAACAACATTGCAACTTGATTTGAAAAATATAAATTGCATCTGTAATTTTCTGTTGCTTGCTACCAATCGGTGAACTAGGGGAAGGAAACAACACACATGCACTGGAACAAACAGAAAAACAACAATTATAATATATCCTGAGAAATCACCCAACCTGAGTAAACATTTGTGAAATCCCATTAAAAAAAGTGAAGTACGTCTGATGATTCACTAAAAAGTACAACACGGAATACTAGTTTCAAGAATATCAATGGGAAGGAGCAAAAACCCTCATTACACTTCACCATGAGCATAAAGGCACGCCATAAAATATCCACTAAACTCCTTGGCATTAAAATTCTTTTGGCATGTCGTAGTCCAAGAGACCATTCCTACAGTACGCCAAAGAAAGGAAGAATCCACCTCTTACAAACATTCCCATAAAATACCATATTGGAAATTCACACTGTCAAAACAGTGAAGAAACACTTCCTTACAAAAATCCATAAACACAAAAATCGCAAAGAAAAAACACTACTAAAAGGGAAACACTATCCCCGCGCATTATAACAACTACGTTCATTGCAATACTTAACTTGCGTACTCAGTTTACACGAAAACATGTCTAGCATGCAGAAGCCCCGAAGTACGAAGTGGTGTATACATGATCTATTGTCGGCCAGCTTGCGCAACTCAGAGGAACACTGTACACTTGCTCGGGCTGGGGACGAACATTTATACAAAACGCGGCTCGGGAAGATTAAGGAGGTGGCGGGAATAGCGGAGAGGCGTATGGAAGGTGCCAGAGTGTATGAGGTTGAACTAGTTGCCAGTAGTAGCCACCAGACAGCGCTCGGCCGTGCCAGGAATGCTGCACGCCTCTCTTCAGTATAGCTCAGCGCTTAGAAGCGTTCAGACGTGCGCCGCCCCGGGTAGGAGGGGGGGGGGGGGGAGAGAAAAACGAAGTACCTTTTTCTGCAGCAAAAATATTGCCTCTTCAAACAAAACAACAGTTTATTAATCTGGGCTACCAAATACAGGCGTGGCAAATAACCAAGCAGACTTGCTAATCAAGTTCATTAATAATCATGTAAACACACCAACCCCACAATAGCAGCATTTAATCGTACTCTAGAGAATTGTAGGCATCACACATTTCACCAGCTGGCGGGACGAAAAATAAATCGTCCAGGCAAAACAGTTTTTTTGGCAGGACAGGAGTATTTACATAAAATTGCTTGAGTTTGCTAATTGACACACATGTCAGGCTTGAAGCAGGGGTTCAAAGTTTTAAGCCTAATTTTAAAAAAAGGTACGTAAAATACGTTCCTGGAAAATATGATAATGATTTACATAACACACATTTTTACAAAGCTCGCAGAACCGATTTTCAATTGTCTGAACATTTGACTTTGCAATAAATTGTATTGTGTATTGTGTATTGTGTATTGGTGTTTTCGTCAAAGAAACGGAAATGCAAAGCCAAATGCTGAAGTTGTCTATTGTGTAAACGGCTTTATACGTAGCTCGATGTCAGCCATTTTCTATACCCATGCAGTGCTGCCATCTGTTGGCACAGGACGCTGCTACTGCAGTGGACTGGGGAAGAATGCTTGCGGAATCGCGACAAATTCACATTTCCCAAAATAGCAACATATTGAAGGGGAAAGTAATAGGAGGCTTTACTTCCTAACTGAGACAAAGTGACACACCTGCTTATAGCGCGAGCTGTAGCAGCGCACTAGCCAGCAACATGGCGCACCTCAGCTAAGCGCCTCATACCTTGCTCGCCAGCTGCCAGCCAATGGCGGAGCACTCACGCGGTAGCCAATCAGACGCAAGGCCCGTCGTTCTCAGAGCCTCACGCAGCCAGTCAGAGAACGGCTACGCTCACATCAAAGGTACCGACACGTTATGTCGCCTCGGCAGTGTACTTGTGTACTGTGTACTTGTGTACTGTGTACTTGTATACTGTGTACTTGTGTGCTGTGTGCTTGTGTGCCGCGTGCTTGTGCACTGTGTACTTGTGTACTGTGTACTTGTGTACTGTGTACTTGTGTACTGTGTACTTGTATACTGTGTACTTGTGTGCCGTGTGCTTGTGTGCCGCGTGCTTGTGCACTGTGTACTTGTGTACTGTGTACTTGTGTACTGTGTACTTGTGTACTGTGTACTTGTGTACTGTGTACTTGTGTGCCGTGTACTTGTGTGCCGTGTACTTGTGTACTGTGTACTTGTGTGCCGTGTGCTTGTGTACTATGTACGTCAGTGACACACGAGATGCACCGATGCAAAATTGTAATCTCGATTGTTTGAAATTCCGAGGTATTTCATTCCGACACTAGCTACCGGAATTGGGTCGATCCGCTAGCGAAATTATCGTGATATAGGCTGTTCATGGTAAACTGAGCACTTTTGAAAGTCCTGTTTAAGATCTACTTGTATGTACGTTAGTATTCTTCCGTCACAGGTACAGTTTACATTGAAATGGACCTGGTCACTTTTTTCGCGCTCCGTTCACGGGAAACATTCAAATTATTACAACAGCAGATATTTTATAAATCTCATTTTTACATTTATATGCATAACAAACCGAAATCAAAATTAATCACTTCGGTGTTCATATAGGTTCGTTTACCCGCCAACACTTCCTTCGACTTGGACGTCGAGACATGGGACAAACGACCGTACCAGCAGCTAGGGCCAGTGGGGGGGGGGGGGGGGGCAGACTGACAGCTGGCGGAGCAGTGTCGTGGTAACAAGGCCAGACCGCCTGACTCGTGTAACGACAGCCATTGTTCGCCGCTCACAGGCGCCACACTGGCGCCATCTGCTCAGCGTCATTACACATGCACATCTACCTCTCTCGCTAGCAATGAAGCTCATTGTGAGTGAGTGTGGAGGGAGGTGAAGATGGAGCAATACCGGAAAGTAAGAACGGGGGGGAATGGAAGTTACTCGAGTAAACCCGCCGACCAGCGGCATCGTCCGGCACGATTTCCACGGTTCGCCTTCGTGAGAATCGAGCGCTCTAGCCACTGCTCCACCGCGGCCACCTTTAAACTGAGTTGATACACAAGGGTGGCCATTCGATATTTTTAAAACAGATGCGTATGTAAATGTGAAATTTTAATATTTACCTATTAAATATGCTTTGATTTATATGTCGCAGTTCCAGTAAAAGTGAATAAAATTTGGCGACAGTATTTCTCAGTCTAATTATAGATATTATCCTTCTTCTGACACAAAAATGACAAAGACTCGATTTTACGAGTTACGGATATTGTTGTACTCGTCACATGGATGTTGTGCTGACACAACAAACAAACTCCTCACGACTAGGTTACATCTGTGTGCTATATCACGTCGGCGTTAACGAAACAAGAATTTTAATCTTATAGTCTGTCTAATGAATGAGTGCACATTTTGAAAGTGTCTATCATGTTACTGTCATGTGCTATGTGCAGTGTTGATGTTAATGTTGGCGACATGTCCACAAGACAAAAGTGTGTCTACCTCGTGTGTACTGTACTGCATAAACACGCTGTGTCGGCCTCTTGTGACGTGACGATGAGCAGAGCGAGCCAATACTGGGACCGCTGTCCACTAAAGCTGTCACTGGGCCGTGCATGGGACATCCTGGCTATCTGCCCCCACCGCCGCTAAACAAGCCACCCTGCAGCTATCTCTCTGGAATTACTTCCATTGTTCTACCGGATATCGGAACACACACACACGCTCACATTCAGGCAGCTCTCATTAGCACAACGTGCAACATTCATCCCTGACTAACACACCGTGCTTCATACACTTCGACAATAAACATCACATACACGCTTCCTTCTGTTCAGTAACAACATGTCGTTATCTTCCCTGGAGGCAGGCGGGGTCGCTGCGGAGCCCAACCTTGCTCCCCGCTGCTCTGAGCCTGTAGTCACCTCACCATGTGTCAGATGTTCAATGTTCATTTGCAGCTTCCATAACCACGAGAGTGTAACTCGGGTTATTCTCAAATAGAACATCTCTCCGACACTGAAAATAACATTTGCGTGGATCTAGTTTCAACATATGTTTAATGCTTGTCAGGATGTTCATACAACTCTATAGAGCATCAACACTAATAATCCTGAATAAAAATAATAGTAATATTTTTGAATATCTCAAATGAACGGGGTCGCGGTTGCTGAGTGATTACCTTGCTCGCCTCCCACCAAGACTAACCAGGCTCAATCCCCGGCCGGGTCACTCCCGGATTTTCGCAAGTGGGAATCGTGCCAGACGATGCCACTAGTTGGCGAGTATTCTCGGGGATCTCCAGTTATTCCTGCCCTTTCATTCCGGCGCTGCTCCATTCTCACCATCATCGGCTCTCAGGACCTCGCTGTTAAGAGCAGCCCAAATCTCTTCACTCACTCAAATTAATAATATACTCTGAATAGGGGCTACGAGCCAGCCTCCACACTTGCAGTGAGCCAGTAAGAAACTGTATTGAGTGCATTAAGTATGTTACGTGTGGTCTAAACCAATAAGACTGTGGCAAGTTGGAAAACAGAGACCAACAGAAATGTAGTTCCTTTAGTGATGGATGTGTCACAATTCTAGCTTTTCTTGTATGTCACTAAATATGTACAGATTTAAACGTGTTAACCCCTTACATAATATATTAATTATTATTATTATTCATAAACAATCTTGCAACGAAAGCAATGTTCGTCGTCATTAATTCTCGTGCGAACATAGCTGACAGTAACTCATATTACAATAGAGCCTACGAGAGCATATTGTGTTATCCTTTTATCACAAGCAGGAGCCAGTTATGCAGGATGATTCAAAATTCACCATACATAGGGACTAATAAAAATGTGCCATTCACAGCACACGAGGAAAGTATGTTAGGATGCCATCACAAAACATTATCAGCATACCCCCCGCTATCGCGAACCCACATGTCAGTACGTTGTACACACACACGCACACACACACACACACAACTTAAATGTGATTCAGTGTCTGAGCAGAAATATTGCAAGTGTCACGTTACCTCAAACACAGGAACAGTCGATATACTATTGTAGTGGTGATTTCTGTATCGTCCTGTACAGTGGTGACGTGACAGTAGCATCAGGCATACGAAGACTGCAGCTGTATTGCAACTGGCTTCTGGCCGACAACTGCACTTAATTATCCTGCACTTTGGCGTGCATAACTAACAGTATGGACACACAAGAAGATTACTACACGGAGACACTAACTGGCATAACTGTTCCTTTGTTGTGGGCGAGGTTGTGTCTTCATGCTGACTTGTGGCTCAGTGCACATTGTGTAATACCAAGGTTTCTGTACTTGTTGTAAACGACACTGCAAGTTGTGTACAGTTTTAACGTCCCGCGGTTTTACGCTTCAAAGCTTAGCAGGGGACGGCTTGCAGACTACCTTATAACAACGGTCTTAAATTAACACCCATGCTTTACCCGGGATTCGAACCCAGAGCCTCCTGCATCCCAGATCAGTGGCTCACCAACTGACTGCTCGACGGGTGGTCGGTAATTCTCTGTAAGTAGCCATTTGTTTACGATATGTATTCTCGTATGGAACAGTGTTGTAAATTACAGCGACAATGGCGACGCATCTTTTCCTAGCAATTTGCTGTATTAAGACCCTACAGTCGCCGCTCAACATTCTGATGACACACGGCGCTAAGCTGGTGTATGTTGCCTTCCGTCGGCGCCATCTGTGGCAGTTCCTCCTCTCGGCGGCTGGTGTGTCATCAGAGCTCCTGTACAAACTTGTGTCGTGCCGTACTTGACAGTCGTGCGAGCACAATTGCTTGCGGCCATTCGGTACCAATGTTTCATTCAATTATTGTAATAAAAATTATCAGGCGATATTAATGTTTGGATTATTATCACTTGTACAGTAACTCTTTTTTCTGGTATATTCCGTGATATTTTCTACACGTTATGGTTCTATAAACTATAAAAAAATCTGTTCATTAAAATAACTTTTACAGTCATAATAAACATTTATTTCGCTTTATCCCCTATTTTCATCGCCGACATTTAGGAGAAAAACTGCTATTACAAGGACATTTCACATCTTCCAGAAGCATACAAAATGCGAGAGATATATGATGTGAGCCAGAGAAATTGTAAGAAGTGGGTGGAAGGAAGGAACTGGTAGCTCCTATGGCATTGCTGCCCTTTATCGTAACATTCTGTCAACTGATCAACAGAAGTAGACATTTTCTGTGTGATAAATCCTCGTGATAGTTATTCCTCACCGAGCATGGTTATCGCGGACTACTTGTATCATTCAGAGTGATTAGGTGAAGAGCTTTGGATGACTCTTAACAGCGGGGCTTTGAGAGTCGATGAGGGTGATTGGAATGAGTATGGTGCATCGCCGGAATCAAGGGGTGGGGAAAATAGGAGATCCCCGGGAAACTCGCAGACCAGCGGCATCGTCCGGCACGATTGCCACATGCGAGAATCCGGGAGTGACCCGGCCGGGGATTGAACCCGGATCGCCTTGGAGGGAGACGAGCAGTCTAACCGCTCGGCCACCGCGGCCCCATCATTCAGAGGTAGGACGTACTCGCTATGTTTCGTTGTTGGCACCATCTAAGTGCTGTAAGGTTTCACTTGGATGGATACTGTGGTGTATCTAGCCACTGTTGTAATGTAAGCACGAGTGCAGGCGGTGAGGTAATGCTAGAGGCAAGCTGTGCGCGGCAGCAGTAGAGAGTGTACTGCTAGCACAGGGCAGCCTGCTCCAGGGGGGCGGGTCAGAGTGTCATGTCTTGACACATGGCCGCGCGCAACGTGAAGCGGATAGCGGCTATTCCTGTGACCTTCCACTCGGAGGAACACAATCAATACGCGACTGGAGTCTAACACCGTAGTACCTTGGCCTAGGCTCTGACTTTGTCGCCCCCCCCCCGCCCCGCCCGTTGTCTTCTCTACTGTCACCCCTCATTTTGTTACATTAGTATTGTCCACAAGCATATTTGGGGCAGCTGACAGCTCGCCGAGTGCAAGTGTGGTTGTGGGAGTATGCATGCTGTTGTACACGAAGAGTGTGATGTGTGTGTGTGTTGTTAGAGGATAGTGTGTAGCGTAGTTACAACATGTAGTGTGTGTTGTTAGAGGATAGTGTGTAGCGTAGTTACAACATGTAGTGTGTGTTGTTACAGGCGCAGCCATGAACAGCTCAGCCCTGATGTGCGCCACATTGCTGTTGGCCTGTGTGCTCGCAGCCCGTGCTCTACCACTCTCAGGGTATGTCTCGTCTTCTGCAGCTTTGTCACATCTCCCCACACTCACAGTTACCTGTGTTCTTCTACTCTACACGTCCTGGTTTCGAGTCTCATATTAGCCATGTGGTTTCAACATGTATGCGTATACGAGTCTCGAATGTGCGCTTTCCGCACGGTCAGAAATGTTGAAAGGCAACATTTATAAATTAAACATTTTTCGCAGCTGATAAAAAGAGAATGACATAGCTGTGAATGTTGTGCAGCAATGGGTAATGTAGCAATGTCGCTGCTGGCTGTACTCTGGTGTTGCAGCGCCACCCAGGAAGAAGTAACCGTCTGTGGGAGATAGTCTGTTGTAAGCACACTACACTACATTACACTAAACTACACTACACTACACTACTTCAACCTGTACATGCAGTGAATAGCGTCATCACCACTGCATTCATCGCCCGTTTCTCTTTGTTATCGACAGTCACCGTTATCAAGTGCAAAAAATAACAGCCTTTTTTGGATGTTAACAAAGTAATGGATGCTAAAATAATATCCTGTTTAATAACACCTAAATAATTTTCAGTAATCAAAATTTAACACATTTAATTTTAATTAGATCTATTACAAGTGAATTTTATTCAGAGCTATAAACTTCAAGCCAATTCTCGATTTTTGAGCCGGGTACAACAAGCGGAAACGTAACTATACTTTCCGGTAATGTTGTGCCCTTATGTTCTGTTACCATGATTACGTAATAAGATGCTCATTGAATGCACATTTTGTCGGAGTATTGCCAATGAACTACCCTTCTTTAACGAGATTAGAATGAGTTCTTCGCTGCTGCCTGATAGGCACAGTTCATGCAGGTTCGTGAGTGGCTTGCAAACTATACTAAACCTCATCTCAGACTTAGAAATGTGCATTACTTTCATGACATTTGAACCCATAAAACCTCTCTTCTTACCATAAGCTGGAATGCCACCTAAGTCCGACTGATATAGTAAATATCTCTTTGAAAATATTTGTGGTTTTTAAAACTTTAATGTTATGTTACACATACTTTTCACCAGCGGTATACAACGATCAAATGTTTTCTGTAAGGTTCTCTTAGGTATGGTTTTAGTTCCATGGCTCATGCAAGTTGGTCTCCATTAGCTCAAACGCAATTTTCTTTACAAATAAAATCGTTTGTGTTCATAGAGCTGATTTAATTGCCCGCTACATTCATAATCTTACTATTTGTAATTTACACAAGTAAAGAAACAAAGTACGAGCACAAATCAAATAACTTAATCTGCGAAATATCAAAACTGACTTGAGGAATGTGAACGATCACATAGAGCATTTATCACATTTTAAATCGAAAGTATCAGGAAACGTTTTTGTACATTACAATTTTTAAACTGCTCTGAGCGTATAAACAAGTACACATATTAGTTATATGTTACTCAAGGTTAATTTATCCCTGTTTAAATAAACCTTTCAGAAAATCAATTGTCTTAACTGCAAACATATGATATAGTAAATTCCTACATGCTTATGGTAAAGATGGCAGATTTGCAGGGAAATGAGTTCACTGTTACAATGCCGCATTACACTGTCACTGTTCATGTGTCAGTAGTGCGGATGGTCCAGGAGAGGAAATGGAGTAGCACCAGTTTAGGAGACGGGAGTTATCCCCGAGAAAACACGCAGAACGGCACTACACTACTACTCAAACTGCTATTCCATTCGTCAGTGTTGGACTCCTTCATTCTCCCGTAGTTCAGTAGCTCAGTCAGAACCATTATTCTTTATCATTATTATACACTTATATACAACGTGTTCGGAAAGTACGTACCGAAATTCAAACCACGGCATCCGTGGACGAACAGAATCAAGAAACACTAGCCACAAAATGTTCGTAAAGGCCATTAAGTATGTTAAATAGAAATTGAATATCGGTAAACCACACCAGATGTCCGCAGCCGTATGTACCTGTGTGCACGACAAGTAGTATGTCGTGTAGGCGAATAGCGGTGGCGAGATATGCGTCCAGCGTCTGTACATAGGCAACATAGAGTTACAAGCTTCCTTGCCGCTGCGGTGCCGCCTGAGTGTGGGACCGAAATGTGGCGAAAGGTGCAACATGTAGCAACTCCCGTGGAACAGTTCGCCTTTGTGTTATGCAAATTGTTGGCATTCAGGTACATAGTGATGTGGACACTTCGTAGTTCGCAGAAATTTAAGTTAGCTTAAAATTACTAGATGGCTTTCCTAACATTATCTGACTAGAGTTTCTTGTTTCTGTTCGACACCAGACGATGTGGTTTAAATTTCGACAGGTAGTTTCCCAAACATCAAGTATGTTCGTATAAATTATATCCTAACTAAGAGTTGATAGTGTAGTCGGAGGTGTGCGAGTAGAGCAGAGTGTGAGGCAGTTGTCGCCAACTGAGTAGAGAAGACTATGCGAGGCTAAGACTAGAGTCAGTAGATCGTAGAGTGGTTGAACTGTGTGCAGCTAAGACTAGAGTCAGGAAAGTGTAGAGTGGCTGTACTGTGTGCATCTAGGACTATTGTTAGGAGAGTGCAGATTAGCTGATCTGTGTGCAGCTAAGATTAGTGTCAAGAGAGTGTAGAGTGGCAGTACTGTTGTGCGCCTACGACTAGTGTCAGGCAAGTGTAGAGTGGCTGTACTGTGTGTTGCTAAGTCTAGTGTCAGGAGAGTGTAGAGTGGTTGTACTGTGTGCAGCTAAGACTAGTGTCAGGAGAGTGTAGAGTGGCTGTACTGTGTGCAGCTAATACTAGTGCCAGGAGAGTGTAGAGTGGCTGTACTGTGTGTAGCTAAGTCTTGTGTCAGGATAGTGTAGAAGTGGCTTTACTGTGTTCAGCTAAGACTAGTATCAGGAGAGTGTAGAGTGGCTGTACCGTGTGCGGCTAAGACTAGTGTCAGGAGAGTGTAGAGTGGCTGTACTGTGTGCAGCTAAGACTAGTGTCAGGAGAGTGTAGAGTGGCTGTACTGTGTGCAGCTATTACTAGTGCCAGGAGAGTGTAGATGGGCTGTACTGTGTGTTGCTAAGTCTGTGTCAGGAAGTGTAGAGTGGCTTTACTGTGTTCAGCTAATACTAGTGTCAGGAAAGTGTAGAGTGGCTGTACGTGTGCGGCTAAGACTAGTGTCAGGAGAGTGTAGAGCGGCTGTACTGTGTGCAGCATAAGACTAGTGTCAGGAAAGTGTAGAGTGGCTGTACTGTGTGTTGCTTAGTATATGTGTCAGGAGAGTGTAGAGTGTCTTTACTGTGTGCAGCTAAGACTAGTGTCAGGAATGTAGAATGACTGTATGTGTGCGGCTAAGACTAGTGTCAGGAGAGTGTAGAGTGGCTGTACTGTGTGCAGCTAATACTGTGCCAGGAGAGTGTAGAGTGGTTGTACTGTGTGTTGCTAAGTCTTGTATCAGGAGATTTAAGTGGCTGTACTGTGCAGCTAAGACTAGTGTCAGGAAAGTGTAGAGTAACTGTACTGTGTGCAGCTAATACTAGTGCCAGGAGAGTGTAGAGTGGCTGAACTGTGTGTAGCTATGACTAGTGTCAGGAAACTGCAGAGTGACTGTATTGTGTGCAGCTAAGACTAGTGTCAGGAGAGTGTAGATTGGCTGTACTGTGTGCAGCTAAGACTGGTGTCAGGAAAGTGTAGAGTGGTTGTACTGTGTGCGGCTAAGACTAGTGTCAGGAAAGTGTAGAGTGACTGTACTGGGTTGCAGCTAAGACTAGTTCAGGAGATGTGTAGAGTGGCTGTACTTTGTGCGGATAAGACTAGTGTCAGAAGAGTAGAGTGTATTTACTGTGTGCAGCTAATACTAGTGCCAGGAGAGTGTAGAGTGGCTGAACTGTGTGTAGCTATGACTAGTGTCAGGAAACTGCAGAGTGACTGTATTGTGTGCAGCTAAGACTAGTGTCAGGAGAGTGTAGATTGGCTGTACTGTGTGCAGCTAAGACTGGTGTCAGGAAAGTGTAGAGTGGTTGTACTGTGTGCGGCTAAGACTAGTGTCAGGAAAGTGTAGAGTGACTGTACTGGGTGCAGCTAAGACTAGTGTCAGGAGAGTGTAGAATGACTGTACTGTGTGCGGCTAAGACTAGTGTCAGGAGAGTGTAGAGTGGCTGTACTGTGTGCAGCTAATACTAGTGCCAGGAGAGTGTAGAGTGGCTGTACTGTGTGCGGCTAAGACTAGTGTCAGGGGAGTGTAGAGTGGCTGTACTGTGTGTAGCTAATACTAGTGTCAGGAAAGTGTAGAGTGGCTGTATTGTGTGCAGTTCAGACTAGTGTCAGGAGAGAGAAAAGTGGCTGTACTGTGTGTTGCTAAGTCTTGTATCAGGAGATTGTAAAGTGGCTGTACTGTGTGCAGCTAAGACTAGTGTCAGGAAAGTGTAGAGTAACTGTACTGTGTGCAGCTAATACTAGTGCCAGGAGAGTGTAGAGTGGCTGAACTGTGTGTAGCTATGACTAGTGTCAGGAAACTGCAGAGTGACTGTATTGTGTGCAGCTAAGACTAGTGTCAGGAGAGTTTAGATTGGCTGTACTGTGTGCAGCTAAGACTGGTGTCAGGAAAGTGTAGAGTGGTTGTACTGTGTGCGGCTAAGACTAGTGTCAGGAAAGTGTAGAGTGACTGTACTGGGTGCAGCTAAGACTAGTGTCAGGAGAGTGTAGAATGACTGTACTGTGTGCGGCTAAGACTAGTGTCAGGAGAGTGTAGAGTGGCTGTACTGTGTGCAGCTAATACTAGTGCCAGGAGAGTGTAGAGTGGCTGTACTGTGTGCGGCTAAGACTAGTGTCAGGGAGTGTAGAGTGGCTGTACTGTGTGTAGCTAATACTAGTGTCAGGAAAGTGTAGAGTGGCTGTATTGTGTGCAGTTCAGACTAGTGTCAGGAGAGAGAAAAGTGGCTGTACTGTGTGTTGCTAAGTCTTGTGTCAGGAGATTTAAAGTGGCTGTACTGTGTGCAGCTAAGACTAGTGTCAGGAAAGTGTAGAGTAACTGTACTGTGTGCAGCTAATACTAGTGCCAGGAGAGTGTAGAGTGGCTGAACTGTGTGTAGCTAATGACTAGTGTCAGGAAACTGCAGAGTGACTGTATTGTGTGCAGCTAAGACTAGTGTCAGGAGAGTGTAGATTGGCTGTACTGTGTGCAGCTAAGACTGGTGTCAGGAAAGTGTAGAGTGGTTGTACTGTGTGCGGCTAAGACTAGTGTCAGGAAAGTGTAGAGTGACTGTACTGGGTGCAGCTAAGACTAGTGTCAGGAGAGTGTAGAGTGGCTGTACTTTGTGCGGATAAGACTAGTGTCAGAAAGAGTAGAGTGTCTTTACTGTGTGCAGCTAAGACTAGTGCCAGGAGAGTGTAGAATGACTGTACTGTGTGCGGCTAAGACTAGTGTCAGGAGAGTGTAGATTGGCTGTACTGTGTGCAGCTAAGACTAGTGTTAGGGGAGTGTAGAGTGTCATTACTGTGTGCAGCTAAGACTAGTGTCAGGAGAGTGTAGAATGACTGTACTGTGTGCGGCTAAGACTAGTGTCAGGAGAGTGTAGAGTGGCTGTACTGTGTGCAGCTAATACTAGTGCCAGGAGAGTGGAGGGTGGCTGTACTGTGTGCGGCTAAGACTAGTGTCAGGGGAGTGTAGAGTGGCTGTACTGTGTGTAGCTAAGACTAGTGTCAGGAAAGTGTAGAGTGACTGTACTGTGTGCAGCTAAGACTAGTGTCAGGAGAGTGTAGAGTGGCTGTACTGTGTGTTGCTTAGTATAGTGTCAGGAGAGTGTAGAGTGGTTGTATGTGGTTGCAGAGCTGGAGGAGGTTTCAGATCTGACCTGGATGTGGGTCCTGACCCGGAGTACGTCATGGAGCTCATTGAGAGGCTGGGCCAGTCCATCATCCGAGCCAACGACTTGGAGAAGTAAGTACATACCACCTCCCCCACCCTACACTCACTTCACCTCGCTCTCATAGGTAGTGTGGCTGAAGGTACAACCATTCACTAACTTGTCAATCACCAGTACAACAGGTTTTGTCATGTCGTCAAAATTGATGAGCGTGTTTCTTTACTTTCTATGTATCAGCAGACCCACTCCATAAAGAATAAAATGTATATAGTCAATATACTGCAGTTGCATTAAAACTACTCTAGATGAAGTTCGCAAACTGCTCTAAGCACTTAAATAAGCCGTGATGTCTCCTTAAAACATAGCAATATTTGTTTTGTCAGTGCTATTGGCAGAAAAACGTGTTCAGTTCCGGAACGGAGAGAGTGGGTGTTGCGTCCCTTGCCTCTGTACGACCCTCCTTCAAACACTTTAGAATTTCTATATTCTAAGCTCTATCATGGGCGTACGTGGATTGTCGTGGCCATGGCTAGGAACATGTGTTAATAACAACGAGGCACTTCTTCAACAAGTATCCTGAGCCAGTTCCTACTACAAGGACACTCTGGTATTATAGCTGTTCTTGAAGTGAGATGAGTTGGTAGGAATGCTGTAGGTTGAGCCCGCACTGCACGCACATCAGCGATGACTGCTCGCACAGACAGGAGTGCGTGCAACCACGTGCTCTCTACACAGACTATCATATTACACCTCTATAAGCCGAGAGAGCCAGCGGGCAATGTTACTACGTTATTTGTGTGAATTAGCATGCAAGCTTCCGTCCCACATTCTTACTGCACATTTCTTTGCGGCTTTTACCATGTTATAAATCACTAGCGATCCGGCCCAGCATCGCCCGGGAAACCCTGCCGCCCTCTTGACCAGCGCCGTATTTTCTATGTAGCCGTCAGTGGGCCAGTTAAAATGTGATGCCCTCCAGTAAAACTGTTTTCCTTTGCTACGTCATATTTATTTGTTATTTTAAGATTCACAGAGAGCATACGAGTTGCGACATTTTAATTTGAACCAACGTGTAAATATATTGTTAATAATTCACAACATTAAATAGTTTTTATGGCAACCAGAATTGCAAATATTATGGAAATGATTGCAATGAAAACACTAGCATGGTATTATGCAATAGTAAGGACAGCATTTAGAAATTTAGTTCGCTTTCCATGAAAGAAAAAACCTTATCAGAAGCCTAGTAAGATAGCTTATGTATTATCCGAAGCTCTTCTTTCTAGTCTTCCTTTGGGCAAAGAACCTGATAATATCCTCTAAGTCCAGATCCCGCAGCACCTGTCCCTCGATAATCAGCAATGTCACGACCGATAACCTGTCTTCTCCCATGGTCGGCCTCAGGTAGTTTTTCACACGTCGTAGAGTAGAGAAAGAACGTTCACCTGAATAGTTTGTTACTGGAGCACTGAGAATCATTCTAAGTGCTATGTTTACATTGAGATTAGACTTCAACAAACCCTTCTTGGTTGAAAAATTTACTTAATTTTGTTAGGTTGACATTTCCGTAGTCGTCAGGTGTTTGTGGCTTCACGTGCAGTCTAAGGTGCAATGCCTTTTCTACAATTGATGCTTCAAGATCACTATTGTAGTAAGAGGCCAATTTACGTGCAGCTGTAGAACTCTGTGCTGGTTCATACGTGCTGAGATGTTCTAAAAAGCTAAATCTCTATTGAAGCTCATTGTAAAGTGCACTTCGCACTTGCAGTTCTGATCTTAGTGTATCCAGAATTACATTATGTGTACCAACACGAAAATGATCTGACCCAGTCTTAAGAGAGTTATTTCTCCAGCTCTAGTCTCATTAGGACTCAGCGTGCGCTTCCTTGTACTTCCCTCGACAAATTTGTAAATTAATATTCCGCTCAACGACTTCGCAAGGCATTCATAGTGGTCAAACATTTCTGTTTCTCTTAAATTTGCTACAAAGTCAGACAACGAATTGTACATTTTCACAACTTACCCCAAATCTATGTGTACTGACTGCATCTTGGCACTAACAGCATTGAACCTACGAAGGATTGCAGTCCAGAAGACTACCATAAATGCAGTTTTCAGTATATTTAATTTTTGTCTCAATGAAGATGCCTCATTCCTCGTTTGAGGTTTTTTCTGAACTATCATTTTCTAAAGACTGCAAGGTCTCAAATAGTCCACACAAAATGCTCTCTAGTGCATAGCATGCATCATTTCGAGTAGACCTACGAGTCTTCGACAGACTTTGTAGTGTCCGATCTCCTTCTCCTTTGCAGTTTCGAGCTAGGAGAGCCCAGCGGTGCGTGGAAGCTGAGAAAACTTGTACAGTTCTTGTAGCGGTCCAAAAAAAACGATACTGCTTCAGTGCAAGATTCCGCAGCACATGAACCCACAAGATTAAGAGAGTGTATTGCACATGGCACATTGTCAGCAAAGGGACAAAGTTCCTTCACCCTTGCTTGTACGCCTGTATATGCTCCCGGCATATTCGAGGCATTTTCGTATGACTGGCCCCTGCAGTTTTTATGTCCAACTCATATTTATCTCAAAACATTAAAAACTGCATTGGCTATTTTTTCTGACTTATGTCCTTCATTTGATAAAAAACAAATGAATCGTTCAACTGGCTCCCCAACTCCATCCGTCCTAGCATAGCGTATAATAAATGTTAGTTGATCAGTGTGTGAAATATGTGGAGTGAGTGGAATCGACACATATGCCTAAGTATTTAGCTTCTTTCACCTCCTTCACTATTTCATCCCTTACTTTTTCAGCCATCAAAATAATCACTTCTTCATAAATGGTCTTGGAAAGATAAGATGTATGTCCCGAACCTATGTTGCTATGTTTTCTTAGATGTCATGCCATGAATGGATCAAACTCTACAAGAAACTCTAGCGACCCTAGAAAATTGCCATTGCTTTTACTGCCTATGTGTTCATCAGTACCACGAAATGGTAACCCTCTGATAGCCAAATACTTTACTGCTGCGATGATACGTTTCAAAACATGTTTCCAGTAGTTGCATTCTTGCTCAAACTGTGCAACGAGCCTGTTGCCAATTCGTGCTTAAGTATTTCCTCTCAGTTTAAGTGTTGCAATGCTATTTTTATGCTGAGGTGAATTCTCATGGTCTTGTACCCTTTTAGAAGCATTTTTCCAGTCATTAAACCCTGAAGTAAATGCACCACTTCCCCCACCAAATAGCAAGCAAGTCGCACAAACAACACATCCCTTTGATGGCGAGTAGACTAGCCAATACCTAACTTGTGTCTCCCCATTATGCAGTTTCCGAAAAAATATGCCTTGAAACACGCCTTTCTTTATCAGGGTGCTTACCAGTTTTGAAGCACTGAAGTCTGCACCTAAGTTTTGTTCGATTCCATGAACAGCCACATAGTCTGGTAGCTCCTCTTTAATTTCCCACTGGGCTGGATCTGTACTGGGTTCAAAAACAAGCTTCTTAGGATTGCTAGTTGCATCTGGTTCCATCAAATTCCTACAGGTCGCTTCAGCATGGATATGTAGATGGATACTGCCACTGTTAGTGAATTATTGGTACTTGATGTTGGAATTCGCTGTTCTTGAGAAGAAAATATGTTTTGTGGGAATGACGAAACACACACATCGGTAGCCTCTAAGTCATCACTAACAAAGGAAGGACAATCTATAGAAGCACTGCCGCTGTTGTTAACATTATCACTTGCAGCCATGGCGTCGGCGAAATCTTCGTCCTGTTGGTTATCACTGTTACATACAAAAAAAGAATACATCTTAGGGATCTGCTTTAAAAGAGCACCACTCCTTTCTTCTTTAACTTTTTTTAATTTTCTGTATTAAGCATCACTGAGTCTTGTTCTTTGGGTACCCATTTTGTTCACGATTCACAGGCAGCTAAATTCTCAACACATAAAGGCGCGGCTGCACACGTGCCTATTTTACACTTATAAGCTAGGACATGTCCATAGTTTAACCGAACATCAATAAACAACATTGGTACGAAACGCGAGTATGATGTGGCCCATGCAGCGCCTCCCGCATCACATCAGCACGACAACTAGTGCTAACTGGTGACTATACCATTTCAAAAACAGAGAACAATGGTATTAAATCATACTGCCCTTATCGCCGTGGCCAATCCTCTCGCCGCGAGGGCGGTGAAGGTTCAAGTTCCCTGCCTCCTCCCCCCTCCACCAAGGGGAACAATCTGTGTGATAAAACTGCGGTAGAAACGGGTGGGACGGGAGGTTTGTGAAGTTAAATACAAAGGATAATTTATCAAGCGAATTCCCGTGTGAACATAAAGGTTGAAAATGGAAACAATATGTATCAAATATGCGCTGTGTGCAGCTTATTATCTATAGAGTATCGTGTAAGCGAAGATTATCAACACAGTGAGTTCGCGCCTGTGTGTCGCATTTCACGGCGATAGCGAAATAACGAAGCTGTCTTCAGCATCAATGATGACAATTTAAGTCAGACATGTCTTTCTCCATGCCGCCCCTCGGAGAAGTGCCTCTCTAGGTCCGGGCCTAGTCGGCCTAATGGCAAATCAGACATGTCTTTCTCCATGCCGCCCCTCGGAGAAGTGCCTCTCTAGGTCCGGGCCTAGTCGGCCTAATGGCAAATCAGACATGTCTTTCTCCATGCCGCCCCTCGGAGAAGTGCCTCTCTAGGTCCGGGCCTAGTCGGCCTAATGGCAAATCAGACATGTCTTTCTCCATGCCGCCCCTCGGAGAAGTGCCTCTCTAGGTCCGGGCCTAGTCGGCCTAATGGCAAATCAGACATGTCTTTCTCCATGCCGCCCCTCGGAGAAGTGCCTCTCTAGGTCCGGGCCTAGTCGGCCTAATGGCAAATCAGACATGTCTTTCTCCATGCCGCCCCTCGGAGAAGTGCCTCTCTAGGTCCGGGCCTAGTCGGCCTAATGGCAAATCAGACATGTCTTTCTCCATGCCGCCCCTCGGAGAAGTGCCTCTCTAGGTCCGGGCCTAGTCGGCCTAATGGCAAATCAGACATGTCTTTCTCCATGCCGCCCCTCGGAGAAGTGCCTCTCTAGGTCCGGGCCTAGTCGGCCTAATGGCAAATCAGACATGTCTTTCTCCATGCCGCCCCTCGGAGAAGTGCCTCTCTAGGTCCGGGCCTAGTCGGCCTAATGGCAAATCAGACATGTCTTTCTCCATGCCGCCCCTCGGAGAAGTGCCTCTCTAGGTCCGGGCCTAGTCGGCCTAATGGCAAATCAGACATGTCTTTCTCCATGCCGCCCCTCGGAGAAGTACCTCTCTAGGTCCGGGCCTAGTCGGCCTAATGGCAAATCAGACATGTCTTTCTCCATGCCGCCCCTCGGAGAAGTACCTCTCTAGGTCCGGGCCTAGTCGGCCTAATGGCAAATCAGACATGTCTTTCTCCATGCCGCCCCTCGGAGAAGTACCTCTCTAGGTCCGGGCCTAGTCGGCCTAATGGCAAATCAGACATGTCTTTCTCCATGCCGCCCCTCGGAGAAGTACCTCTCTAGGTCCGGGCCTAGTCGGCCTAATGGCAAATCAGACATGTCTTTCTCCATGCCGCCCCTCGGAGAAGTGCCTCTCTAGGTCCGGGCCTAGTCGGCCTAATGGCAAATCAGACATGTCTTTCTCCATGCCGCCCCTCGGAGAAGTACCTCTCTAGGTCCGGGCCTAGTCGGCCTAATGGCAAATCAGACATGTCTTTCTCCATGCCGCCCCTCGGAGAAGTACCTCTCTAGGTCCGGGCCTAGTCGGCCTAATGGCAAATCAGACATGTCTTTCTCCATGCCGCCCCTCGGAGAAGTGCCTCTCTAGGTCCGGGCCTAGTCGGCCTAATGGCAAATCAGACATGTCTTTCTCCATGCCGCCCCTCGGAGAAGTGCCTCTCTAGGTCCGGGCCTAGTCGGCCTAATGGCAAATCCGGCCCTGCTCTTGACACCATACATCGCTACACTCCGCGCCCAATTTATGTCCGTGCGCGCGTATCTCCATTTTATAAATTACTTCTTTACAAAACTTTTCATAACTTTAAAATTATTGGTGATAATTGTATGATGTGAAAGACATTTATTATCTACATTAAACAGATTTAAGTACGAATTAATTAATTTTGATAAATATTAAGTTCTTTATGATTGGAAAATACAGTGAATTTTACGTTGGTTTTTATTGCGTAATTTAAATTGCAAATACGCTTATTATCCTTTATATATTAATGCTAGATATATGGTACGAATGACTTTTTGTAGACAATTTAATTTTACACAATTCTTTCGTACATAATTTTGTTATATTTCTAAGGGATTACACAACGTATTTCAAGAGAGCGCGCTTGTGACAAACATCCCCGATTTGATTCACTAATACCGTTAATCCTCAGCTCCTGTAAATGTAAAGGCAATTTTTAATACTCATAAACCTTCCTAGATAAATACAAATCATAAGAGTAAACGCCGTATTAAAATCCGTTGAGTGGTTCTCGAGACTAGCGTAGTCATACATACATACAGGCGCGCGCCAGGGACTTACTTTTATACTAGCCTATGTATTGATTGCACAATGAATACACCGAGAAAAAAGTTCGTCCGAGGCAACAAAACACATTTGTAGTTGATTCAACCAAATTGATCGTTGTGTGAGATGTATATTTAGCTATAAAACACAGATCTGAGCAAAGAAACTGGCCAGAACATAATTCGACAGCTTGTTTGTCGCAAGGTTGAGGCCGATGCAGGGGGACGCACATGTCAAGGACAACAAGCTGGCACACCACGCAAAGGCGAGTGTAGTTTCTGTAACTGTGCGTCAGGAACAATCTTCACTCACGACTTCTGCTATAACCATTAGCACACACAGCCTAATTGTGTTGTGATAGTTGGAACATTGTGTAACAAATAAACACGAATGTTTCCTGTAATTTTCACTTTATATTAACATAGCACCAATAAATATATTTGCAATTCTGTATTTATTATTGTTTATTCTTGCTTAATGGTATGATCGCGGCTTCACAAAACAAAATAAGTAGAATGACAAGTATCATGAGCACCACACTCTGATTGGCTAACATCTCGACCTTAAATACAAATTTCAAAGGAAAATCCCATCGTGGCAGATGGGTTTTATTCGCGACAGCATGTGTGTGACCGCGCCCAGCTGCAGAAGATGAGTTCTAGAGATGTCCCAGTCTGAAGTGTTATCCGCGACAGCATGTGTGTGACCGCGCCCAGCTGCAGAAGATGAGTTCTAGAGATGTCCCAGTCTGAAGTGTTATCCGCGACAGCATGTGTGTGACCGCGCCCAGCTGCAGAAGATGAGTTCTAGAGATGTCCCAGTCTGAAGTGTTATCCGCGACAGCATGTGTGTGACAGCGCCCAGCTGCAGAAGATGAGTTCTAGAGATGTCCCAGTCTGAAGTGTTATCCACGACAACATGTGTGTGACCGCGCCCAGCTGCAGAAGACGAGTTCTAGAGATGTCCCAGTCTGAAGTGTTATCCGCGACAGCATGTGTGTGACCGCGCCCAGCTGCAGAAGACGAGTTCTAGAGATATCCCAGTCTGAAGTGTTATCCACGACAGCATGTGTGTGACCGTACCCAGCTGCAGAAGACGAGTTCTAGAGATGTCCCAGTCTGAAGTGTTATCCGCGACAGCATGTGTGTGACCGTACCCAGCTGCAGAAGACGAGTTCTAGAGATGTCCCAGTCTGAAGTGTTATCCGCGACAGCATGTGTGTGACCGCGCCCAGCTGCAGAAGATGAGTTCTAGAGATGTCCCAGTCTGCAGTGTTATCACTAATGCAGAGAAGCGCAAATAATTAGGGACAACCTATCTTGGCGGAAAGAGTTCCTACCTAGTTGTGTTTGGAGGTACTACAGCTCAGACCCCCTCAACACTATTTGATTGTGTTAAATGTTGAACGTCTTAAGACGCCATTGCAGCGCTTCAGGGGCATTATATGCAACCTGCAATAACCCATATACTTCAAGGGTAATTTTGTTATGGCTGCGGTTCTTATTCGGAAATAATATTTTACTTTATTAGAGACACAGTCGCTTCAGTTTGAAATGCGTTCTACGAAATCAGCCATGACTATTGGTATCATCACAAACACAAATAAGGGTAGTTATAAATATAATTATGAAATTATTCCTCATGCTTGATTTCTGAAAACGTATTTCACTCAAGATGGACTGCATATTTAATACTAACTTGATATGTGGAATGTTCTGTGCACGACTGTATCAAGTCCATGTAGTTATGTCGATGTGAAATATGTGCTTTAAGTCAAGAAATTTATTACTCTTTTCGGGGAACATCGTTTACAGCCTCAGTATCATCGTATATCGGAAATGAACTATCGACTGCATTAAATGTATGTAAAAATTACTCCCATGATGTATTGACAAGTAATTATAAAAATGTACTTGCCATTCTTGCGCTGTGAACCCTCCATTTGTTTTATTGCTAAAGACGTATCGAAGTAAGTATTAAAGCAAGTGTGGTAGGGCAGGTTGCCTAACGTGTCTGGGACACTGTGGTGGCGTCTTTACTGCGTGGCCGCTGACTACAGGCGCTCAGATAGCTGCAGTCAGGCACCACAAAGTCAACAACTAGAGGAGGAGTGCAAGCGACTGTGCAGTGCAGAGGAGCGCTGTGGTCACTGTGTGGGAGACAGGAAGCACATCCTCATTGTCCCTGGACACCGCCCCCTGCCCTCTCTTCGACCTTGTACAGATACTGCCCGTTGCTGTCGAGGCAGCCTCTACACTGGGAGAACACAATACACGGCTCATTCTCTGCAGTGGCAGGCAGTTTGGTCTCAATGGTGTGAATATAGCGCATGACATTGTGGCTGCCGTTTTTACTACAGCTGATCACGTGGTTCACCATCGACTAACCCTGCTCAAGATCTTCTTATACTCACTGGCTGTATTCCTCCACCTTGTCTACAACTAACACTGTCATGGGCCTGATAAAGGCTGTTCACGATCAAGTGAGCACTTTAGAAACTAACCTTAGAAAAAAGTCACTTCCCCTGCCTGCATATTTATATTTTAACGAGCGCACCCACTGACATTTGCCCAGCAAAGTTGGTAACGATGGCTGGAAAGAAGTTCCATATCTTCAAGTCGAATAAAAAATGTTAGGCAACCATTTGAGATAACTTAAATTATTTCTTTGGCTTTCTGTATTTTTTAACGTAATGAAGTTTAAATATTAGAATATTTGTAAAATATTTACTTTCCTATTAATTTCACGGTTTCATTTAAGCGATGCATAAATAAAGTGATGAGGTAGACGGCAATGTTAAAGTAAGATTACGCAACATGCACATAAGTAGAAACCAAGCAGGGCTGTCAAATGTGTTCGCGCATGTTACCATGAACAGCATATAACTGTGTCCATACGTCGGCCAAGCGTGTTCGCGCATGTTACCATGAACAGCATATATATATGTGTCCATACGTCGGCCAAACGAAAATACGAAGTTATAAGGGAACGTGACAATTCTTATCCTTATATGAATTAATAACATAAAATTCTAAATCAATAATTTTACTATTCCCGGAGGAAAATATGCCAAAAAACAAAACCAAAAAAATAAGAAACCCCAAAAAACTAGGAACCGATAAATTCTAGAATTTGAAATCTGCCACAGATAGAATAATGTGCATTAATTTCTGGAGAGCGGAGATGTGTAAGGCGACAAACCTACACGATCTTTTTATTTATCGCGTACGGTAGATGACTAACCCTCGAAAGTGCCGGATATTTAACATTCTGTAGTGAGCGGGCGGTGTTCCAAACACTCATTCTGTAGTGAGCGGGCGGTGTTCCAAACACTCATTCTGTAGTGAGCGGGCGGTGTTCCAAACACTCATTCTGTAGTGAGCGGGCGGTGTTCCAAACACTCATTCTGTAGTGAGCGGGCGGTGTTCCAAACACTCATTCTGTAGTGAGCGGGCGGTGTTCCAAACACTCATTCTGTAGTGAGCGGGCGGTGTTCCAAACACTCATTCTGTAGTGAGCGGGCGGTGTTCCAAACACTCATTCTGTAGTGAGCGGGCGGTGTTCCAAACACTCATTCTGTAGTGAGCGGGCGGTGTTCCAAACACTCATTCTGTATTGAGCGGGCGGTGTTCCAAACACTCATTCTGTAGTGAGCGGGCGGTGTTCCAAACACTCATTCTTTATGGGAAGTATCTCAATCTGGTGTGGTTTGCAGTTCGTCGCTCAGTAATTAACTACATTCACTCAAGTTGTGTTACTGACAATAAACGTCTACTTCTGCTGGACTCTCAAAGGTCGTTACATCCTTCCGGAATAGGCATGAGCTCTAGCTCCTGTATGCAAATATTTTCTATATTTTTTATGAGTAATCACTTGCTGAAGCTTGTCGACAGAGTTCACTTCCACCATGTATATACCTACTCAATCGCCTTTACGAACTCTAGCAATATGTGATGGGAATTCCGAAACTACCTATATAATTAGTTACGAGTTAATGTCGTGACGATAATATAAGACTAAAATGTAAGTAGCTACCACTTTTCTCGTCAGGTGATTATTAAATAATCTGTGTAGGCCTGAAAAAACCTCATTTAAATTCTCTTACAGTGCAGTGTGGTTTGCCTACCTGGTAGGGGCCACGGTGGTTGGGCGGTTAGCCTACTCGCCTCCCACCAAGGTGTTCCGGGTTCAATCCCCGGCCAGGTCACTCCCGGATTTTCGCATGAGAGAATCATGCCGGACGAAGCCGCTGGTCAGCGGGTTTTCTCGGGGATCTCCCGTTTTCCCCACCCCTTCATTCCGATGCTGCTCCATACTCATCTCAATCGCCTTATCAGCTCTCAAGACCTCGCTGTTAACAGCCTCGCAAATCTCCTCACTTACCCTGCCTGGTACGCAACAGACACTCTGTTTTCAATATTCAACAATAATTATCTCACAAACTGTTCAACTAAGAGTGTTCCAGCATGATCTTGTCTGTTCATTTCGACGAGCTGATTAACATGTCTTTAAAAATTGCTTAGAATATAGTGTTACAAAGTTTGAGGCGCTAATCTCGAGAACCACTCCACAGATTTGAATGCGGTTTTTACTGTTATGGTCTGCATTTATCGAGGAAGATTTGCGTGTATTAAAAATTGCCCTAGCACTTGTAGGACTTTATCATTAACAGTATTAGTGAATCAAGTCGGGAAAAAAAGTTTGCCGCCAGCGCTCTCTTTTGGAATACGCTGTCTAATCCTATAGAGATATAACAATATCATGTACGAAAGATATGTGTAGAATTAAATGATATACAAAAAGTCAATGGTAGCATATATATAAAAGAGATAAGTAGTAATAAGCGTATTTAGAATTCAAATTACGCAATAAAAACAAACATAAAATCCACTGTATTTTCTAAGCGTAAAGAAATTAATCTAGACAGCAACCTCTGCGCTGTGAACACTGACAGTCTCTCACAGGGTGAATCCCCGTCTAGACAGCGACCTCTGCACTGTGATCTCTGACAGTCTCTCAAAGGGCGAATCCCCGTCTAGACAGCGACCTCTGCACTGTGAACACTGACAGTCTTTCACTGAGCGAATCCCGGCCTAGACAGCTACCTCTGCACTGTGATCACTGACAGTCTTTCACTGAGCGAATGCCGGTTTAGACAGCGACCTCTGCACTCTGAACACTGGCAGTTTTCACTGGGCGAATCCGGCCTAGACATCTACCTCTGCACTGTGAACACTGGCAGGCTTTCACTGGGTGAATCCCGGCCTAGACAGCTACCTCTGCACTGTGAACTCTGCCAGTCTCTCACAGGGCGAATCCCGGCCTAGACAGCTACCTCTGCACTGTGAACACTGGCAGGCTTTCACTGGACGAATCCCAGTCTAGACAGCTACCTCTGCACTGTGAACACTGGCAGGCTTTCACTGGGTGAATCCCGGCCTAGACAGCTACCTCTGCACTGTGAACACTGGCAGGCTTTCACTGGGTGAATCCCGGCCTAGACAGCTACCTCTGCACTGTGAACACTGGCAGGCTTTCACTGGACGAATCCCCGTCTAGACAGCTACCTCTGCACTGTGAACACTGGCAGGCTTTCACTGGGTGAATCCCGGCCTAGACATCTACCTCTGCACTGTGAACACTGGCAGGCTTTCACTGGGTGAATCCCGGCCTAGACAGCTACCTCTGCACTGTGAACTCTGCCAGTCTCTCACAGGGCGAATCCCGGCCTAGACAGCGACCTCTGCACTGTGAACACTGGCAGGCTTTCACTGGGTGAATCCCGGCCTAGACAGCTACCTCTGCACTGTGAACACTGGCAGGCTTTCACTGGGTGAATCCCGGCCTAGACAGCTACCTCTGCACTGTGAACACTGGCAGGCTTTCACTGGGTGAATCCCGGCCTAGACAGCTACCTCTGCACTGTGAACACTGGCAGGCTTTCACTGGACGAATCCCCGTCTAGACAGCTACCTCTGCACTGTGAACACTGGCAGGCTTTCACTGGGTGAATCCCGGCCTAGACAGCTACCTCTGCACTGTGAACACTGGCAGGCTTTCACTGGACGAATCCCCGTCTAGACAGCTACCTCTGCACTGTGAACACTGACAGTCTCTCACAGGGCGAATCCCCGTCTAGACAGCTACCTCTGCGCTGTGAACACTGGCAGGCTTTCACTGGGTGAATCCCGGCCTAGACAGCTACCTCTGCACTGTGAACACTGGCAGGCTTTCACTGGGCGAATCCCGGCCTAGACAGCTACCTCTGCACTGTGAACACTGGCAGGCTTTCACTGGGTGAATCCCGGCCTAGACAGCTACCTCTGCACTGTGAACACTGACAGTCTCTCACAGGGCGAATCCCGGCCTAGACATCTACCTCTGCACTGTTAACACTTTCAGGCTTCCACTGGGCGAATCCCCGTCTAGACAGCTACCTCTGCACTGTGAACTCTGCCAGTCTCTCACAGGGCGAATCCCGGCCTAGACAGCGACCTCTGCACTGTGAACACTGGCAGGCTTTCACTGGGTGAATCCCGGCCTAGACAGCTACCTCTGCACTGTGAACACTGGCAGTCTTTCACTGGGCGAATCCCGGCCTAGACAGCTACCTCTGCACTGTGAACACTGGCAGGCTTTCACTGGGTGAATCCCGGCCTAGACAGCTACCTCTGCACTGTGAACACTGACAGTCTCTCACAGGGCGAATCCCGGCCTAGACAGCTACCTCTGCACTGTGAACACTGGCAGGCTTTCACTGGGTGAATCCCGGCCTAGACAGCTACCTCTGCACTGTGAACCCTGGCAGGCTTTCACTGGGTGAATCCCGGCCTAGACAGCTACCTCTGCACTGTGAACACTGGCAGGCTTTCACAGGGCGAATCCCCGTCTAGACAGCTACCTCTGCACTGTGAACACTGGCAGGCTTTCACTGGGCGAATCCCGGCCTAGACAGCTACCTCTGAACTGTGAACACTGGCAGGCTTTCACTGGACGAATCCCCGTCTAGACAGCTACCTCTGCACTGTGAACACTGGCAGGCTTTCACTGGGTGAATCCCGGCCTAGACAGCGACCTCTGCACTGTGAACACTGACTAAACTCGCAGGTACTGCTGGAATATCGTCAACAGTTTTGGTGCTCATATCTTATTAACCTTGTCGACCTCCCGTGGTGCAGTCGGTTAGTGTGCTATTGATGTTTAAGGGGGGGGGGGGGGCTCTGGATTCGAATCCCGTGTAAGGCATGAATGTGTTAATTTAATTTAGGTTATTTGTTATTCTGTAAGCTGTCCCATGCTAATCTTTGAAACATTAAACCGGGGGACCTTTAACAGCCCTTTGCAATTCAATACATTGCATTAACACTTAACACTCCAATGGCTATTTTCGTAAAAAAAAACTTTTAAAATAAAAATAATGGATTATGTGTATGTTACTAATGATAATTTACTAAGCAAAAGAGGTCAACTTATTCATCGATTAATTGGGTGGCAGCTAGTCAATTATGAAAACTCTCAGTATGTTAAGCATATCCAGTGTCAATATGACGCCAGGCAGTGCAGGCAGACAGTGGGCACTTATAGCAATGTTAGTGTGTGTAGAGAACATGCTTCCATATGTTTAAGCGACTTTTAACAGTGAAGTATTGAGAGCCGATGATGGCGAAGTGAGGTAAGTATGGTACAGCTTTGTAATTCAAGGGCTGGGGAAACGGGAGACCCTCGAGATAACCCACCGACCAGTGGCATCTTCCGCCACGATTCCCACTCGTGACAATCCGGGAGAGTCCCTACCGGGATTCGAACCTGTTTCGCCTAGATTGGGGGCGAGTAGTCTAGCCACTACCCCACCACGGCCTCCAACCATGCCATAAAGAAAACCTGCTTTCATTTATGTATAATGGTTCACATTAATATTCGGCCACCGACGATTTTCGCAGTTTCATGACCTTATGTTACATTAGAAATGAAGATAAACATAAAACATATTGCACAATCATGATTGTGTACTTTAAATGCAATGGAACAGTAGTCAATACCTGAAATCAGCAGTGCAAGTAAATGAAACACAATATTTTGTTCTCGCGTGCCGCAAAAGTACGCCACTGTAATATGTGGCCAGTTGTGGTGGACACGTGGTATAGACATATGCACATTGTGTTCGCACATCGAGACGTTCCCTGCACGCTGTCTGCACTGAGAGGTTGTACTTGGTAGGCTGTGTCAGGCAGACAGGCAGGTGTGACATAAGGGCGACTATTCAACGTTTAAACAGTGGCTGCTGGTTATTTTCCTTCATGCAAAGAAGAAATCTCAACCCGAAATTGCGGCGCACTTGAATCTGCTGATGTCCACTGTAGGAGACATCATAACAAGGTTTGAGAAGGAAGACAGAATAGATTCAATACCCCAAAAAGGACAGCAAAACAAACCAAGCGAGAGAGATCTAGTAATCAAGAAAATAAATAAAGATCCGGTAATTGGTGCTTTCAAACTTACTACGCAGGTACTCAATGAATGTAGAAAGAACGTCCATTTATAAACCATACGACGAGTTATCAGCAGAGCTAGATACACTGTGGGGGCACCTGGGAAGAAGCCTTTTATTTATGACGTGGACAGAAGAAAACGATCTAAGTTCGCAAAAGACCACGCTGACAAAATTGAAAGCTGGTAGGATGATGTGATTTTTGCTGATAATGAGGAGTTAAAAAGTGGGAACTTATAACCTACTGTGGAACACGGTGGAGGTAGTATCATGATCTGGTGCTGTATATCTTCAGTGAGTCATTGTATGTAGACGTTTCTCATGGTGTAAGAAGCTCCGACTACGCTGCGGTTGTGACAAGAGTGTTGGCAGCCGTGTAGCGGGCAGCAGTCCATGACTGAAATAACCAGCCGGCGCGTGGCGCTCTGGACATACGGCAGGCGACAGATCGGTCCACGTGACGCTAGCCCTTCCAGGGTCCAACTGCCCGTGGGGACATCGCCCCACGCCGCGGACTCTACACTTCGCACCAGCCCCAGCCCCAGCCGGGCCTACTTTCAACCACCTGCCCCCATTTGATTTCTAATTAAGGCGCAAAGAGTCTCTGCACTTTACTATTTTATTTGTAAATACATCTGCTACAGTCTGTTCGCCGCTGTAACTCCACACTTTATGAAACAAGCCTTAGAGAAATCACTTAAAGTACTGTATGTCATGCTTTATTCATAACTAAATATAAATATATCATGTATCACAATCGTTTTATAAGTTTTTTTAACATATAACTATCTTATTTATTATTTAATGATCTTTCACTTATATTTTATTTATAAATGTTAATGTTTCATTTAAAATCGGTATGAGTGAAATCAGAGTTTATTTTTACATGAGGCGGATGAGTATTTTTACATGAGGAGGATGAATAACATGAAAGTAGAACATTAGCAGGAGCTTCAGACAAGTTGCTGGGCCCAACAATGCGTGGTCTAGGACGATAAATATCTGGATCAACACTGTACAAACTGTAATTTATTTTACAGTAAAAATTATTCTAAAATACTTTTCCATGCATTCCACGGATGATTTTCTTTATTTTGCCCGTTTACGTTTATAATGAAACTCTATCTGCATTACTCAAAAACTTATGTCCATTTTGCTTCTCATTGCAAGGTTACGACTTGTAGATAGCAGGGGTAGCTACTGTCAAAGTAATAGCCTGGCTACCAACACATATGTTTCTTGCCCCCCCCCCCCTTTTCCCGTCGCAATTTGGTAAGTGTGATGTGTGTACCTCCATCTTCTATACTGCTCACAAAAAGTTTAGCACAGACTCCAAGATGTTATATCGAATAAAAGTATTATAAATGTCATGTTGTGCTCCAAATAGCACAAAAAACGGAGGGGATGGGTGATAAACGCAATACTCGCTTTCATCATCCCAATAGGAAACAAACAAAAGGCATAAACTGAAAAACTACTTAATCAAAGGAAACTCAACAGTTTCAATAACAACAGAACTGGTCTTCTCAGATGCACTGAAAACGTCGATAACGTGTAAGTGTTTCCTGAGGAAAATTGTCCCATTCCTTGACTGCGGCTGTTTTTAAGGCTGGAGGTTGAACCTACTGTGTTTTTGCACTACGCATGTCGCTGGAGGGGATTACAATGTATACATGATTCACACAACGTAGGAACGATCAATTCCTACTAGATACGTACATATTACATATTCGTTGGCGAATGGGGAATATCCTAAACTTTTTGCGAGCAGTATAATTCGTGCTGCCAAGTGCATTAAGCCTCAGTTCCTCCGCCCCTATGTTCGTCTATCAAATGTTTCCTCTGGTCGACCTCCATGTGCACAGTAGCTAAGACACGATGTCGCTGTATTTCTGCCGGTAGAAGCTTCTACAAATCATTTCATTAATACGTTGTATTACTTCAGCATTTTCATTATTTTCATGCACTACGCACTTGTATGGATGAACTACGCTGTTTTAGAATGTATGTGCACTTTTTATTATAATGTTTTGTTCAAATATGTTGTAATAGCCTATGTTTAAGCTGAATTCATAATTTCATACTTATGTAATCGAGCTTGTGGCGATGAGTTGTCTGTATGTGTTACCAAATACATGCTGGACGTGAGTCAAAGTTGTGTTTAAGATCTGACTTCCTGTCTCGTCTGGAGCTGCAGCAGGGCCACCTAGACTGATCCAGAACCACCCCGTTCCCTCTACTTACTACTCCCTGGGTAGAGTGCGAGCTGGTCGTCAGGGTAATGGGGCTAGCTGTTTGAACACAGGTCTTGTTTACAATGTCTCAGTTAACAAAATTATTACTTGTGTTCGTATAACAACTCTGTTACAGAATATTGCAACAGGAAAATGCATACTTGGAAAAAATAACATTGTTGTTGTTCATTTGAACACCCGCTCAGTAAGCACTTTTTTAAAAAAGCCAATGAAAAACATCCCTTCTCGTAGTTTCATGTATTGTATAGAAGAACTGATTGGAATATTTACAGTACAGTTCGTAGTTAATTGCAATATGTAGTGTCACAACTTAATGTCATGTTTAAGTTATAGTCTAAATGGTGTTCACCAAAATACGTATGTTTAATGACCCGTTCGGTCGAAAATTGATTTCTGAGCTCAAGTGTTCCAACCACATAATCATTGACCTTTATAGACAAACTGGCGTAGAAACATCAATTACTCAGACTCGCTGTGTATGCACAGTAACAGTGATAAGTCTCATGCATACTGTACGTTGGACAGTGACGCCGTGCTGTGTACGTAGAGTAACAGTGATAAGTATCACGCATACTGTATGTTGGGTACTGAGGCCTTGCTATGAAGGTACAATGGCAGTCATAAGTATCACGCATACTGTATGTTGGGTTGGGCACTGATGCCTATCTATGGAGGTACAGAAAAGTGATAAGTATCATGCATACTGTATGTTGGGCACTGAAGACGTGTTGCGTATGTGCAGTAAAGTGATAAGTATCACGCATACTGTATGTTTGGCAGTGACGCCTTGCTGTGTATGTACAATAACAGTGATAAGTATCACGCTAAATGTATGCTGGAATTGACACCCTGCTGTGTAGATAGAGAAACAGTGATAAATATCACGCATACTGTATGTTGGGCAGTGACGCCTTGCTGTTTAGGTACTGTAACAGTGATAAATATCACCCTAACTGTATGTTGGGCACTGACGCCTTGCTGTGGAGGTACAGTTTCAATGATAAGGCGCATACTGTATGTTGGACACTGAGACCTTTCTATGTATCACGCATACTGTTTGTTGGAAAGTGACACATTGTTGTTGGTACAGTATCATTGATAAGAATCACCCATACTGTATGTTTGGCACTGATACCTTGCTGTGTAGGTAGAGTAACAGAGGTAAGTATCACACATACTGTATGTTGGGCAGTGACGCCTTGCTATGTAGGTACAATACCAGTGATAAGTATCACACATACTGTATGTTGGGCACTGACGCCTTGCTGTGGAGGTACAGTTTCAATGATAAGGCGCATACTGTATGTTGGACACTGAGACCTTTCTATGTATCACGCATACTGTTTGTTGGAAAGTGACACATTGTTGTTGGTACAGTATCATTGATAAGAATCACCAATACTGTATGTTTGGCACTGATACCTTGCTGTGTAGGTAGAGTAACAGTGGTAAGTATAATAAATAATTTATGTTTGGCACTGACGCCTTGCTGTGTAGGTACAGTAACAGTGATAAGTATCACACATACTGTATGTTGGGCTCTGATGCCTTGCTCTGTAGGTCAATTAACGGGTATAAGTATCACGAATACTGTATGTTGGCCACTGACGCCTTGCTGTGTAGACACAGTACGAGTGATAAGTATCACGAATACTGTATATTGCGCACTGACGCCCTGCTGTGTAGGTACAATAACAGTGTTAAATATCGCCATACTGTATGTTAGACACTGACGCCTTGCTGTGTAGGTACAGTAACCGTGATAAGTATCTGGCATACTGTATATTGGGCAGTGACGCCTTGCTGTGTATGTACAGTAACAGTGATAATTATCATGCATTCTCTATGTTGGGCACTGGCACCTTGCTATGTATGTACAGTAACAGTGATAAATATCATGCATAATGTATTTGGGTCACTGACACCCTTGTGTGTAGTTACAGTATCAGTGATAAGTATCACACATACTCTATTTTGGGCACTGATCCCTTGCTGTGTACGTACAGTAACAGTGATAAGTATCTCGCTTACTGTATGTTGGGCACTGACGCCTTGCTCTGTAGACACAGTACGCGTGATAAGTATCACGAATACTGTATATTGCGCTCTGACGCCCTGCTGTGTAGGTACAGTAAAAGTGTTAAGTATCACCAATACTCTATGTTGGGCAGGTGCGCCTTGCTGCATAGATATAGTAACAGTGATAAGTATCACACATACTCTACGTTTGGCAGTGACGCCTTGCTGTGTAGGTACAGTAACAGTGATAAGTATCACACATTCTGTATGTTGGGCATTGACGCCTTGCTGTGTATGTACAGTTACAGTGATATGTATCACACATTCTGTATGTTGGGCATTGACGCCTTGCTGTGTATGTACAGTTACAGTGATATGTATCATGTGTACTCTTTGTTACGTGTCAAGGAGTATGTGAATGATCACTGAGAGAGTATGACTGTAATCTGCTCACCTGTCCGTATGTCACCACCACTGGAGACCCTGTGCTAACTTGGAGTGTTTCGCTACACATCACTGCCATATAACTAACTACATGACTCCTATTTCTGATTTCGTTGGCTACTGGAAACCTGATTCCTTTATTTTCTTTTGTGACAGCTTTACTGGAGTGGTTGCTCAACAATTAAGCTTCACTATTGGCTGAAAACTTCCTTCCGATCTGCCGTACAAATTGCCAGCAAATAGGAGGAGTTAAACAAGTGTGCAGTATCTTGGAATGCAGTCTGTATACACAATATAACGCGAATTCTGCTCGTTCTTACTCATCTGTAGTGGGCATTAGACATATGTTCGTATTACAGTCTGTACTTGTCTGTGTGAGCGTGCGCAATGGGCGAAAAGACAGTAACACAGCGGTCTCTCTCAAGTGTTTCACTGACTATCATAAAATATGTGTACATTCGCTGGTGTATGAGTCATAGAATATGTACAACTGATGGATTTTGAAGGTGTTCGTCCATAGTTGTGTCACCAGGATCTATCCTAAATGTAAAGAGTGTTAGGAAATATCCCATTATTATGGCTTCGCCCTTCAACCATCACATCGCTAAACTGTTTTCCCCCATAAAGCTAATTGTCTACCTCAGAAAATTAGAGTATTTATCACTGATAGCAACTTTTCCCAATGATGTGCAATTTGCTTACAACATTCCGCCATGTTTACGTAGCCAGCAGTGCATGCATTCTTCCCACTTTCCTTACTTAACAAATGTTAATGAGATGTGATGTGTGTGATGTGTTGCAGCTCCAAGCGAGGCCTGGACCTGGGGCTGAGCCGGGGATTCTCCGGTTCTCAGGCTGCCAAGCACCTCATGGGATTGGCTGCCGCCAACTACGCGGGGGGCCCCGGCCGCAGGAGGAGGGACCTCGCCTAGGTCCGCTCCCTTTCGTAGCCTCTCTGTACATGCGCCAATAAATTAGCGAGGCAGTGACCTCCCACCACGACTCTGTGTTTCACTCCACAACTCCCCTTTCCGCATGGCCGCCCATTACTCAGCACGGAGCGTCTCCAGGCCAGCGCTCTTCACTTTACCTGCTTCTGTCTCCTCGCAGGACTCGACTTCTACAACATGCTGAACATACTGCGCCATTATGTGTTGCTAAATGGTTCTCTTCTTGTACAATACATATGCACTACAACTTTAAATACTTTCACATTAATGGTGAATTCCAATAACTGTACTGTCATGCTCTGTTATCTACTGATGGAATGCTGTGTTTTCTTGTGTTTGCACTCGGTAAAGGGATTTTTCATGTTCCATTTAATAACTGCTGAGAAAAAAGTTTGCTTATAGTGACAACATTTTGCCACAAACTACGGAATCGGTGTAGCTATTTTAGAGGAATCATTGCTGGCAAACAGCCTCTAGTTTCGGATAGTCGCATGTTAGTTACACTATTCTTGTTTGCAGAGTGCACTCAGTACAGTCAATTGGAAAATGCCATTACCTTCTCACTTCGAATACATGCAATTCGACAGTGTGATGTATACAGAAAGTCAGCACATGAAGATTGACCTTACACTCTGTACTCAGCTAATATTGCATACTCTGTTACTATCTTCATTACTTCCAGTCTCTACAAATAAAGTTTTGACCTTTCAAGTTCTATTTTACAATTCCTTCCATTTGATTCAACTTGTATGGAAGGTCCCTAACGAATTTGTATTTGCTTTGAGGCAGTCAATCTTATCAATGCATTTATTACTACCAAACTGTGTTGATAAGTGCTAATACAATTTAATGCAGATAGAAAAATGTGCTGTGTTATAGATACTGTTTCAGATGTTTGTGTACTTGAAATACTTATATGTTGGTGAAGCAGAACTTTCTGAGAGTTGAAACAAAACGACGCTACAATATGGAGGAACTGTTAACTTAGAACATGTAAAATCTAAGTGAAGGATTTGAGCGCTACAAGATTCCTTTGGGTTGAAATAGGGTTTCTTATTTTGTACCTAATAAAAGTAATAAAATGCCGATCTCTTCTTCCTAAACATTTATAACAAATTAATGTGTTTATAAGTAAAGGTGTAAGGGTTTCCCTGAAACCTTAAATATATATAATATGAACAAATCGATTACACTCACCAGTCCAAATTACAGCACCACCTTTGACTGTGCAGCCACCTTCAACAGCAATCCACTGTATGAAGGTGAATTTATAGTACAGTACAGCGCCACATTTGACTGTGCAGCCACCTTCAACAGCAATCCACTGTATGAAGGTGAATTTATAGTACAGTACAGCGCCACCTTAGACTGTGCAACCACCTTCAACAGCAGGCCACTACATGAAGGACACTTTCTAGTAAAGTACAGCACCATGTTTGACTGTACAAACACCTTCAACAGCAGACCACTGCATGGAGGAGATCTTCTATTACAGTACAACACCACCTTAGACTGTGCAACCACCTTCAACAGCAGGCCACTGCATGAAGGACACTTTCTAGTAAAGTACAGCACCATGTTTGACTGTACAAACACCTTCAACAGCAGGCTACTGCATGAAGGAAAATTTATAGTACAGTACAGTACCACCTCTGACTGTGCAACCACCTTCAACAGCAAACCACTTCATGAAGGAGATGTTCTATTACAGTACAGTACCACGTTTTACTGTGCAACCACCTTCAACAAAAGACAATCGTGTGCAACAGATTTTCTAGTACACTACAGCCCCGCATCTAACTGTGCAGCCACCTCCAACAGCAATCCAGTGCATGAAGGAGACTTTCTAGTAAAGTACATTTGACTGTGAAACCACCTTTAACAGCAGACCACCGGATGAATGAGAATTTATACTACAGTACAGCACCACCGTCGATTGTGGAACGACCTTCAACAGCAGACCACCACACGAAGGAGACTTTCTAGTATAGTACAAAAGCGAAATTAATAGAAAAAATATTACCAAGCATTGTAGTTGTATGCCTATTTCAAACCTTTCTGAAGAATTTACAATCACATTAGGACCAAGCACATTATTTCTTATTGCAGTGCCAACTAATGCAGTAGGTAGGTACTTTCTCAATGGTAGGTGTCACATTACTTAAAAATTATTTTTTGTAACTTTGTCTAACCAAATATACAAATCTTGATTCTTCTATAAGCTCAATGCACTTTATCTCTATAAATTCCGATTCACGCAGTGCTGCCTCAGATATTTATCTTAGTTGGGAGTTATTCTCATGGTAGGTGCTTGTTTACATCACATGCTGATTACTAGCTAATCTCGGGGCCATTAATAAAGACCAGGAAATTCTTTAATTTATCATATTGTTGGTATGAATTGTTGTGTTTCATTTTCGTACTTGGGATTGGCAAACTTGCTGGTAATGACTGAAAACTCCACCTGGCAAATAATGTCCCAATCGTCGTAAAGACGAAAGGGGCACAAAATGCGGCATTGGTACACACAGGATTACTGTCAGTCTGGTCTGCGAGGACATGAGCTTATCTACATAATGGTCTTCTGGTGGTCTGTGTATCTCAGCACCTGCCGGCCTTCACGACAAGACTTTCTTGCGACTGAACACAGTCGGCATATTGTAGAATTGCAACTTATTCTTCACTAGAGATATGCCCAGTGGAGCAGTTAGTGTTTGTGGGTCAGTGAGCCAGAGGTTATAAATGCCCACTGGGGCTCAAGTGTCTGCGAGTCAGTGAGGCAGAAGTAACATAAGCCCAGTGGTGCAGAACTGTCTGCTAGTCATTGAAGCAGAAGCAACATATGCGCAGTAGGGCAGAAGTGTCTGCGGGTCAGTGAGGCAGAAGAAATATATGTCCAGTGGGGCAGAATTGCCTACGAGTCAGTGAGGCAGAAGTAATACATGTCCAGTGGGGCAGAAGTAATACATGTCCAGTGGGGCAGAAGTGTCTACGAGTCGGTGAGGCAGAAGTAACATATGCCCAGTGGGGCAGAAGTGTCTGCAGGTCAGTGAGGCAGAAGTAATACATGTCCAGTGGGGCAGAATTGCCTACGAATCAGTGAGGCAGAAGTAATACATGTCCAGTGGGGCAGAACTAATACATGTCCAGTGGGGCAGAAGTGTCTGCGGGTCAGTGAGGCAGAAGTAATACATGTCCAGTGGGGCAGAAGTAATACATATCCAGTGGGGCAGAAGTGTCTACGAGTCGGTGAGGCAGAAGTAATATATGTCCAGTGGGGCAGAAGTGTATGCGGGTCAGTGAGGCAGAAGTAATGCATGTCCAGTGGGGCAGAAGTATCTATGAGTTATTGAGTGAGAAAAAACATATGCCCAGTGGGGCAGAAGTGTCTGCAGGTCAGTGAGGCAAAAGTAATGCATGCCCAGTGGGGCAGAAGTGTCTACGAGTCATTGAGTCAGAAATAACATATGCCCAGTGGTGCAGAAGTGTCTGCGAGTCATTGAGGCAGAAGCAACATATGCACAGTGGGACAGAAGTGTCTGCGGGTCAGTGAGGCAGAAGTAATACATGTCCAGTGGGGCAGAAGTGTCTACGAGTCAGTGATGCAGAAGTAATACATGGCCAGTGTGGTAGAAGTGTCTACGAGTCATTGAGTCAGAAGTAACATATACACAGTGGGGTATAAGTGTCTACGAGTCATTGAGGCAGAAATAAAATAGACCAGTGGGGCAGAAGAAACAACAAATAAACAAATAATAATTGTCTTATAGACTGTTCACGGTAAAGTGAGCACTTTTGAGGCCTAGTTACTTTTCCTTCTAGCCAGTATTTATCCTTAAACCACCAGTAAAGTTTCTTGTTAAAGGAGCACACATTCACCTTCCAATACCCTGAAGAATATATCGACAGGGATGGAGCAGTTGTGATGGAATGAAGCTGGAGAAAGTGGGAATACCCAAAAAAAATTCCTTTGCTGTAGTAGTGAACGAATTTCATACTGTAACAAATTCTAGCCCATATAGAAAAAGTAATACCTCCTAGTTGTTACCGAATTCGTCTTAAAGCTACCACAGAAAATTTTCATAGCAATTATTAACGAAGAATTCCTAGTAAAAGAGTATCTGCTGTGATGAATCATAATAGAATGTATGTAATCATGCTCCAGAAAGCATGTTGTCAAAAGCATAGTTTACTAGTACAATATAACAGGTGTTCGTCCTGTCTGTGCTGCAGTTCGGAAGGCTCGCGCATCAGAACATATTTACATAAATATATCTGAGACATGATAGTCTGGCACAGGCATCTCCAGCTAACACATTTTCCCAAGTACGAACCCCAGGATGATGAATTAGTGCACCCTTGGTGCTCTTACGCATCTCTGCATTCTTGATGAGTTTAGACCAGTATACTTCCTCACCTCTATTGTCTGTCCAAGAAAATGCAAGAGCTGTTCTTCCACTCACTACATCGACTTATAATTGAAATGGCCCAATAAGATCTCCTCCAGCATGCAGAATTTCAACTATTGTCACCCAGTGGCGTGCCACTTGGTACCCGGGGCGAACTCCAGGTGTGCCATGGGCCGTCATGGCCCATCCCTAACAATTCATTGCTTATTATTCCTCGCAATTTCAAAATTCATTATTATACATCTAAATTAGAAATATTTATTTTTATAGACCTATTTTACCATTATGCTAGTTTACTATGGAATAAAATTTTAGTGTAGGGCCTATTGTTTTGTAAGAAATTTACAATATATTATACAAATAAAACACGAACAGACTGTATGAATAACTGAATTATCCCACCTTTTCTTATGATTTATGAAGAGTCTGTGCTACATATACACTATCTACCAAAAAGTAATTGGGCACCTGTCTACAATGTTTGCTCGGTGGTTGTCACCCTGTTAGAATCTCGTAGGTCCACCTCTTGCGGCTATAACAGCAGCCACCCTGTCTGGAATACTCTCTACGAGTGTTTGCAAGAAATCCACGGGGATTCGTCGCCATTCCTCTTGCAACCATTCCATGAGTTGAGCAATGGATTTTGGCCGCGCCTGACGAGCACTCACCCGGCGATCCAATTCGTCCCAAAGATGTTCTATAGGGTTGAGGTCCGGGTCTCTGGGCGGGCCAGTCCAATCGGCGAACATTGTTGTCGGCGTACCACTGCATAGTAGCCCTTGAAACTTGGCACCTGGCATTGTCATCCTGGAAGTAACACGGGTCCATTCCGCAAAAATGCCACAATGTTGGGAGCATTTCACTATCCAGAATGTTACAATAGGCCTCTGTGTTCATGCTACCACGGACACGGACCAGCGGTCCTACGCCGAAGGCCGTGAAACACAAGTCAACTGACGTATTGAATTGACTATCTCCACGGGTGCACAATTACTTTCTGGTAGATAGTGTATTAATAGAAATCAATATTTTAGGTATAAAATGAATGTTCAAAAATGGCTAAGATATTATTCATTTTAAAAATAAGGAAAAAATTACTACAAACAGTGGGTAGCAATTTCGTTTTTAAATACTATTAGAAAAATATAAAAAATTCCAAAAATATTTTTGCGAGCCTTGACTTCTGCAAACTTGTTGATAACATCATCAAAATTAATTTGTTTGGTTACTTCATATTCAATCGACATTAGAGCGAGGCTTGACAATATTGTCTGAGTCATTGTGGAACGAAGGTAATTTTGTATAAGTTTTAGTTTTGATAAACTTTTTCACGAGAAGCCACAGAGATACATGTGGTCAAAAAATCCTAAATGCTAGTGACAAGTTTGGTACAGATTCTGAAAAGTAAAAATCGGCAATAAACAGTAAAATAAATTCAAAGCTGTCCAGTTTTTATATTCTTCTTTTGTGACTTCAGCTGCTTGTAGATTTCTCCTCAGTCGACTAGTCTCAGTTACAATTTCTTCAATTGATGTTGAGAATTCGTCTAATGTTTGGGAAATGTTTAGAAGTAATTCTTCAATTTTTTACTTTGATGCATCAGTCAAGTTGTCTGTCTGAATAGCAGAGAACACTTATAAAACTGTCTGCTATATCTTTATTGGTCTCGTGCATACGCTGATGTGGCGGCCTAACGGGAATCGATAGATGACTCACCACGAGCTTGCTGTTAACACTTAAACAGCACACATCGACTCACATCTGGCCGGCAGTTATAAACTGTTAATCCTTAAAATGAGGAAATGTGTAATTTTCCGAGCCAGTGGTATAGCCAGTGGTATAGCTCAACACTGTAAAAAACTATCGTAAAAAAATATTACACATTCTATAAGCAGTATATTCTATGTTTAGGTACGAAAATTGCTTAGATGGCACCATTTTTCACCTTGAAATCCAAATTTTTCCGGGGGAGGACCCTCGGAGTCCCAGACCCCCGCCAAGATCGGTATGTAGTCTTCTCTCCCCCCCCCCCCGGAAAATCAACACGTGTGTTGCACTCCCCCTCCCCCCTCCCATAATGGAAATCCTGGCTACGCCACTGGTCCCAGCCAAGTCCCGAGGTACTACTGTATTTGTTTCCTTTGTTTGATACTTGTACACAAACAGTGGCGTCTCGTTAGGGCACACAAGGGAAGCACTGCTTACCCTGACAGTTTCCATTCTACTCGGGAAACAACACTGTACATTATAAGAAAACAACTCGTTGGCTAACAAAACCAAGATGTATGGAAGCACTGTAAGAAATGCTTTCAGCAGGTAGGCAGTCGCAATGGTTTCCTGGCCGACGGAGGAGTGGCAGGGTAGGAAGACCTACCGGGGAGGGGCGGGGGCTTATGGATGTGTCAACCTGTGTTAGAAGCTACGATGGTAGTGCTTTCTTCACCGAACTGAAGCGGACATAGCCGAAGCTGGCCTAGCCGCAGGCAGTTGGCGTCGTGTAGTTTACAGTAACTAGATCGATGCGTGGGCAAGTTCGTGAGCACAACACTAATCGTATTGTTTTTATTTAATCTAGTTTTGGTGCTGAGAATGTTATACATATTCATGTCCGATGTCTACCCTATATAAAAATTATAAAATTACCATGCGAGACTGAGAACTGAGTAGATAGAATGAGTGCAACAGAAACATGTGGATGTAAGTGTGGTGTGTGTGGATTACGAGTAGAGCATTTTTCCAGCAGTGCTTTCACTTTGCAGGAAAGATGTGACATCATAAAAGAGGGTAGGCCGACACCTGAACTTACGATCACGACAACATGCAAGAAAGGTAATTTTGTACGTCATTTCCAAAAAAATGTTTATCACAAACACTCGTGGTTAGACAGATGCAACAGCCTAAACAAACTGTTTTACTGGCCATGTTTATTATTTTCAAAGCATGTTAACACACAGACTGAGACTGGGGTATTGTGACCTTAACTATATGTGCAATGCTGTTCAAAAACAGGAGCGTCCTGATGTTCACATAAATTCATTTTTGTCTCTTAAAGAATTTGGTAAAAATAGAGTTGACTGCTTTCCATCTTTACACAAACGAATAGTCATTTTTCCTGTCTACACTTCTGTACAAACAAAAGTGCTCCATATGTAAATACCTCACTGTCGATGAGTATTAAAATAATATTGATTTTGAGTGTACAAGGTTCTGGGTTTGATGAAGGTATCTTTGTAATATTTTTCACTCTGGCAAATTTTATGTTAACAACCATTAATATTTTTACAAGCGGTGTATTTTATATTTAGGTACGAAAATGTTTAAATGGCACCATTTTGCACCTTGAAATACAAATTTCCCCGGGAGAGGGCCCTCGGACCCCCCTCCCCCTTTATTGGGGAGATCAATGCCACTACTGCCTCCTGCACACAGTAACACAGTAGCTTGCCCATGAAATTATAGTATGCATCGCCTCTGTACACATAGGAAACAATGTAACAACGATGCATAGACGAAGTAGATTGAAAGTAAACACTTCAGCAGTTCAGTTCACTTCAATAATTAGGGGAGACCAGGACTAGTTGGTACACTTCTAACATTTCTATTTCTTAAATATTTTAAAGAGTAGTTTTTTTAACCTAGCACCATAGTGTTAAAGTACCAGTCTTTGGCAAGCATATTTAGCTGTTACGAGGACGTACCTGTATACTGTAGTCTTTGAAGAGCCTATAACTAGAGTAAGGCAAACTATGCCAAGTTACTCCATGGCCGTTGGGGCAAGTTGACAATACCCATATGGGTAATTTGGCACACACTGAAAACCAAACGAAATTGTAACAAAAATAAAATCAAATGTTCAGATAACATAACTTAATTAATTTAACATTATGTTTTATATAATTAGAAATATGGTTTTACAACAAATTTTACGGAATGTACTAGGCTTAATAAAGATAATAGGAAGTGTCATTAGAAAAATAAATGAGAATTAAAACCAATTTTCCAATCGTTCAATTCCGTAAGTTGTGAATAATTCCTCATATATTTAAGCTTACTGGAGGTCATCACTTGAGTCACAGTTGTCACAAATATAACATAATGTGTCTCCTTCAGTGCACGCTTCATGGACCCACATTTTGCACCAAGTGCATGCACCCATTTTTCCCCAGGCCTGCTATTAGAAAAGCTTCGTGGCATACCAAACAGAAACATTCATCATCTGTGTAATATCATCTTCATCTAGTTTTCCTTTGGGAATTATTTCGCTTTTTTCCTTCTGTGGGAATAACATTTTCTTAATGCTCTCTTTTTCTTTGGATGATCTTTTTATTCCTTTCTGTCTTCTGTTTTCTTCTTTATTTACATATTCTTCTTTTTTGAAGCATCTCTATCATCCCGAAATGCCTTCATGTTGGGGGAGTCAGTCTAAATTTGTGTGGTGCCCTTTTTTTTTAACCCCTCTTGTTACTTTGTTTTCGGGCCGCAGCCTTCTTGAATGGCCATACATCTTCAGGTGTCAAGGATTGCCGTACATCTTCAGGTGTCAAGGATTGCTGGGCCTTTGAGAGATCTCGAAGTTAATGTGCCGTTACTCTGTTCTGAAGCACCTGAAGAGTCTGGGATTCTGTTTTCTTCATTAGAATCAGAGGAAGGGGGCACTAGATCTTTTAAGCATGCAGATTCTCGCTGGTCTTTTTCAGGAATTAGGCCTATAGGCCTAAACCTACAGTTTGGTTCAAGCTCATCAGATCTTTCTTCATTTAATGAAGATTGGACAGAACTTTCAATATTCAGCCTAGATTCCGCTTCTGATTAGACCTATCTGTGGTATAAGCCGGCATATAATCCTGATCTGTGAAAATGTTCACATTAAGTGGAGATATTCCTGTTTTTTGGAAATCAGATTTTATATTGTTTGGCGTAGAAGCAAGAGGAAAAGCGACATTGACAATGGGGAATGTTTGATCAGGGTGGTAAGTCATCCATGCACCGCAGGCATTCTAGCTGAAGACGAGTTAGAATGTTCTGTAGACTGTCAAAAAACTTTTCAGTGTTACTAGGATTAAAGCTTGTCATGTGGGCTTCACTAGTTGCTTCGGGTTTTCTAATGGATAGCATTGACCATCTTTTGAGGAAGCTGGTGAACCAATCCACCCATGCTGTTTCCCTATCACACCAAGACTGTGGTATATTTAACCCAACAGCTTTTCCATACTGGTAGGCGAGTTTTCTTACTTCTCTTGGAGACAAACCATAGTAAATATCAGAAGCTTTCTTTAGATATTCAGTCAACAGCATCTCGTGCTCATCCGTGAAGATCTGGAAAACCACAACTATATTGCTATAATTGGTCAAAGTACATCTAAAATTAATACACATTAAAATTTAACTAGGTCAGGTGTATTGCTTACTTTGAAACATTCAAATATAAAAATCGACATCAAAATTAAAGGCAATAGAAACAGAACTAATCAAATTGGTCTAGAAATAACATTAATTGAACCAACCTGTCTAGGTTTTTATATCCAAAAGCTGGTAGCACTGTTGGAGGAACATATGTCTGCGAGATATCAGATTTTTCATTTAGTGATGCTTGATTTGTTTTAACGATGTGACAATAACGGGCCAAGCTTCTAAAAGGTATATCAAAGTCCCTCGCAGCCTGATGAATTGAATGGCCCTCGACCACAACTGCATTTATATCATTTTTAATTACATCTTGGTGACTATTCCCTCTCTGGGTTTTTCTTCTGTAATTACGCACGATATCTGCAACGATTAGAACATAAAGAATGGTGAGATTATCTAAAATGACATTAACAATTAGTGGGGACAAGTTAACACACTGTGCCAACAAACCCTCGTCAAAGTGTGCCAACTAGACCCCACCAGTGTTTTCCAACAACATGGCCGCCATTACCTACAATATGTTTTCCATAGCATCAAATCACATACAAAATGTTTAAATGATTCATGCGTCTTAAGAGGCTATAATACCTAACTTGTAATAACTTCATTAAATAGCACAAATAAGGTAAACACTGAAATACTGAAACATTACTCACCAGGTCAAAAGAGACATAAATGTAAAAAACTATTCCGTTTGTATGGCGAATGCTCTGAAACTACCGTGGCTGGTCCACAGGCGAAGGAAGAGTGCGATATGTTAATAGTGGCTCGTTCTAGCGGACGACTGTGCAACCATGTAGACTGTGCCAACTTGCCCCTGTAGCCAACTAGCCTCGGTCTCCCCTAACCTGTCCACAATTTTGCTGCAAAATTCACAAATTGTCACAAAGTTACAAAAACAACATTATGTTGATTGATTTGGCGACTGGCAAGCATACAGCACAGATAATTTGTTAACCTAATATATATATATATATACTAAACTGTCCTTTACAATTCTGTGCAGTGCCCCTGAGGTTCGCTGTCAATAGTTCTGGCTAAGAGGGGGGAGAGGAAGCCAATAAAGTGCGGGAGGGAGGGTTCTCCAAGCCCAATGGCCGCACCTACCTTTTCCTAAACCAACACACCCCCCCCCCCCCCTGAAGTAAGAAATATTCCGTGCATTGTACAACTGGGCAATAAGTTGTTGTAGAACTCACCTATTTAAGCACACTGTAATGTGCTGGAAACGAACTGATTTGTTTTAAATAACCAAGGTATTATCGTATTTCGTGAGCACTTTATTAATGCGGAATTAATTTTTAACGACTAATACATATCCCATTATCTTATTATTATTTTTTTTAGTTTCACAAATCCTACGTGCGTGCAAATGTATCTTTTATTTGACAAGGCTACGCCCCCTACAAAGTGGTACCCGGGCAACCCCCCCTTTATCAGCCACTGTTGTCACCAGAGTTTAGCCTCAAGCAATCAGTCACCAAAGAAAACCTTCGATGGAGGTTAAATATCATCCTGTGCTCCTACTAAATTGTCCATGTAATCAGTGGGTTTTCTGCAAGAATGCCCATCACAATGACCAAAAAAATTCTTCATACTGAAATTCTGCCTTTGGACCCCGTGGCATTAGTGATCAGTAGTCCAATTGCATGCCTAGGGATTGAACCAAGATGATAGCTATCTGCCATAGCCAACATGGCAGACACATCTGCCCCCAGCAGTGTAAGATGAGGAGGTGTCTGGCATAGAACTATTTTGCTTAACTATAGGTGTAGTGCATTTCGAAGTACAATTCGAGGAGCCAGAGAGTTGTCTTGCGGAAATATGTGCAGAACGCTACTTCATATAGATATTATGTAGTCTCATGTGGGTGATCACATTCGGTTACTATAGGTAATTGCTCTACCACGACACCTTATGCACATAGATTGATACTTCCCAACTTTAAGTACACCATGAAATACAGGTGTATTCTCTAATAAATCATATACAAGGAGGGTTATTGTGTCATTGAGTTAACTCGTAAATATACATGCTAATATGGGTATTCGTCCTATCAAACTCCCAGATTGTTACTTGTGCAGTACAACTTTAAACACCATTCACACAGCATACACAAACTGAACTTTCAATGCTGAGAACACAGTCTGCTTTAAATGTGCTCATATTGTGCTCGCCCCGAGACAGTAATACTCTACAGGCATCTCCGAGAAAAACTACAATCACATAGGGTGGCGTGTGACCAAAATCACCCAGAAAGCGAATGAATGCTACAAAAGAGATAACAGGGCCGCTGTGAAATATATTTCAATGCTGTACGAGCGAGTGTTCCTAAAATTCGATCTGTAGCAATGGGGATGTCATATAGCTCAACCTTAGTAGTGAAAACCTGGAGTATAATGACTCTACATGAAAATAATTATATATAATTAAACTAAACTGGGCTAGCTACATAGCCCATTTTTCAATGTACTAGTCCAAAATAATGATCACGAATTTTGTTAGTTAATGTTTGCTTCATTCGCAATAGTTTTTCGTGTAGCCCATTTTTATGTAAATGCGCAGTGTAAAAAGAAATAAATAAGGTAAACAGTGCTGTGCCAATTTCAATTTTTTTTTTTTTTTGTTTTCTTAATTGGCTTTTGTGTGTAACGAAGTAAATTGCCACGATCTCGAAAGTAGTTGGTGGATACACATCCTTGTTTCCGGCAAGCATACACCAACAGCCAGTCAGGTATGAGTGGGGATTATCGAAGGTAGAAGGTGTTCCTTCGCAATTTCTTTGTTACCACTTTAGCTATTATAGAACAATATTTCTTGAATCTCGTTTCTCATGGCCTCAAGTCGTACCTCCTTCTCCCCTACTAACTACTGAAACTAGAGTTTTTTCTCACTTAAATTTTGTCATGGCTACTTGTGCATTTAACAGCTCAGCAAACTTCATGGGCGAGAGTTCCAGGTCCGTTCTACTGGTCCAACTTATAGTCTTCGTGTTACAGAGGTAAACAATTTGCGAATATACACAGTTGTATTAACTGTCGTCACTTTAATTCAAACGAGACACATCACGATTCTCTAGCAGATAGGAGCCATTAGCATGTACACCAAATTTTGTTTGACTTAAATGTTTCTATTCTTTGTTAAAACTAACAAGTGCTTATTGGACAACCTAATAGTTCTATTGGACATTGTTAGGACAAATGCTCCCTCACCAGTTTCGTGCACACTCGCTAAGGATGTTACAGAGGGTAAACCTGCCTATGCTGGCGACTACAATTCTGCGAAGATGAAGTATAATGCTACCCAGAATGAAAGTGAATAACTGGTGCCCATAAGTTCAATCAGCACCATTCTGTAATATTCCACAATTCCCTACAAATAATTTACTTAATTTACGAGGCAGCTGGCAACATGCCAAATTTTTTTCATCTCCCAGTTTCCTTTCCGAGCTGTATCAATATGTTGCTACAAAAACTTTCACACCAAGAAGAAACTATTAGGTTCTAACAAATTATATATAGACAAAATAAAGCACTGATTACAATACTGTTGTATTATAACAATGTTCTGCATACTTGGGACAAAGATTAAGGGCGGCTATAGTAGGTCAGTGCATTGATTGAAAAGTGCCCGGTAACATTTTAGTCCAAAGGGCACTGCACAGAATTGGAATTGTCGCCCTTCTGGTGTGGTGAATGTGATGCCGTGTGACTGGACAGAATGGAGTGTGGTGAATGTGATGCCGTGTGACTGGACAGAATGGAGTGTGGTGAATGTGATGCCGTGTGACTGGACAGAATGGAGTGTGGGTAAGGTTTCAGGAGCGGTGGAACATTTTGGTTGGGTGTTTTGGTCATGTTACCCTACTAGGTGCCAGACGTCGATTAAATCGGCGTCAATGATAATGGTGAAGTTGGAGCTGGAGACTCTGGGTGATCTTGGGATGCTGCAGGCTGTTCGCCCGGATGTAATTCTCTGCCGTTGAGACCTGTTGCCTCTATAATGTAATATTCGTAGTGCTCTGGCTTAACGTAGTTCCTAACCGGTGGTCAATGAGGGCTGACCACATGTCCTAACGAAGCTGGATTAATTATGTGAAGTAATTAATGAACGTAATTAAAATTTTCATCTGATGGTTTCCTGAATGGTGACCTATTTCGGCTGGTCACACACCATTGAGGCTTAGCATATTATTGCTCCGAGCACACAAACATTGTGAAATAACAAATTTATTAACACTTAAACATAATAATAAGATACATGTTGCACAGGAGTAGTTATTATAACGTCCCATGTCGTGAAGAGCCATGGGGCTAGACACAACTAAACGATACACTGGCATTCATCCACATGTATATTTAGCATTATAATTAACATTCCTGTACAGAAATAATTTACAATGATGCCGGTCACAGCCCGCGGTATGGGCGATACGGTACAAAAATGGCGCGAAGCCAATCAAAGAGTTTAGGTTTAAATAGTTAAGCCAGAGGGAAGAAGGGCAGGCATCTCCAGGGAGGCGATAAAACAAAAAGGTTCAAGAAATTACATTAACTATTGAGTTGAACGTGGTTGGTGAGAAAAGAGTGCTTGACTCCGGAGCACGGACGACTGCAGCCTTACCCTTGTTCAGTACGCTATGCTACTGATGCTCCAACTGAACCTGCCAGGGTGAGGGTTCGCGCACCAAGCTGCAACAATTTACTTGCACACTTGATACCAACACGTGATATACACTCAGACCTGCTTATCCTGTACTGAAATTAATTACATAAAATCCCTAGCGTGTTAAAAACACGAGTCAACAACACTAGCACAAATAATGAATGAGGTGAATGTGAAACATGTGAGGTGGAAAACTATAACATTGATTAAAAACCCTTTGCATGGCACAATATTGGCTGTGGGCACTAACAAGGGACAACCATATTGTCCCCTCTCGGCAGTCGCTGCTAAGCTCTTTTGAGCTGGCCCTTAACACGGTGGTAAATTGGACATAGCAGGGGGAATAGTGGGTTACGTAGAAAGGATAAACATTCTTATGGTCAGCTCCAGCTCTCATTGGAGAGAACGAGGTGGTGAGGCCGTTGGGTCGTGGGCTGTCCGCCCACGTGGCCTCCCCTGGAGTCCGGCGTCACTGGTCTGATAAAGCTGATGCTGATAAATTATCTAAAATCCAATTGCCTGGTCTAGTGAGGACTGTATGCGGCCCTCATACGCAATGCTCACTCCCACAGGGTGTTATGAGTCCCCTTACACCCTTAAGTAAATTATGTTAAAATCAGTGGTCATAAGTTCGGCGATGTAGCCGAGACACGGCTAAGCACATAAACGAGTGAAATGATGTTACATATCTTTTAATTTACTGAAATCCCATAATGGGGCACGCACAATTACATTCGCCACTCGAACTCGGCGAGTTCTCAAACACTACAAAACAGCACAAAGGCTTACATGAATTATGTTGCAAATTACACCCCGGTTGTGTAAAAATGAACCGGGGTGTGGGGTGGCTCGCTCTCCAGGTTAAAACAAGTACAAAAGTTCCTGTAAATTAATAAAATGGCTATTGTAGATTATATGATTGTTTCAAACGGTGAAGAACCGGAGAGGTGCGAGACGACGCCCACCCCACGGAGTATGCGAGACTCTACTGGAAGTGTCTTGGCACCGAGCTCTCTGGTTGGCCGAGCTCTGCCGCACAAACATGAAAAAATTCAATCTATGTTAAAACTAATGATGGGAAATTAAATGGGTGGTGATTATGTACTACTGACGAAAAGTAACACATGTAAAACCCTTTACTTTAATTTAAATAAATGACTATATTAAAAATATAACACACGAATTATTCCATAGTGGAAACTGGGATAGCTTTTGTATTATCCTTAATGCCTAACCTAGAAATCACATCTCTTTATGTGGTCATTCTGATGTGAGTAAATTAATATTCATGAAACGTGATATCTACACATGGACATTAGGATGGGATCTTTATTCACATACACTTCACTAGACATAAAACACTTGCTAATATTAAAATAAGAAATTGCAGGTTAGGGATTTTATGTGGTCATAATAATGGCAAAGGATCTGCAGACGTGTGTCCATACCTAACTTCAATGTACCTTGCTACTACTGTCCGTGATACGGAACATTACTGACTCTTATGAAAATATAAAATATTTATATAAAATTGGTGTGCACTGGAATCCTATGTCTCGATAAAAATTCTTCATATTTATATATGTTTTGCACGGCAATATTGATGTGTGTGCGATAGGCACGTAAATTCTTATGCTGCTGTACGCATGACATAACATTTATAATCTGTGCATAAAATGTAAACAGACCTATTGAACTCATAATAAAATATAAACTAACTCAATAATATTGCGCCATAAATTCTAAGTACATAACAAGACCATTTTCAATAATACTAAAATTAATACATATACCAACATGCATGACATGTGACACAAAACACATGTTAAGCACTTTAGCACCACACACACAATATGAAGATAAATAAATACATACGAAGCACTGCACTAGTAATATAAAATAAAAAGCAAAACAAAGTGCTGCACGCAATATTAACTCTTTTACAGAATAATTTAAAAACATCCAAATTTAAGAAAAAGCATTCAAATTTCTCGCTTTTCAAGCAATTTTTCACATTTTTTAGAAATGCCAATTTTGCAAGTGAGCAATCTAAATCAAGCAAATGTATATTAAAAATCAAACAAAAAGATACAAATTAATAGAATTCAATTTATTACATGAATACAATATCTTGCATAGTTTTTCCATTTTTTACTTTTCTTAAACCTTCATATGCCACAGAAACTTCTTTCTCATTTATAAATTTCATACATTATCTTCGCATAGCGATCTGGTGAAGTAATTTTATACCTATTTTCTGGAATACAATTAATTTTTTTACCGAATTTAGATTAATAAATTCGAAAATCTGTGACTTCATACCATTTATCAATTTCTAGAACCATTAGTTTAGTGAATTCATATGAATTATTCAACTTGTTGAGGGGAGCTTCCATTTTTGTGTATATTTAAAAGGAAAAAGTTTATTAAAGAAAAAAAATATTTTTTCATTGTCTTAATAAATTAATTTTCTTAATAAATAAAATGGAAACCATGCTCGAAATGGAAAATAATGACATATCCAAGTAATGTAAAAAAATTGGGCGAAGTATTAAACATAGAAAGTTTTGCATCACATGAACACACAATAGATAAACATATTAACACATGTGAAAAATGTTCTACTGAATATGCCAAAAATCAATATGAGTTAAAAAAAAAAATGTACTGTGCGAATGTAGAAAATATTTTTCTAAACTATATCTCAAAAAGCATAAAAATAGTAAATCGCACAATACCAATGAAATTCGACATGATTATTCAACTAAGGCATATGCAGTATGTAATGAGAATAAATTTATTGATTCATTTTATCCTCATGAAGCGACTATAGACAAACATACAACTAAATGTAAATAATGTTTTAATGAGAAAATATTATATAAATGTGGAAAATATGTTTGTATTATATATCTGAAAAAGTATTTAAAAAAAACGAATTCACACAATACATCAATAGATATTCTTAACGAAATTCAAAATGACGAATATCCAACAAAAACATGCACAATTTGTAATGAGAATAAATCTATAAAATTCTTTTTTATTAATAATAACACTAAAGACAAGCATTCAACAATATGCAAAAAGAATGCTGTAGTGAGAGATATTTACACAGAAAAAGTTAAATATAAAAAAAAATACTATCAATAATTAAAGCACTTCATAAAAATATTATCTAAATTGCGTAAAGATGGTCTATTACAAGCATTATTACAACAATTCGTCAAGCAGTAGAAAATCTAAATTATTTAACAGATGCGGAATTAAGAACTAAAGCTAAAAGCTTTAACATAACAAATATAAATAATTTAAGGAAAGCAGATTCAATTACAGCTATTATTAATGAGCAAAGAAAAAGAAACTTTGCAAATCTACCATTTCCTTATTCCAATATCAATGAATTATTTAAGAAAGATAGAAAGAAATTGAAAGAAATATTTCCATTCTCTAATAATCTATTTGTAAAACAATAGAAAAAGGCATTAAAAGAAATATACCCACTTTCTAATAATCTATTTGTGAAACAACAGAAAAGGGAATTAAAAGAAATATTCCCATTTTCTAATAATGAATTTGTAAAACTTAAAAATAAAAGCCAGTGGGTAAAAGAAGGGATAATAAAGAATATTTTTACAAATTTTACCTTTGGCTGATGCAAATATAAATGAATTATACCCCAAAAATAAAAAAGAATTAACAGAAATATTTCAATTTTACAATATTTTATTTGTTAACAAAATAAGTAGAAGAACCAATAAAAATTTCTTAGTTAATAAAGCTTTTAAAAGTAGGATATCAACATATAACATTGGAAATTCTTTTAATTTTGTAGAGTTTAATCAATTTTTACGTTCTATAAAAACTAAATATTTTTTTAGATAATATGCAATAATTTTAAATCATTTAGAGCGCTGAAAATCAGCATTAAATTATACGCCAATTGTCGCAAACAAGAAATTAATCAAGTAAAATTTTTCATATTTCAATCACACAACTATACAGTAGTGAAGGAAGGAGATATTAAACGGATTTATAAAGTCATATAACAAGAAATAATTACGCAATTATCTGAATTTCAAAGAATAGGTTCAGGATGGACTTTAGATAGAATAATTGGAATACAATTAGCAATAAATAAGTATAATTCATTAAATAGATCATCATATATAGAACTACCAGAGGTGATTAAGAATGAAAAAAGTATGTATTAATGTAAATAAAATTATCAAAAATGTTTTCTTTGGGCAATAAAATCTGCATTGTTTCCTGCAGACAGTCATTCGGATAGAGTTACTAAATATATAAATGTAGGGCTTAATATAGACAAAATATTAGATTTTGAATATCCAATTAAAATTGTTGATATACGAAAAACAGAAAATCAAATTGAAACATCTATAAATGTTTACTCTATGGAAGGTAAGAAATCCATGGTATATCAACTAAAACTTATGAAAAATAAAAAGGATAAGCATATGAATTAACTTTATTTCAAAGAAGGTGATAATTCACATTACTGTTGGATTAAAGACTTATCGATACTGCTTTCAATGCAAAAATAACAATAAGCATGGTAAAACTTATATATGTGACATGTGTCTTCAATTATTTTATTCTCAAGAGAAATTACATAAACATACAAAAGACTGCTATTATAATGAAGCAGTAAAAATTCAGTTACCTTCGAAAGGATGGCAAATATTTTTCAAAAATTATAAACATACAATGAAGGTTCCTTTCGCAATATATGCCGATTTTGAGTCAATTTTGAAGAAAATACCAACAGTTAAACCAAATCCAAGAGAAATAACTAAGTTTAAATTAATAAAAAAAATATCCTGTTTTAACAGAGGATGATATCGATAATGGTCTTTATAAGGAGATACTTAAAGAACGATATAATCTTACAAATTAACAAATAAATAACATTGATTTAAAGTTTAATGACGAATCATATACTATGAAATATCAATTACACATAACATCTGGTTTTGGTTATTATATTGTACTGCTTATGGTGATTATAAACCACCAGTAGTTTATCGAGGTCTAAGTGCTCATAAAATTGTTATACAATTAATTTAATGAGAAGTAGAAGAAATTGGGGAAATATATTCACAAATTGAACCAATTCATCCACCCACTAACATAAGAAGAAAAAGTGTTATATAGTAAATAAAAAAAATGGACTGTATGCAAATGCATGATCACATAAGCGGAACATTCATTAATCCTGTATGTATGTAATTATTGCAATCTACAATTAATATTGCCCAAATTTGTACCAATTTATTTCCATAATTTTGCTGGATATGATGCTCATTTATATTTTAAAGAACTAGGCTATGATGAAAAAAATATAGATTTACTGGCAAGTAATGAAGAAAAGTGTATTACTTTTAGAAAGGAACAGAAAATTTAAAAATGAAATTTATAGACAGATTTAAATTTATGGCAAGTAGTTTTGCTAAATTATCATCGAATTTAAGTAAAGATAAAATTAAACACACAAAAATCATTTTCCTAAAGATAAAGTCGATTTTGCTATGAGAAAAGGTGCTTATCCATACGATTATATGGACAGTTGGAAAAAATTTAACGAAATCGATCTTCCACCAAAGAGCGCATTTTATAATAAATTAAACGAATCTGACATAATTGACGAAGATGATTATGAACACGCAAAAATTGTATGGGATCGATTTAATATTAAGAATCTTGGAGAGTATCACAATTTATATTTAAAAAGTGATGTATTATTGTTAGCAGATATATTTGAAAACTTTAGAAATACATGTATAAATGCATACGATTTAGATCTGCCATGGTATTTGTCAGTGCGAGGATTATCTTGGATGCAATGTTACAAATCGCCAAACAACCACTAGGTATATTACACAATTATGATATGATTTTAATGACAGAAAAAGGGATTAGAGGTAGAATATCGCAATGCTGTAAACAATACATTAAAGCAAATACTACATATTTAGATGATTTTGACTCTAATCAAGAGTCCAACTATTTAGCATATCTTGATGCCAATAATTTATATGCATGGGCAATGTCACAATATTTACCATATGGTGATTTCGAATGGGAGATTTATATAGCACTTCTTTTTTACAACGAACATGTATTAGATTTAGAGGATGATTCACTACATGGTTACATTTTAGAAGTTGATTTGGAATATCCTAAGAAACTACATAAATTACATAAAGATCCATCTTTTTGCTCAGAAAATAAAGTAGTTCCAAAAATAAAGCAGTCTAAATGATTAACAACTTTACATAAAAAAGGAAAGTATGTTCATTCCTATAACACAAGAAATTTTTAGTGCTTAGACATGAGTATAATTAACACTGCAAAATTTGGAACTAAAAGTATTAGATATAAATTAACCAAATCATACAATAATTTAGGAACAGAGTTAAGAAACATACAGAATGAAACAATATTTAAACTGCAATTGAAAAAGGTTGTTTGGGAAAAATTCTGTGATGGCAATAGATGAACAAATGTGCATTTATTTACTGGCTGCATTTAGCCTAATGTTAATATATGTGGCATGACTAAAGGTTATACACTCTTTATTTAGGTCATATTGTGTGTATTATGTAAATAGACCCACGTGGATATGTATTTATTCTTTCTTACAATTTTATTATTTATTTTATTTTCTACTCCTCTTTTCTACTTTAATCTCATGTAACTTCTCATTCACATGAAAATGCAGTAAATATAATGAGTTTGTTGATCATCTGGCTTGGTTAATGTCTAGTGCATTTGATAGATATTCTATTTTTTTTTTACATTAATTCAATGTTATTTGTTGAAAATGGATCAATCGAATCTATACATTCCTTTAACAATTCGATATTGCATTGACCTAGAGGTCAATGCAATATCAACTTCATTTTTATCAACTTCATTTTTATTAACATTAGGACTCATGTGTTCAATTATCGTTATCGTATTGTTGTTCATATTTGGTGATAAAAGTTTTTTTATAAAACTGACCAAAGAAATCGATTTTTCATTATAGATGATATAATGAAGTTTTTATATAAAATAGAATTATTATTTAAGTTAAATACTTTATTATTCATTTATTACAAAAATTATTGTTATTAAATTAAGAAAGTTAAATGGGGTGTCAGTGTTTTAATTCATGAAGATAATTCCGAAATTAAAAAGAACGGTGAATTATTGCCTGATAATATTAGGGCTATAAAAGTAGGTCAAAGCAATTCTGGGAAAACTAATTTGATGAACACTTTTACTTATAATGTAGGATGGCTAAATTTTAATAAAATGTATGTTTGTTCAAAAATTAAAATAAACCAAAATATATTGAGTTACAAAATTATTTTAATATATTATCCAAAAAGCTTAAAGTTAAAGAAAAATGGCATACATTTTTAATAATAATGATGAAATGACTCCTTTAGATCAATGTGAAAATAATTCTCTAATTGAATTTGATTATTATTGTTATTTTAGACAATCAAGACATAGTTCGCGATTATTTTACTAGAGGAAGACATAAAAATGTAGATGTATTTTATTTATATCAAACTTATTTAAAAGTGCCAAAACAATTGATAAGATATAATACAAATTTTTTGTATATATTTAGACAATATGATACTAATTTAAAGCATATTTATAATGATTTTGTTGGTGGAGACATGCCTTATGAAAAATTTAGAGAGATTTGTTCGAAATGTTACGACGGAGATTATGGCTTTATTACAATATATTTTAGTAGAAAAATTAAAGAATGAAAGTATAGAAATAAGATTAAATGTTTTATTATATTTTAAAACTTTTTGTATATAAATGAAGACTTGTATAATTATCCTCACTATCACAAATATAAATTCTGCACTGTCCAAAAAAAAAAAGAGAATCAGAGAGAATGTGTTATCAATTTTTAAAATAAATATGGATAAAAAGAGAGTGATTCAAATTCACATTCAAAAATTGACAAAGAAAAATTTGAACATTCTTTAAGAATATTTCAAGAACATCATAACACTTCTTCAGTTGAGGGTATGCTCGATAAATAAATTCTTAATTTAATCAATAAGCCAAAATGTGGTTTTAAGGATGAGATACGTGTTGATCTTTCATTGTTCACAAAATGGACTAAAAATCCATTAAAATGTAATTTTGCATATGCATATAAATCAATTACAAAGTAAGTTGAAGAGGCTTTCGGTGTTTGACAAAAATACACAAATTTGAAATTTGTTTATGATATTAAATTTCCAGACATAGTAATATAACACAAAGAAGGTCAACATTAATATAAGAAATTATCTGGGTTTTGTCAGCCTAGATTATATCCACATGGTAATGCACTAGTGCATGCATTTTTTCCAAATCAGCAAAACAATCTTGTTGAAATTCATATCAATATAATGATAGAAGAGCACTCCTGGAAATAAATATGATTTATTTGCAGCTTTGATACACAAAATCGGCCATGCATAAGGTCTTCAACATACAAGTGATGTATCCAATTCTTAACAATAATTTGTTTTATTTGCAACTAGATGACATCCAAGGCATTCGAAACTTCTATGGACCACCCCAATAAAATCATTTTAATGATAATGAACTATTTCATTTCTGCAAAATGGACATGTAAAAAGATTTTTAATTATTGATGATAAATTGTATATTTTTACAATAAAAAAAGTTTGGACCAAATGATTGGATGGCAACAAAATAATCAATAAGCCAATTTTGATAAAAAAAAAAAAATTCAGTTTTACCAAGCAGTTTCAATATTTTTTTAATATATCAAAGATCATCAGGTGAGTTAGTTCTGTTTGTATATGTTGAAATTTATATGGTTAGTTACCCTACTTACATACTTATTAATGGATATCCTAAAGGTTTTTCTTCAATTGGAAAAGGTGATGATTATAAAATAAATGCTGTTTTTAATTCATATTCAGGGAAAACGTTTAACTTCTATAAAAAGTTGTATTATGCTAAAAAGGACGAATGTCATTTTCAGATAAAAGAGAATGGTTAAATTAGAGATAAATTTCCTTACTTGCCAAATACGATAAGAGTCTGCATTTAGATGTACAAATGGATTATTGTATTTGTTTACTACTGAAACTGTTAGCGAATATAATGAATTTACAAAGAAATTGACTAGAGTTGGTAAAAATTGAATTTCATTGCTTGGTATATAAAGTGTGAATCTTATAACGAAATCATAAATAAAATGAAATATATTGTTAATGACTTAGCAAATTTAACTCCTTAAGAGCGATATAATTACAGAAAAATCTTCTATATCTATTAATGAATCTAGTCTGTATTCTTTAATTTTATTTTCCTTTATTTTTCATTTTCGTAATAAAAAATAATATATATATTACTTACTACAGCTCGCCCAATTTCACTTGTGCATAATATCGCATATCTAAAAATTGAATTCAATTCTAGACATAAATAACAACAAACTTATTTACAAAGGTAAACAATTTTTATGATTATTGATGAGGAAAATAGTCCTTGGTTTAATGGAACTGATGTAACTTGACTTTTGGAATACAGAAAACCACGAAATGCGATATATTATAATGTTGGTAATGATGATAAAAAGAACTTTGCTGAACTTTGAACTGTCCCTACAATATGGGCGGTTTCAAACATGAAACCAGATGCTATATTTATCAATGAATCGGCCCTGCATAAGTTAATATTTAGATAAATTATGCCTCTAGCTGAAAAATTTACTAAATGGGTTACAAAAAAAATTCTTCCATTAATTAGAAAACATGGTGAATATAAGATTTAAAAAATGTAATGCCTTTATACAAATGCCAAATAGAGCATTTAAAAGATTTAAATAGAATTAAAGATGATCGTATAGAAAATTTATGAGAATCAGTTTATATGGCTTTCGATGTAATAAATTGCAGAAAAGCCAAAATCAGATAAGTGTTTCCTCATGTTATACCACAAATACAAAATCAAAATTTAAATCCAACTTGGGTTCTTTTTAAATTATTTGATGATGATTGCATAATTGATTACTGTGTCATTAGAACTCAAAGGAAATATGTTCAAAGACAGTTGTATATAATTGAAGATAGACATCCAAGTTGAGAAGAATTATTGAGATTTGATTATATTCCAGATGCTATCAATTTATATCAAAGAATGAAAGAAACATTGAATGGTCACATTGAATGTTTTCACAACTATTTTAATATTGCCAGAAATAATTATACTCGACAACGATTGATTAATGACATAAATAATCTTTATCGAATTGAGTAAGAAGTTAATTATTATATTTAAATTTACAAAACCGCTATTTCATTAATCCATGAGTTATGAGAGTTCTTGAAATCCAACAATTTTACATAAATTGTATCACCTTTAGTTCTTAAGACTTTTTAAACCAAATGTTAATTTGGATAGTCAGTTTTCATAATTTCATATTCATAAAAACTACCCATTACTTCTTCTCCTTTAGTGTATTTCAGCTTGTAAGTAGGTATATCATAATTTAACACTTTATCAATAGTAAATAATTATGCTATCCAATCAGCAGTATATCCTTTCTCAAACATTCGTTTCAGTTTGCTCAAATTTACAACATCGGCAACTTTGTATTTCGGCTTAGTAATCATATTCGCAAAATTTTGCTGTCTTTTGGATTTTTTTTATTTTTCTTATTAAATTCAATTGGTTTCATACCTATAGTTCTATGTTTTGTATTGTTGCATTCTTTGACTAAATCATCTAATATATTTATCCATTTATAATTGCCACTTAAAGTAAATTTCTTCCATGTTTTATTCTTCATTGTTCGATTAAATGTTTCTACAACACTGGCTTTTAGTTTACTGAATGTAGAATAATTTTCGCATAAGCTCTTTAAAAGTTTTATTATAAAATTCTGAACCATTGTCACTTTGTAAATTATGTGGCTTTATTTGCTTCAATATAGATTCTAAAGTATTTATTACATATTTAGCTGTTTTATATTTAATAGCTAAAGCAAATGCAAACTTTGGAAAAACATCGATAATTGTCATGATATATTTATATCCATTATTTATATGTGATATGCCTCTCAAATGGCCAGTATCCATCTCAACAAGATTAACTTGCCATAAATCATCAATACCATACATAATTACTTTTATTCTTGGAAAAAATTTTCTTGCAGGCTTATATGATTAATTAATTATGCCTTCTCTTAATTCGGGCAATTTATTAAATGTTGATTTATTACAATTACATATAGAACATATACGTTTCTGAACTAATCATCCATTTTTAGTATATTCAGTTTTTACAATATTAATTTTAGTAATATATATATATATATATATATATATATATATATATATATATATATATATATATATATATATATATATATATATATATATATATATATATATATATATATATATATATATATATATTTATTTATTTATTTATTTAATCTTTATATTTCATGAATATTCCTACTGTAGTCAACATCCCATTAACAAAACAATTAGATAATTTATTTTTAAAAATTTTAAAAGTTAAAAACTCACCTCTGTTAACATCAAAAGGGTTATTGTAATATATTTTTGTAGTTCCCTTAATAACAGTTATAGTATCGTCAGGTAAGTTATCAGTAATTATTTTATTAACAGTACAATCCACCAAAAAAGAAAAGAAATTCACATCATCGTCTATGCAAAAAACATTATCTTTTTTATTCCACTTTCAATGTAAATAAGATATTGCGATTGTTCTTCCTTAAATTTTTCAACTTTCGAGTCTAAATTTTGCAATTTAACATCTAATTCTTTATCGGAGACTTCTTTCCTTTTTTAAATGTTTGTGTTATTAAGTGTATCACAATAATTCAAAACTGATTTGTTTAAATTTTGCAATTTATCAGCTATTTCTTTATCGAAATATCGCTTATTGACAGCATCTTTTCTATTTACAGGATCAACCATATTATTAATTATTCGATTTTGAATATAAACACAGTCTGTTGTGTAAACAAAAACTTTGCTAATTTTGTCTCATAAAGCGGAAACAATGATATTATATTTTGATTCTATGTATGTATTTTCAAATCAGAAAACACTAGTATTGTACTTTGAATCTACATCGGTTTTTAAAGCATAATAAGAAACAATAGTTTTATATTTCTTAATCTAGATCATTTTTCAATGCCTGCTTCCCATTATTTATTCGTTTTATACAATCAGCAATAGTGTTACTGAATTGTAAATTTATATATTCTTTTAAAGCATAATCAGAAACAATAGTTTTATATTTTGAATCGACATCCTTTTTTAAAGCATAATCTGCTCTATATATATATATATATTATTGACAGTATCTATATTATCTACAGGTTCACGTATATTAACAATTCTACGGCCTAGAAAACAAATATAAGATTTTGTAAAATCAAAACAAATGCTTAGTTTACATTGTAAAGAAGAAACACTGGAATTGCATTGTGAATCTACAAATGATTTTAATGCATAAGCACTAGTGTCAAAGATTTTATTTAAAGATTTTATTAATGGTTTCCCAAATATATCAATCATTTAATAACAAAGAGATTATACCATTAAACTCCAAAACCTTTAGAAAAATATGTAATATAATTAAACGTCGATTTCCACAGAAAACTTAATTAAATATCTGAATTTGATCATCATTGTAATAAATATTGCTATTTTTGAAATAATTAATTAAATGACTAAGAATATTACCTCCTAGTGAATCAAAATAGTAAACATAGTTGTTTTCTTTAAAATAAACCCAGTGAGTTCCTGGATCAGATGATGTGACGAAATCAACCACATCACATTAGTTCTTGTGCATATTTTTTGGTAATTCATTAATCATATAAACATTTCTGAAATATTTTATATTTAATCATTTTACATATTTTTCAATATCGATATTAAATAGTTAGTATATATTCAGATTTTTTGGGCCATCCTCTTTTTAATCCGCTTCCAGCCTTGTTTTCCATTGCTAAATTGTGTATTTTTTCGTTCTTCTAATTCTTTTTACTTTTTTTAGTTTGTTCAACAGAATTATAAATTGCACTAGCTCCACCCAGCTAAACCACCGAGTGCACCTAAAGCAGCCAAAACAATTGGTATAATTCCTCCATGATGTAAACCACTGCCAGTGTTTTCTTTGGCCATCTTTTTGACTGTTGGCAATTATAAAGTTAATTTGAAACTTTTGTCTTCTTTCAATTTTTTTATTTTTCTCTCAATTTTATCATTTGTTAAAAACGTATCTATGCCTAAATCTTTTAATTCCTCAAAGGGAATATCGAAAGCTATATTTATCTTCTTTTATACTTATATATATATATATATATATTACATTTTAATTCCCCAACCTAATTTTCTTTTTGTAAACATTGTTGAGGCAACAGCAGCAGAATCAACTTTTTCTCCAATTGGAGTATTTTTATCTAACATTATTTATTCAGCTTCTTTTTTGTAAAATTTTACTAGAATCATGTCTAGATTCTACATCTTTATTATATGTTTAAGCAATATCGTGATATTTGTATGCTTCGTCTAATTTATTTATTCCTATATCGCCTCTTTCAGGCCTTTTATTTATGTTTGTAAATGGTCCACAATAATTATAGCCTGGCGAATGAATTTCAAGAAGATTTAAATTGTTTAGTGGCCAATTTATTATAACCTTACCATGGTGTTCAGAACTCCAAAATGTGTGTGGAATTACATTTAAAACTCTTATATGATAAGGAATTCCTTTTGGGTTATTAACAACAAAATCAGAAAATATATCTTCAACATATTCATTATGCCTACTTTTTCATTGCAATAATTGTTATCACCAGCATTTTCTTCTCTGCGAATAATTAACAGTCTATTGATTATATTTCTAACATCATCCATCGAAACATATTCTTTCACCAAACTATTGTATTTTTATGCCATCTCCAGTTTTAAAAGAATACGTAAAAATTTCACCTTCGGGTGTTTTTGATGCTGGTTTTGAATGCGATTCTTTCATGTAGTTGCGATAAATTGGTCCAATTATTTTTTCGTACTGCCAACCTCCACTCGAAGCTACCTTTTTATTAGGATTATATTGTTGGGATGCAGCATTGGTGGTTTCAACCTTTTCTGCGTAATTTTATAGTCATTAGCAGTGTATTAACCCTCAAGGGCTTCTTGTGAATTTTCTGTTAACAAATTACAAAGTCCTAGTGTTAAAAAAATATTCTTTATCCTTAACAAATAATGTATCAATATTTATCATTACTTGTGCATCACCAATGTAAAAAAAATTTCCCACGTCCGCATAAACCAAATTTTTTCATTAATAACATTTATTCTTTTTGCAATTTCTATTCCGAGATTTATAGTAGAAACACCTGCTATAGGTGGCAAATTCTTCAACGGTACAATTTCCATTTGCTCTTCCAAATTAGGAGATTCTTGTTCTGCAAATAATTCTCTTTCAAACGATGATATTTTTGGTGGTGGTGGGTAATCTAAATATTTTGCTACTACAGCCACTAGTGTTGTTATTAATTTTATATTTTCTTCACTTACTTTTTCTACTATTTTTACAAATATTTCGTAATTCGTCGATTAATGGTTGCTCTTTCTTCTTATTTTTTCATTTTATTTTTCATGATGCTTTTTATATTTTTTATATTTTTCTATGAGTAATTTAACTCAAGAAACTTCCCCTGAGTCTGCCATTTATATATAAATTTCTTTACTTATAAATTAGTTATAAAAGTATTGAGAGTTCAGAGAGGCAAACTTTTCCCCCAACTGATCAAAATTGTGGAAATTTAAATGTTTACAATAATAGACTCGAGTTTGATATTCCTATAAGTGATGGCATTTCTTTTCCAAATGATGCTTACGTCTTTGAGCAATTTAACTTACTAAAGAGAGATAAGGTTGGAGCTGATACAAAATATAAAAAAGAAGACAATATTGATGTTTGTTGAAACTTTTTTCGATTTCAGTTTTCTAGAGTAGAAATCTCAAAACATGGTAATATTATTGAAGCTGTTGATAATCCTGGATTAACTTCTACAATGATGAATGTTTTGCTAAGATCCCAAGGTGAGTAAAATTATTTAGAGGCTACTGGTTTTGATAGTAAATGCCGAGTAAAATCTGTACATAGTGATAGACTATGAAATAATTGACCCATTGAGATAACTGTTTTTCTTAATCAGAGATAATGCTGAAATTTGCTGGAAAGGTGGTTATAAAATCACTTTTTTCCATTATTCGTCTGATAACAATTGTTTATATGTATATGAGGAGACAGCTGTCACACCTCCAACAAGTTATGCCGATCCAGATAGAATTGATATTCAAAAATTTGAAATTATTTGGTGTATTGTTGAATATCAATCTAACACAGCCATTGCAATTAAAGAAAAATATACAAAGAGATTAAAATTCCTATTAGTTTTAATTATTGCCAATTTTTAGAAAAAGAGGTACCTGAAGAAACAACTTTTAACTTTTATATAAAAGAAGAGTTTAATAATTTACAATTCATCATGCCTGATTTTGTAATTGTAGGATTTCAGAGAAATAGAAACAATCAAGCAGACCAGACTGTTCATGATTCTGTGTTTGATCATTGCCATGTGAAATAAAATTAATGTTTAAAATGAATGAAATGAGATTTTTCCAAAGGAAAATTGGAATCTAGATATTGAAAAGGGTCTTTGCAGTAAACCGTTTATTGCTTATAATGATTTTAGAAATTTAAAAACCAAATTGATGCCGACTATAGAAATAATGAACTTTATTATAGACATACTGTGAACTATGCTGGTAAAACCATTTTTTATTCATTTTGGGGGCGAAAGCCATTATATGTTATTGCTTGTTCATAGAGAAAAACCACTATAGTTAAAGATAAAACAAACATAAAAACTTGTGTTGATTTTAACGAAGCTGTTAAAGCACATATTATTTGTAATGCTGTTCTAGTTAGCCAACGGAATTTAACTTATGATTATTTGACGGAGAGGATTTCTGAAGATTTATAAATTTTTTATTATTTTTTTAAATGGAAGAACCAATCAATTGGTTCAATAGTTTAAAACAAGTTTTTGAGCTTATAGTTGAGTGATTATGTATAAAACGTTTGCGAGTTTTTAGAAATATAGCTTAATTATTTGATTGAATAAAATATAGTAATTCTAATCAAAATTTTATCTTGGTATCATTTTTTTATATTATAAATGTATTAAATTATATCTATTTTAGAAATTTTGGATATTGGATATGAAATAATAAAATCGGAAACTTCCATTGATAAAGAATTGGACATTGTTAATTTCAAATTGTTTTTAAAAAGCAATTAAAATGATTTAAGATCACGTAAATTTTATAATTTTAAAGAAGATGTTTATGATGATTGTTGTGATGAATGGGCTTGTGGAATCAGAAATGTCTATGTTTAAGATTTTTCTTGACTTTTAGAGTTTGAAAAGTCTTATTGGTGTTTTACTTTTTTTGACTAAATTTATAAATCCTATTAATTTGTCTATTTTTATTTGAATTTTAGCATAAATTTGCTTGATTTAGATAGCTCACTTGCAAAATTGGCATTTCTAAAAAATGTGAAAACGTGCTTGAAAAACGAGAAATTTGCATATTTTTGCTTGAATTTTGATGTTTTTAAGTGGCACAAATTGACACTCTATTGTTGGTAAAATTGAAAATTTTGCTTAAATTAACATCATTTTCGAGGAAAATTGCTTGGTTTGGAGAGCTCCTGCTTTAAAATTTTTAGAGCCTAAATTAAGCCTCCAAAACCTTGATTTTGGAGTAAAAACACTGAAAATTTCAATGAACGTAAGCATTGGTCCAGAACTCCCCTTTAATCTATGTTCGTGGAACAGCCTGAGTGTGCAGACACGTGGTACACGTCAAATACCCTCCCCCTTCTGAGGCCGTTCATGGCTGGCAGCTCTGCTCCATTCAGTCCATGCAGCAGGTCACTGGTGCCCGGAGCGTGTTTCATGGACACAGGTTGTACCAGCCGGATCGCTACTGTTGCTGGTGTGGGTGTGGTTGTTGTTCTGGTTGAGTTGGCAGCGGTTCTATGATGACTGCAGCGGGAATTAGAGAGTGCCCACATGAAGTGCACATGGCGCGCCGGACAAGATGAGCCCTCTTGTAGCTGCAGGGAGGGGAGGAGTATTCCTCCACCCTAGACTAGTCACTACTACTGGAACTGACGGCATGATTTGGGCAACACAGTGTAGGATCGCAGGCGTCCCCAAGACACAATGCTGGTGGGCCTCCTAACCTGTTGGCCGATGGTCCCATGAATGATGATGATAAGGTTGTTATTGCCGAAATTCCCGACTCCTTTGTGGCATCGCGACACCATCAGGTGGTGCCCACGCCTGGAAATCTTGGCCGTCCTCAAGCGGCCCACCTGACTCGTAATTCGTGATGTCAGAAATGGTCGGTAGCTGAATGTTTCTTGGCTGTGCAGCGTTTTCCGGAGCCACATCACTCATGGGAGCTCCTGTAGATGCAGTGGCATCGGGCGTCGCCATGGAGGGCGTAGCTGGAATGGTGCTACCAGCATGTTTATGGGGTGTGATACTTTTGGCATCAGTGAGTCATGATGAGGCTTGGACGACCCCTTTTTACCCAGGTGAGGGGGTCCCGATGCCAGTACTGGTGAGGTACAGGGTGTCGCGAAGAAAAACTGCAGTACGGCATGGGCTGAGAATAAGTTTGATGCAATTTTCACCCATAGCATGTATTATGGTGTATGGGTTGCTCATTTATTCTGTGAATCCAGCACAGAAGTTTCGCTGGCCGACTGACTGTGGATGTGTCTTCGTGTAGACATGCTGGCCGACATGTAGTTGGAGAGGCGGTCGGATGGTGGCAGGTACCCACTGCTGCGCATAAAAGGCTAGATTCCGTCGCACGTCACGCACCTCACTCTCCTGCTTTTCATCCCTGCTTTCCCCTTCCAGGAGACTGCTGGCGCACTCCCTCACCCCGCTTGTGAACTCGCTGGGGAAGGGCATGTCACGACCTTGCAGCAGCTGGGCTGGTGTCTTGCCCGTTGCCAGGTTTATTCTAATGTGGGACGTAAACATAGCAACAGGTAGCCACTCTGCCCACAATATGTGATGCTCTCCTACACGCATACGGTGTGTTTTGAGTTCCTAGTTTCTTCTCTCCGCGGGATTTGCCAGAGGTGGTACAAAGCGGGGGTATGATGCTGTACAATCCACTTGATACAAAACTCCCACCACATGCAACAGGTAAATTGCGTGATAATTGTCTGTCAACAGTGTATGTGGGTATCCCCAGCATGAGAAGAATTCATTTTCGAGCACTTTCCCTGCCTCCTGACACGTGCACTGGGAACTGAGTAAGCCTCCGCCCATTGGGAGAAAAAAACAGTCGGTGCCATAATGAAGCGCTTACCAGTCGGTGTCTGGGGATATGGGCCAATTAAGTCGAGCACAGCCGTCTCGAAGGGCTCGGTTGGCAGACATGGCTGTTGTTGAATGCCATCTGTTGGTCGGCTTTTGAACCGGTTGCAGGCGATGCAGTTCCGCACGAAATCTCTGAGTTGTGTTGAAACACTGGACCGATGAAAATATTCCAAAATATTGTGGTGTGTCTGTACTGCACCTGGATGTCATGCAAGATGATGAGCATGAGAAAACTGTATCACTATTTCCTGCATGGTTGCGGGCACGAATGTGCGCCATGTGTCACTGTTTACTTTAACCCTGGATTGCACGCAACTGTCAAGCACACACCATTAGCTTGTTCCCCTCAGTGTAGGACACGAAGTAATGCATTGGGTCGTGGGCCGATCGCCTATATGCGGCTCCAAGATGTGCAGGCGCCTCTGTAGATGTAGTGAATAATTGGAGAAACTATATAATTCCTCTGGTTGGTCTAGAAGAGGCTATATAAGCTTCCTCCAAATGCTTGTACTGATCATCGAGGGATTATTTTGGTCATCTCACACCGTTACCACACACATTTCCGGTTAAGCGATCGCTAGGCGATCTATGTAAATGAACTTTCAAACATACTCAATTTATTAACTTGCTCCCTCGTATGAGGCACTTATGAGAACATAGCTCCTATCAAGTCGGAGTACACTTAAACTGTTAAAATGTCGCGAAGCCGAAAATGGTTACATAAAAGTTACGTCCCAGATGTATAAAAGACATGCTGGGTTCCTGTGCAGCACACTCCCCGGATAATAAATGATTTACTATTCCATAATGAAACTTGACTATTGATACACTTTTAAATTTTATGTTATTACATAATTTTTAATGAATGATGCATTTAAATGGTCTCAAATTACAAAACGTAATACAAGAACACTTAATTAGACCTTTAAAAGTTCTAATATTAAAATTAAGTAAATATTTGTTATGCTGCTAAGTGGCGGCTAAACGGTAATCCTATGTCATTAATACATTCACAACACACAATTTCTGCTTGTGATTGCGGGCAAAATAAATCGTCTCGTTTGAAGTGTTGTGTCACACCTAATTTAAATTGTGTTTTTCAGTGTTAAGAGCAAGTTTCTCATATTTGCAGCCTTTACATACTTAGGTTAAAAGTAGGGTTAGAAAACCTGTATGGACAATGTTTACATTACATTGCCGGTGTTCATGAAAATGTAACATCACACTACTGTCTTGGCACTGGCATAGTACTGTCCACTACTTCCTTCATATATATATAAATACTTATTAATTAAATTAGCGATAGGCGCTTGTGATATTCAGACTGGAAAATTATACCATAACTTATTATACACTGTGCCACTGCTATGAGCGTAAAGCGCTATCTCTGTAGTCTGAAACTAAATGTGCACTTTGCGCACATCACACATATTTGCACTACGTAACATTAAAAACACTCTTAAAATTATGCAAGTCACTATTAAAAATATACACATAAGCTGGGCCATAAATTTTATGGATGGCAGTGACTTACCATAATATTCTGCATGATGTGAATGATATACCCATGTACGTTGCATTAGGAACAAGGAACATAAAAAATATATATATTTCAGACACAATTCACACAATTAAAACAAACAACACAAATGATTACACTTTAAAAAAATAATCATGTGAATAGCTAAGACACAACATACATAAGACCCTTTTGTTTACATCTGGCACAGACATGTCAAATATACACATAACTCTTAAAATCACTGTGAGCATTTGTCTTGTTGCATTATAATTCACTCTGTGTACTTATTTGCCTTCACAATATTAAAACACTTTTATTACTCTGCTTTTTACACATCGCGCACTATCACTGCATTGGTGGCCTCGGTGTGTACACTGGGAATGGTATGCTGAGCACATCAGTCCTCTCGGCGACAACTCACGTGGCCGATGATTGTTGGTTGCATACATGGGGAGAACGGCCTAAGGTGCTGGCTCACGTTAAATACCCCCTCCCTCTCGAGGCCATTCGTCATCGAAGCTTCGTCCCTTTATGATGAACAGCATCTTGCCAGTTGTTGTAACAGGTTGTGGGGGCGCAAACTGTACTTGTTGGCTGGTGACTGCTGTTTTGCAGGTTGCAGCTTTTGTTGGCATTTTCCCGGTGCTGTGACACGTGCGATGGACACTGGCACGTACCCGCAGGCTGTGCACGAGGCATGGCGGGCTTTAAGCGCTCTTTTCGAACGGCTTGGAGGGAGGAGAGTTGCCTCTGACCCTGTCCCGTCGCTACTCCTGCTGTTGCTGATGTGCGGGTTGCATGGGCGTCGCCTGTTCGGGGTAAAGACGTCCCTCACATGCTCGTCTGACACGTCCCCTTGCTCTGGCATAACCATCCTATCTTCTTCTGCTGCTAAATGATGAAACATGGTTGTGTTTACCACTTCTTTCGACATCGTGGCTCTTTCGAGGTTGAGTTGCTCCTGGCGGTCTCTGCCGTCTGCAAGGGGGCTCCCCAAGGTCATTACTTTCGATGTCGAAATTTATTAATGACGGACAGTTGTCCTGCTGACTGGCGTTCTCCAAACTGCTGTCCCCTATGGTTGCCCTTGTGGACGCGTTGATGTCGGGTGAGCCTGTAGTAGGCGTGGCGAGTTCAGTGTTATATTCCCTGGTCTTGCTGTATGGCTACAATGAGTTGGTGAGGTGTCTGTTCTCCTTCCCGCTTCTCCTGCCTCATCTCCACATGTTAGTATCACTTCGCTTTTCGTAGCTAACCTTAATGCATCCCTGTGGTAGATGGCAGTTTTGCATAGGTCTACTCTCACTTTGTAGCCCGATTCACCCATATGATGCACAATAATGTATGGGCCACTCCATTTTTGTGCGAAACCTGCACATAAGTTTCTCTGACTCACTGATTGTGGATGCGTGCAGGGCGGCGGTGGACACGTAGTTCTGGGAAGCCAACTTGCTGTATAATGGTGTTGGTTTTCTCTCGCTTCCTGTATTGCCTGTTCCCTCTTCCCTTCTCTGCTCACCTCTTCGTTTTCATTGTTGTTTCATTGTTGTTCCTCTCCCTGATCCCACTCACAAACTCTACTGGCAGTTGCAGATCACATCCCTGTAGTATTTCTGCCAGGGTTTTGCCTGTTGCTAGGTTGGTGTGTGTGTGTAATGTAAATAATGCAGCCAGAAGCTGCTCTCCTACGAATAGTGCTGATCTCCTATATGCAGACGTAACTGTGTGTTTAGCTTGAGGTTTCTCCTTTCTGTGGGGTTGGTATGGGAATGGAAATTTGCAGTCGTGTTGTGTTGTACTACCCATTTAGTGCAGAGCTCCCGCCATACCTGTCATGTGAATTGTGTACCATTGACAGATAATAATACATATGGGTAACCCCAATGAGAAAAGAATTCATTCTCAGTCACTTTCCCGACAGTCCTGGCTCGTGCACTTGACACCACATACGCCTTTGTCCACCTCGAAAATAGATCACTGACTACTATGATGAAGCGTTTACCTATTGATGTTCTTGGATACGGGCCCATCAAGTTCAAGGCCACAGTTTCAGATGGCTCATTAGGCAATCGGGGTTGCTGTTGTTGGTTTCCGTCTGTACGTCGACACTTTATAGTTGTGTCATGTTACACACCTTCTTACGAACTGTCGCACGTGTGCTGACATTCCTGGCCAACGGAAGTAACGTAAAATATTACGCTTTATTTGCACGTCACCCTGATGTCCCATCAAATTATTGGAGTGCAGGTATTGCAAAACTTTTTCACATGCAGAAACAGGCACAAATAATCTACAATTTTCAGAGCTTTCGAAGCACGCAATTCATGGCCATAGTCGGTCACCCTCCAAATTTCTACAGCGCCCAAACCACATTAGTGCCGCCATTTTGTAGCAATGGGACACATGGCCTGTTGATTGTTTACAAACACACAGATTTCAGATAGCTGTGGTGTTACCAGTAAGATGATGACATTTAGGCATTGTACACATGTTTCAACTGCTGTACACACGCTTTTCGAGGGTGGGTTCGGCATTCGAGGTTCATGGTCATATACCATCCTGCATACTTTCTGCCCGAAATATATACAACTCGCAGCTGGTTCGATCACTGTGTTTTGTTCCGACAACCAGGGACTCCTAGGTTCACATCCTTGGGAATTTTGTCCAACACAAAAGCTGTTGTTACCATCTCTACATCTCGTACTTTCACAGTTATGGTGACCTCTCCAATGACTTCACCTGAATGCTGCTGTTGACGTTAGTTAAGGTGTCGGAATGGCGGTAGAGATCTGCCACACGTTCGGGCAAGCCCTTTGATATTGGTCTAATGTGCAGGAGGCTGGCAACTAGTGCCAAGGTGTTGGCCAATAAGGATATTGGTTAGGTGAGGAGCAGTGAATATAATTTTGGAATCTCGGAGGAGATAATTTCCCAGGGCGCCAGATATTCTCGGGTTCACAGTATAGTGAAGTCAGAGAGCAGTTGTGGACTCGTTCCTCAGGGTCGTTCGGCCAACAACCATGGAAAATCCTCCAAGTGCAGTTGTTGTCTCGTCGTAGAATAAAATTAATACTGTCTGAATAATTCCCTTACTTCTAGCATTGTGGGATATCTGGGTTCCCCACACGCCCATACGAAGCACTGTTACTTATTACGCCTACTCATGACCATTTCCGGCATACTTGCACAGTAAGTTACACATCGAGAAAATTGGCAGGAGAAGGCCTGTACCTTACATACCTTGCTGTGAACTGGAAATAAACCACACGTCGTAACTTGTAACTGCTGCTATTTATTCAGTTGCATGATTACATTCCTGCCGGGAAAGGGTTACATTTGGTGCTGCTTATGAACCTGTCAGCTCGGGTAATACTGTGAAAAATACATGTGGTCACATGAAATAATTTAAGCCTACCCAGGTGATGTAAACACTGGGTATGTGCGAGGGACGGTGGAGTCTTGGACAGCTGAAGTATGAAGAGGTTCCAGTATGCTAAAATAACTATTGCTGGGAAATGATTAGTCCAAAACGATGATGGCTGCCTGAGCACGCGAAACACTAGCCCCGATGTAACATGGCACACCCCTCGCAAAGACGAACGACTACTGACTTTCTGCGCATGGCGTGCCGGCCGGCTTGATGGGCTGGCACCCCGCACTGCACTACTTTCTAGCACACAACATTTGTAAATCGGACACATACCCTGTGTGCCAGATGTTACATATTGTTCCTAATATTAACCCTATAAATATTATTCATTATACCAAAACATTGCACTGTGTGGATAATGTGGAGTCGAAAGACGCATGAATGAACATTTCAGAAAATTACAAAAAGACACTTCGAAATACTGAGGCTTTAGGGCTGCAAAGACAGGCATATTTATTAGCTGTGTCTCCTTGCGTGAACTTACCTTGCCGTTTTAATGAACAAATTAAATAACAGAGATTTCACAGGGTCTATTTTCAGATTCCTACGCCATGCACACGTGGTCGTGCTCACTCTGATCTGCACATGCATTGTTCATTTGCCACACTGCACTGCACTTGTGCTCGTAGAGCGCGCACACACACTGCATTATAGAACCTGATGTGGCAGGCAAACGGGCTAAGGGGAAGTGGTCAACTTGGGCACATGTTGCTGTGTTTCAAGATGAATTTGTTGTTTTGTTGGTTTGATGGTGGTGACATTTAAAAAATTTACTCTGACAAAATTGTGCGATGCTGCTGTGTCAATTAAAGCTCGATATGGGATCCTATTTATAAACACTGGAATACAGATGAAGCGGTTATCATGACCAATTATTTGAGATAAAAGAATTTGTTGTGGTGTTAGTTCTGGTTTGTTTATCTTTCTATCGGGGTGTGTGACGTTTGGTCATGCCACTCCTTTTTTTTTTTGTTTCCTGCTGGCTGTTGTTGTCGGCTCCCTCTCTCGTGTGGGTAATCTGCCCATGTCAGAAAATAATTTTCCCAGTGAGCTCCTTCACACCATCTGCAAGGAAGTGACGGTTGTCGAGATCCTCTTGAATATCGTGGCAGTACCATACTACTTGTTGTTGACACTGTAGAATCAATTTTCGAGGTGACATTGCGTGTCGTTATTTGTGGCTGGGTCTTGCTGTTTACATTTTGACTCTGTCCAATTGTTCGTGGTGTTGCGTCTGCTCACGACGCGGTTGTACATTACATGGTCGCGGTGCGGCTGAGCAGAAGTGTTCGTGTATAACAACCAGACAGTGTGGATGACGTCGCTCTCAGTTGCGTGTACCACAGGGGCTAGCGCGGCATGGTATTCTGCCCTCGCGGAAACGGCTACTACCTCCAGGATATCTTTAAGATCTAGCTCTGGATGATGTGTTCTGACAAGACTTATTTTTTGGATTGAAAAATGGTAGCGGGACTCCTCCCCCTACTCTTCTAGTACTACTTTGCTTCGAGCACTGAGAGACAAGAAGGCATTGGCAAAATGGCTCTTGAGGCTATTTCGAAGTTCCTCCGACGTAATGCCATTGTGTGTAATATCCTTCCACCAGGCTTTGGCCTCCCTGTGGAAACAATCGCCTATCCAATTTGGCCAGTCTTCCTGATCTATGCCATAACGTCGTACACTACTCTCACAATCTTTCAAAAATGCACTCTGGTCTTTGCTGGCCATGCCAGAGTAGCTCAGCCGCGATTGGAATTTATTTGGAGTGTGAAACTTCTGTTCCGAGCCACAGTATCTTCTATTCCCCTTTGCGGATCATGTAGCAGGTACCTCTTGTAAAAGTGGGGTGGAGTGTACCATCGGCATTGTTCCAGTTGGCAGAACTGGTGAGGGGTGTAGTAATATCAGCTGCAGTATGCTTTGTTTCTCGCCTGCGATTTGTTCAAATATCTTGCCGTGAGTTATCAACACTATCGGACGATGTGTTTCTGTTTTCAGTGGCATTCCCAGAAAACCTGTTGTTGTGGCTCTGGCTCTCAGCTGTTCTCATTGCATTCTCACCCATTCCGAGATCTCCTGATAAGATCGAAAACACCGGATGAAATTTTTATTTGTCAACGTTTCTCTTTCCTGGGTGGATATGCACCACTTGTGGTAAATCCAGTAGCACTGTCCACATACAAAAGTTGCAGTACCATGTCCATTACATTTTGTTACATTTGCATACTTGCGCAATTCGTTAAAAAAGTTGTTTGTCATGGCTGGGTTGCTGTTGACAGAGGTGCACATGCAAGTTGTTGGTAGGCACACTGGGTTGACGAAACCTTTTGTGTGCGAAGAGCGCAGACAGCACCTGCAGACATCCTCTTGATTTCTGGAGATAGTGCGGGCAAATAATCCGCCACTTAGTTCCAGGTTGGCATGTTCCAATTCTTGTTGCATCGGATGTAGAGCTTCCAGTTCCCGCCAAACACATTCATCTTCCTGAAAAATGTCAATAAGTGGTGGATTCTGGTTTGGAGGACGATGTAAGCATTTCGCACGCAATACTGTTGGTTTGCCATTGGTCGTTCGCCAGTTCCAGTATCCGCGATCGCGTGTGCGATGCGGATGTGATGTAGACGACATCTCTCCTCTTGTTTACACTCTTCATCGGACCGTGTTGTCTCGCAGTCCACTGCATTCACCCTTGCACATGTCACAGTAGGGTTGGTCATGCCAGCTGATCGCAGCATGGATGGAGGGGGAGTAGCAGGTGTCTCTCTCCCCTCAGCGAAGATATGCACCAAGATGGCATTGTAGGCTGACATCACAAGACACTTGCTGTTCGAAAATGATAGTTCCCTTCTCGTACTTGAACAATGATGACCTTTTGGCGCCAAACTGGTTTCCTTATTTTCCGGAAATTCCTGGCATTGAATTTTTACTTTTCATGTTATATGATGACTCTCTATTAGATTACATTTGCCAGTAGAAAAAATATGAGAACCAAATGGTTCAATCAGAAACTATCTCGTGAGCACGTGGTCGCACGTGGAGACACAGACAAGGCATGTTTTGAAACAAGCGACAGGAACATTAAGAATTTCGAATAAAAATATGGGTACACTAAATTTCCACTTGCCGAAGTTAATAGTTGACGAAAGACGTACACTCATCGCAGTGCTACTTACAGACCGATAAATGATGTGTTGTGCAATTCACCATAGCAGTTAAAGCCATGCTAGTTACGGCACCACTCTTTGTGCATTTCTTTGCAGCACCTGGGGAATTACTATGGTGATGACTGTTATAGGCTATGTCTGGGCAGGCGCCAGTGTTCCCCTCAGTTTAGAGCACGAAGTAATGCATTCCATCGTAGGCCGATGTCCTATATGCGGCCCCAAGATGTGCAGATGCCTTTATAGATGTAGTGAAGAATCGGAGACACTATATCATTCCTCTGCCTGGTCTAGAAGAGGCTATAAAAGTTTACTCCAAATGTGTGTACTAATCGTCGAGGGATTATTTTGGTCATCCCACGCCGTTACCACACACATTTCTGGTTAAGCGATCGTTAGACGATCTATGTAAATAAATCGGACGCCGAACTTTCAAACATATTCGATTCATTAACTTGTTCCCTCATATTAGGCACTTATAAGAACATAGCTCCTATCAAGTCGGAGCACACTTAAACTGTTAAAATGGCACGAAGCCGAAAATGGTTACATGAAAGTTACATCCCAGATGTATAAAATACATGCTGGGTTCCTGTGCGGCACTCTCTCCTTATAATAAATGATTTACTGTTCAATAACAAAGCTTAACTATTGATACACTACATGATTATATAAAAATTGATGAAGGTCCGGGGAGAATGTGACGACGTGCGTCCACACAGCAGCGAGGTTACCCTGCTACTCCGATGGAGTCACATGGACTGCCTTCTCATTGGCCAGCTTGTCCTGCACAACTATAAAAAACTTTTAAATTTTATGTTATGAAATAATTTTTATTGAATAATGCATTAAAATGATCACAAATTACAAAACCTAATACAAGAACACTTTCATTTCATACTTAAAAGTTCTAGTATTAAAATAAAATAAATATTTGTTTCGCCACTAAGTGACAGCTTAACTGTAATATTAAGTCCTTTAGCGATAAGTGCTTGTGATATTCAGACTGAAAAATCACACCATAATTTATCATAGACTGCACCAATGCTATGAGTGTATAGCTATATATCTGTAGCCTGAAACCAATGTGCACTCTGCGCACATCACACATATTTGCACTATGTAACATTGAAAACACTCTTAGAATTACACAAGACACTACTAAAAATAAACACATAAGCTGGGCCATGAATTTTATGGATAGCAGTGACTTACCATAATATTCTGCATGATGTGAATGATATGCACGTGTACGTTGCATTAGGAACAAGGAACAGCAAAAAGAATATATTTCAGACACAATTCACGCAATAAAAACGAACAACACACATTATTACCCTTTAAAAAAGTAATCACGTGTCTAGCTAAGACACAACATACATAAAACCCTTTTGTTTACATCTGGAACAGACATGTCAAATATACACATAAACCTTAAAATCACTGTGAGCAATTGTCTTGTTGCACTACAATGCATTCTGTGCACTTATATGCCTTTACGATGTTAAAACACTTTACTCTGTTTTTTGCACATTACGCTCTATTACTGCATCAGTGCCCTTGGTGTGTACCCTTGGAATGGTGCACTGAGTGCATCAATTCTCTCGGTGACAACTCACGTGGCCGATAAGTGTTGGTCACGTAGACAGGGAGACCGGCCTAGGGTACTGGCTCAAGTCAACATTCAATCTAAAAAAAAAGGGGGGTAGTACAGTTTCCTACTCCTCCTCGTTGTGAGGTACTGTTTCCCACAGAATGCGAGATAGATATTCGACGAGTTGATTTCTTCCCTTGCCACATGCTGCACTTCGAAATCGTAAGCCTGCAGCAGGAGTGCCCAACAGGTTAGTTTACTGCGGTTTTCGAGTGCCCAGTGGGTTAGTTTACTGCTGTATTCGAGTGCCCAACAGGTTAGTTTACTGCTGTTTTCTTTGGCGTTGTGCAGCCACAACAGGCAGTGGTTGTCTGCGCAGAGTATGAAGCAGTGATATTCCAAAAACTGACTGTATTTCTTCAGGCTCCACACTACCGCAAGACACACTCACTCTGGTTGAAGTTGTAGCATCATTCAACGGGGTCGAATTTCGCACTTGCAAAGTCCATAATAAGGCGCTTCCCATCATCTGCAATCTGAAATAAAACAGCGTCTAATCTTTTCTCTCTGCCATCTATTTGGATGTAAGAATGATGTGTCGGGTCATGCTAGGCCAATATTGAGCAGTTTTAACAGTGGCATTCTATTTCCTCAAAACTGTCACTTTGATTTGGTTGCCATTTGAAGCGAGTGTTGTTTGACATGAGTTCTGTGAGTGGAACGGTGACAGTTGCAACTTCTGGAATATATTCGCGAATCCAATTGATGAGGCCAAAGTATTTCCGGACCTGTTTTCACATCGTTGGAGCGGGGTAACTGTCAATTTGCTGTTGCTGTTCGGGCATAGGCTGGTTTCCATTCTTGTCTACAAGAAGTTGTAAGAATTGGATACTCATCTTGTTGATGTGACATTTGTGATTGGGGAAAGTAAGGCTGTTGATAGCTAACCATTCGAGTACCAAATACAGGTGTTGTTTCAACTCTGTCCGCGAATTTGACCACACAATAACGTCATCTAAGTATGCTAAGAAACGTTCACGCACTAGGCCATCCAACAGTGACACCATCATCAAATTAAAAGTTGATGGTGTCCATTTTAGGCCGAATGGCATGGTGCAAAATTGAAAGAGTCGGCTGTCAGGTGCAGTAAAAGTTGTCTTGTGGCGGTCTTATGGCCATACCGGAATTTACCAGTAGCCACTTCTGAGATCGATGGTGGTGAATATTTTTACCTTTCCCAAGGGGTTCAGTGCGTCCTTTATGTGTATGCACGGTGGTGGTTCACTTCTGGTGATTAAGTTTAAATGCTAGAAGTAGACACAAAAATGCCACATGCCGTCTATCTTAGGGATGAGCGCAATGACAGCATTGTAATTACTTACGGATGGTTCAATTACCCCTTCCTCAAGCATCTCGGCGATTTGGTCCTTAATAATTTTGCATGTGTAAGGTTGGTATCTTTGCAGGTTGTCGTATACCGGCTGGTCGGTGGTGAGTTGTATTTGATACTCTGCCACTGCAGTACGACGTAGTGGATCCACAATTGTAAACACAGCTTGTCGCTCATTGAGTAACCTCTGCATAGCGGCTCGGTGTTCCAGTGGGACGGTGTGTTCAAAGTCGTCCAGATGTACTGTGGGTGCTGCACCTGTTTAAGTGGGTTCCAAGTTGAAAACAGAGCATCTCTCTTTCTGGCTAAAATGAATTCTTCTCGCAGCAGGCTCGAGCACTGCATTTTGTTCTGTCAACCACAGGACACGAAGAATGACCTCCTCGCGAATGTCGTCGGAAACAAAAGTTGTGGTGGTTGTTTCAATATCTCATATTCTCACTACAATGTTGATCTCTCCTGCGATTTTATCAATATGCTGCCGCATAGTGAGTTGAATGTTTCGCTTTATGGGCTCGATGTTGCATATATTGATCAGAGTGGTTCGAATAAAATTATGTGAAGTGGTCGTGTCAATGAGCGCTGGACATGGGCTCTAGTTGACTAGAATGGCGATGTGAATGAATTTATTATTAAAGTTTCTGGTTATCTGAGAAAGCAAAATTTTCTGTGGTGTCTGATCTGGTATGTTTGTTTCTAATTCAGGTTGGACAGCGTCAGGCTGCCCAACCGCCGAAGTCCATTTCCCATCATGGAATGCTTCCTCATTTCTTCTTGGGTTTCATAATCCTCCCAGGTGAAGACACTAGTTGTTCCAGCAGTGTCCGCCACACCACCGGCACAGGTAATGGAGTGAATAGTATCCCCTAGTTTGACAAGGTTGTATGTTTGTGGCACCTTTCTGTTAATTTTTTTGTTGTTCTCGCTTTTGTAGTGGTGCTTATCACGGTGTTTGGTGCATTGATGGTTGCAGTTGACGCCATCTGCTTCCCCCAAGCCCATTTCCCCGCCGTCTTCGGCAACCACTGCAGCAACCAGCACTAGTGCTCATGTCATGAGCAGTGCAAGGAAGAGTGAGTGCAAATAAAACCACGTATACCCGTGCGCACGTGTTTTTTAATGAGCTAAGGGTTATTCATGTATTTTTCAGTGCTTTTGTATCTATGTTCAATTAATTGTGGGTGTGTGAGTCGCCCTGAGACCTCACTGCATAAATTGGTAAATATTGTGTTTATTAATTACTATGGATTGAGCACCATAAGGATATCGCCATGGTCGTCGGCACACTGCCCTGGGGAAGGACTCTTCTCTGCCGAGAATTTGACATTGCAACTTGGAAATGTCTGCCCCCCCCCCCCCCCAAATATATTGAAGGTTTGGTGAGAAAAATCTGGTAAAATCCTACGTAACTCCCAACCTATAAACTGAACACTTTTGCCCCACCATCCAGCCATCAAATGGCGCACAAACTTAGAGTGATGCCCTTCTGCCAAAACTCCTACTTCAGAACCTTGCTAAATTATTTTCCAAAATTTTCCACAAAATTTTTGCAATTTTCAAAATCCAATATCTGTCATTTCCCACTTTCCCTGGCATACACCAATGCCAAGGAGGCGTAAAGAAGGTCATCAGTGCACATCCAGAGGCGTGGGATGTTGTCACGATGCCCCACAATGCTGGAAAGTCGATACTCGTTATAAGAAAGAAAAGCGCTCATAATCTATAGGGATGCCGCCATGGCAACCACCACGAGGGAGAATGCGGAGGATCAGCGGAGATCAGCCATCTTTGTGTGCTATGACATCAGCCGGCTCACACCACCCATATGACAAGCAGACAAAGGGGCTGCAACCAGCCAACCCCCCTCTGCCCGCGTCGCGCGGGCTCGAGGAGGATGAGGAGAAAAAGAAACGAGGACAAGGCGGAAAATAAAATTGCCTCCCTCTCATGCTACGAGCTCAACGCGCCCATAATCAACTGTACTCCCTCTGAGCATTGACCCCTGCCTCGCAATGCGTTGTGCAGGTCTTCCGCACCATGATTTCACCCACGCCGCACCAAGCGCTGCCCACTCCTGACTGCACTCCTGCATACCGCACACCCACATCAACACTTCTGCGACCACATGGGTCAATGTACTAACAATATGGTTGGCCTGACATATGGTAGCACAACAGTGTTACAGTGTCCGCATTGTCTGCGCCTAATGCCACAGGACATTTTCGCAAAATATGAGTGAGGCACAATATACTGCAATTGCGACTGCCAGACCAGCCCGGCGAGTAACCGCATCGGTAACCACCACGAAAGTATTGATAGACAGAATAACCAATCAGAAATTGCTGAACAGAATTTAGTGTAAATCTTATGGAAAACACAAAAGCAAATTGGTGCCACGACCTACTCTGCCCAGGTCGGTGCACTTTCCTTTTCAAATATAAACAGTGTAGCAACAGGCACCATACCGAGTTCATAGATGGGAACCAACTTCAAACTATTAAAGAATTAATGTTTTCATGTAAACAACGCAGTGCACAACCATTATCGCCTAAAAATGTTACTTACAACTGGGACACTTCCTTTGGTGAAGCACAGTGGATGAACACGTGTGACTGTACTGAGTGCACGCGAAATTCGGATGGAGTAATACACAATTACCACAAATGTAACATGAGGGTGAATCAGCAATGTGAAACCGAAACAAAACAGCAGGCAAGTAAGGAGGGAAAGTTCACACGTGGAGACCGCGCAACTATGGAGAAGGAAACACCTGCTGCCGTACCAGACATTAAGAATATGTTCGCGGTACTGCCCATGACTACGGTGCCCGAGTCACAATCAGCATCCACAACTACCCTTCTGTACACCTCTCTGCCACCCATACCAGTAACACCCTATGTTCCACAATTGCAAACCTATTATTCCACACCAATGTACAACCAAAACATTCCTGCTGTTTTACCAAATATAACAAATCAGTTCCTTATATCAACACCATTTACAAACATTCTAACAAATGTCAGAAGTTCCGCAACAGCAACACCCAGTGTAAACAACCGGACAGATCCACAGTTTCGGCCAATGCCAACCCGATTTCAGACACTGCTGGCATTCTCAGGGCAGTTGAACGAAGACCTGTTAACTTTCGTCCAGGACTGTACCGTGCGCCTGCAGTGGTACGGGATCTCAGAGGATGAGTGGCCTGGCTGCATAGGAAAGCAACTGGAAGGGGAAGCAAGACAGTGGTGGCGATCTATGAATCACTATGGACTCAGCTGGGGAGAGTTTATGCACACATTCCAGTGCCGGTTTGGTGGCATCTTTACTTCGATACAGGCACAGAGTAAATTAACACTCCAAAAACAACAAGAGGGAGAAACACTGATGGCGTTTATAAACTGCAAAACACACACTGGTGCGGAGTTTCCGTCCGGTTCTGACAGAGCGGGAAGTGCTAGAGGTAATCGCAGAAACTGCATTGTCAGAATACCGAATGGTCTCGTACCACTATTGAATAGTGGCCTAGCAGAATTTATGTTTGCCACTATAATTCTGGAGCATAGCACAAATGTTCTGCGACGTGACATGGGAGGTGCTCTGGTTCATCAAGGTCCTCGCGATTACAGTTACATCCGAGGCGAGAACCACAAAATGAACAGACATGACTACCAGCACAAGAGGCAAGAACAGCCGCGATTAAACAATGTGAACAGTTTTCAAAGCCTCACACGAGGTGGCGGAAATATGCAACATGTGAGTGCGTACCGCGATGTGAATTGGTTCGTTCGGTGGGACTGAACGTGACCGCCGCCGATGACATACCGATACTGTCTGGGACAACAATTCCACTTGTATGCCGAGTGCCCGGGGAACCCACATCGGAGGAACAACAACTGCAACGACAGCATTACCCACCGGAGACCAGCTAGCAGCGAAGACCAGCAGGGAAATGGGTAGTAGGGGTAAAGCTGTCAACTGTGGACTTTACCCCTCCCAAAATCAACCACCCACCGGTAACATCTCAACAGGCGCTAATAACAAAGGTTAGTAGCCAGAGTGCCAAGTTTATTTGAGTGCTTATACATGTAAATGGCCTACTTTGTTATGCCCTTGTTGATACAGCCACAACTCATAAAGTGTGTCACCCCCGCTATAAACAGTAAGGACATAACCTCCACCAGGCATGTTATCCGCCTTGCTCAAGGACAATGCACCAACTCAGTAGATGGTCAAGCAAAAGTCACAATCAAAATCCGAGATCTAGAAATCATTACCACCAGCATTGTAACTGATGAAATAACGAAGATTCCATTTTGGAAGTGCCTTGGTTGTCAGAGCAGAATACGATCGTAAAGCCAGCCGAACGACGTATCCACTGACGTGGCGCCATGGTGCCTCAGTGGGTAGAGGTCGAATTTAAGGAGCTGTGAAATTTTGAAGGTTATTTTACCTGGGGCACCAGACATCGTGGATTATGTCGTGTAAGTTGGTAAATACGAGGTTTCCTCGAGGGTCGTTCGGCCGACGACCAATGCTATCCTGGACTGCTCCTCCTTATAAATGCGCCGTACAATTATTCCAAATGCATAGTGTGCAGTGGCCTGATCAGGTCAGCTCACACACCCATGTTACATAATATCGCGGCATAAAAAGCTCGCCGAATAAGTTGACGCAGTGACTTATCGGCTATCCACATGCCTGCGTTTACAAATACGATACTTGCACGTTAACGAATAAATAAAATACATATTAAGACACTGGGTGAAAAAGGTGCGGGTATTCTAATGGCTTGTGGCCTGAAGAGCCCGAAGGCCACGAAAAAATGTATACATGAACAGTTTTCAATGTGTAAATTATGCAGTTTATTTACCAAGGCTTTCAGGCCTACACTTTACATATATAATCACACTTCATGGCTTCAACTTGCCGGTGAGGTAACACTGTAAAAATGACGTGAAGCCGATAAAAATCATGTGCAAGGTTTTAAGCTTCCCCGGGCGATGCAAGCACTGGTATTGAGGGGGGTAGCATCTCGGGCAGCTAAAGAACAACGGTTCCGGTGAATTAAAACTATGGAGATTGAATTATTGAAAAACAAAAGTTGAAGGCTGCCAGAGCACGCGAAACCCGAGCTAAGATAACATGCAACCACACCTCCGAGATGCTTGTAGCTGACTGCCTGCACACTGTGTAGCGCTGGCCGAGTTTGGCGGACTGGCAGGCCACATGGATCTACTTTATTAACATTGCAAAATACATAATAACTCTTTGCATTCCATTGCTTTCGCAGCAACATGCATAAATGATTCTTAAAAATAACATATCATATTGAACACTGTTTACATTTGGGTGAATTATACAGTGTGAATTACACATAATGAAACACTCAAAAACAAACTTTACATACTCCGAAAAGCACTGGAGTGGTTTCCTTCCCTAAATAACCTTAACACATGAACTCCCGTGTTTATGTAAAACACACAAAACCCTGCATAAAAGATATCACTGAAAAAAAAGCTATATATTTTATATTACTATGCTACAGTGAGTGCTCTGATGTCATGTGCTCAAGTTTGCATTGTGTTGCATACACAATTGCACTGCACTGTACTTTCTGCTCTGCTCGTTGAGTGCACATCCCAACTGCGAAGCTTCGTGGCACCGCGGCTGTGAAACGAGCTTTGAACAGGACACGTGACACACGTTACCACTTTTATGCTCAGGAAAGATGTACAGTATAGAATATAGACAGGCATAAAATTTAACATGTACCCGATATAAATTTGTCAGAGTTTGAACATGAAATTCCTGTAAAACACCAAGTTGCTTTTCAGTGCTTACTAAATAAAAGGAAAATTGTTTTTGCCAAGCACGATGCTTTTCATAGAAATGCGGTTGCGGAACATGCAATACCGCTAACCAAAGTTGAGCCAATTATTAGCAGTCCGCATAATTACTTACTCCACCAGGCACGTTACATTAAACAACAGATCTCAGAAATTCTTTCGGATGGAGTAATTGAGCCGACAAGGAGTCGGTATAATTCCGCAATTACACTGGCACCGAAAAAGGATGGGACCTGGAGGTTTTGTGTCGACGTCACGCCCATCAACCAGGTGATTTGTAGTGCTATACCACCCTATATCAGCATTAAGGATGCACTTAGTTCCCTAGGGAGGACCAGGATAATGTCGTCACTTGACCTGAGAAGTGGCTACTGGCAGATACCAGTAGGCCAGGAGAACTGGGAGAAGATCGAATTTACTGCCCCAGATGGTCGATGGCATCAATTCTGTGCCATTCCTTTTGGGCTAAACTGCACACTTGCTACCTTCCAAAGTATGGTGGTAAGAGTTTGATATGGCTTTGTAGGCGAATGCACCCTCACCTATCTTGACGATGTCTTAATATGATCGGAGACGTGGGAAAAGCACATGCATCATCTTTCACTGGTGTTAGAGAGACTCGAAATTAATCGGTTTTATCATGTACCATTAATAAATGTAATTAGGCAAGACCAACCTCGAATTCTTGGGTCACATGGTCAGCGAAGAGGGTAACTGGCAAATTCCTGATAAGCTAGGGCTAATCGAGAGTCAACAGGCACCAAGTACCTGAAAGCAATTGAGAAAATTTTTCGGCCTAATAAACTGGTTGCAGGAACATTTCGAACATTTTGCCATTATCACTGCACCCCTCATGGACCTGCTTTCTCCACAGAAGTGGTACGTGTGGGTAGCGCACAGGAAGAGGCATTTTTGACCATCAAGGAGAAATTTCTATTGTGCCCTGCCCTCACAAGGTATGACCCAGCGCACCACTTATACCTACAGACCGATGCCAGCTAGGAGGGGCTGGGCACCGTGTTGTACCAGTATGGCAACACAGGAGAAAAACAGGTCATTCATTTCACAAGTGCGAAACTTGGTAATACAGAACACCGTTACTATGTTAACGAGAGAGAGTGTGTCTCGCCATGATCTAGGCAGTTCTTAAATACTGACTGTATGTGGAGTACAGAAGGTTTATGTTGAGAACAGATGACCATTGTTTCGTATGGTTAAATAACATGTGAGAGGCCAGACGTAAGCTCACAGGGTGGGCGCTCTGAAAACAAGTGTACGATTTTGTTATTGAACATGTACCAGGCAGAGAAAATGAACTCCCGGACACGTCACATACACCAGATGCCACAGTAATGGTAACGGATGACGTGGAATGGGAGGAAGTGTTACCCCCCATCACCCAAGAACCGGTTACAGAAGCGAGTGTAAATAGAATAAATGGCATGGAAAATGAACAGTTGGAAGCGGATTTGTATGGCGAAGTAGTGGCCGCACAAGAGAACTGCGAATTCACATGCGAGAAGAGAGGTTTGAAAGAGAACAGGTAGATGGATGGAGAGTAATGGAGAGGCATGTCGAGCCGTGCTCGCCAGGTGATCACACTACATGGAGGCTATATGTACCCGCAAATTACCAGGATAAGGTTTTTGAACATGAACATTGTAGCATAACAGCAGGACATCCATTAGCCGAGCAGATGGTGAAAAATATTTTAGAAAGATTTTTCTGGCCCGGCATGATGCACTACATAAGAAATTGGGTGAAAAAGTGTCAAAAGTATAACTTGTTCAACTCACAACGAACAGATGGTAATCAACAGCAGTAACTTAGGCAGCCAAAAAGACCTTTTGATACAGTTTGCCTAGACCTCATGGGACCATATCCTAAGTCAGCAGGAGGAAATAGGTTTATATTAGTAGTCACTGGTAGCTTCTCATTCTGGATCAAAACCTATCCATTAAGTAGTACCAGGAAAGGACAAATTTCAATGTGCATGCAGAGTGAGATTTTCGCACGCTGGGGCTACCCGAAAGAGCTCCTGATGGACAACGGGTCCCAGTTTACAGATAGATGTTGGCGAGAATTGTGTACTAGCTAGGGGGTGCAGCATATGAAAATGGTGGTTTACCACCCCCACACGAATTCCACAGAGCGACGCAACCAAGAGTTGAAGGAGCAACTCCGGCTCACAGGAAAAACCCTGGGGCAAGTTCTGTTGGGAAGAAACACCACGTTACCGATCGAACAGAACTGCATGCGTACGAAAAATAGCAGTGACATGGAAACCAGTGGTGCAAGGAAAGGGAGGTGCAGGCACCGATACCGTCATCAAAGAGAATGGTAGGTAAGATATGCAAACCGATGGCTACCAGAGATATGGGGACCACCCGCAACCCTCTAAACAGGTTAAGTTGTGTATGTCAGAGCACATCCGCAGTCAGCGGTTTGAAAAAACTTTTGTGCGGGACTCGAGCAATGATGGACTGGACCACACCGAGTAGTGAAAATACTGGGTCCGACGACATACCTGGTGAGAACAGGCAGGAAAACTGTGAGAATCCATCATGATGACATCAGGGTGGCAGCTGAGAGTGCCCCCGAGCAGCATGGGCAAGAGCCCTAAAATGGCCAGGACGGGCCCTGCTCATGACGAGCACGAGCAAAGAGCAAGCGAAGCAGCAAGTGGTCCAGGACCTGTAGCAGAGGTCAGGCCACCTAGTGCAGGTGAGACATCGGCACCGAACAACACGGAGTTCACCAAGGGTCTACGTCATGCCAGCGCAGCGAGTTGTCAGGTCGCCATGTCTGACATGAACGGCGATGGGGAAGGAGAGAGGAGAGAAGGACCTACCGATATCTGTACAGGACGTGCGGAATCAGAACAGCTTTTAGGAGACAAGCACCACCAGGCACCCCATGACAGCGGAGGTGCTGACGAGCCTCTTGGCGACGTTCTGACAACAGGAGGTGATGTGAGATTTCAAGCAGGAGTACCAGAAGATGACGTAGTAGGTCCAGCATTGGGACCGAAGAGCTAGAAACAGGCCTGGTACTGCCTCAAGAGGATGGCGAAGGGGAAGAGCAGGATCACACCCTGGTGATACCCCCTGCAAGCATGCAGGACGACGAAGAACTGGATGTCGGGGAAAGAAACCGGCCTACCAGAATAAAACTACTGTGTCGCAACTGGACACAGCAAGGATGCATTAGCGAGGAGAGTGGAGGTGTGCGTAGTGAGGACAGTGAGAATAGCGGGTTTGGCAATCCCACTACCTATCCAACATCCCAGGAAGTGAGGACAACTACTGCGGGCCTGTACCAACTATGGTAGCTGCAGTCAGGAGAGCAGCGTGGATGTGTTAATGACTATTTTTGAGTGTAAGAAAATGGCCTGCGCGGGCTGCTGGCCCGCCATCACAGCCGGCATGCCGCGCACGCCGAGTTAGTTATACTTGTGTGCCTTGAGGAGGCGGACGTGTAGACCGACAGGGCCGAGTTTCGCACACTTGGGTGGCACATCAACTTTAGAACTACTCATTAATGTGCAATAGACTTCCATATACCAGAATCTTATGTTAATTAGCCGCCCAAAATGCTTCACTTCTTCCCTACCTATGGTTTAGCATCGCCTACGGAGGATTATTGTTCTGTAAGTTCGTATAGCCTTTGAGCTCTTGTACACCATTACCCTGCCGGCGGGTTAAGCCCGGCAAACATGTGTAAGTTGTTTCTGGAAGGAACATTAATAAAATCCGTTTGGCTCAACGTAGGACACATTCTCATTCGGGTTGCCTACAGGCCATAGGGGCACGGGCCCCACCTTTCCCGAAAAATATTAAGGGTAGTGTGCAAAGTGTTATTCGTGTCTTTTTCAGTATTTTTGTATCTACCTTCAACTAATGGGTGTGTGAGTCGCCATGAGACCTCACTGCATAAATTGGTAAAGTATTGTGTTTATTAATTATGACGGACGAAGCACCGGAAGGATATCGCCGTGATCGTCAGCACACGGCCCTGGGGAAGGAGTCTGTTCTACTGAAAATTTGGCATTGCATCCTGGCAATGTCTGGCGCCCATTAAATACATCGAAGGTTTGGTGAGAAAGCTCCGGTAAAATCCTACCTAACTCCCAACCTCTAAAATGAACAATTTTGCTCCACCATCAGGCCATCGCAGTTTCATTGCTTGCAGTCTTCGTTTTCGTCGACCCGGTTCCACGGTGCAGTTGCACAGGGTCATGGTCGCGGCGAGGTCGACTGGGGATGCTGACATCCAGTAATAACACTGTTTGGATAAAGTCACTTTCACTGTCATGGATGACTGGAACTAAGGCGGCTCTCGCGGAACTGGTGATGACTTCGAAGCCTCCTTTAATGAGAGTTCCAGGTGATGTGTTCGGATGAAGCTGATTTTCTGGGTGATGAAGTTAGTGGACTCTTCGCCCTGTTCTTCCAAGATGATTTTCCTGGGAGTGTGCAGGGATGCGAAGGTGTTAGCGAATCGGAATTTGAATGTATGTTGAAATTAGTCTCACGACATCCTGGAATTGGTAATGCCTCTCCATCATAGTCTTGCGTCGCCATAGAAACATTCGTCAATCCAATTGAGGGGTTTATGGCAAAAACAAGAAAAGTCCAAAAAATACAAAAACTGGCTTACTACATAACATTGTTGCTAGAATGGTTACCTTTCAACCAGCTAGTTGATAGTCCCCAAAAATGCAACAAGTCACTTAGAATAAGGCAATGAAATACATGCCATTCTACAAACACAGAACAAGTCCTTGCTCATTCTACAAGAACCAAACAAGTCCCAACTCATTCTACAAAAACAGAACAAGTCCATTTAATTCTGCAAAAACGGAAGACATTCTAGCTTCGTTATGAACCGGACATGTTAATTTTCGTGTTAAACATTTGCCAATGTTGCAGCAAATATTGCATGAATGTTTGTCAATTGAGTAGATAATATTACAGTATCTATGTAGTTGTAATGTATATCAAATTTATGCACCTATTGTTATCTGGTTATCTTTGTGTTTAGACTGTTAATGTCTGTCGACCATTTTGTAAGTGTATTGTGAGTACTGAACAAGCAAAATGGACGCTGAGGAAAATAGTAACTTGCCTAAGAGGAAGAAAAGGAAAGAAAGGAACACATTGTTAAGAAGCTGAAAGTTGCTGGCAAGGCGCACATATACCATGGAGGTAAACATGATGATCCAAGGACAGCTGGCCCTGATTGCAGGTTAGTAAATTGTTAGTTAAAGATGGTTCCCCCATTGAATATGGCAATACAATGTGCAACTCAAAAATTAACGAAATTATCCATAAGGAAAAACCCAAGACACAAATAAATACATTTCAATTGAAGAAACATGATAAGCCTATGTAACTGGTTACAACTACAGTATTACACTATTAAGTCAAAAATGTAGTGCATTTATTTATAAACGTCTCAGTCAACCTATTCGTATTCTGGTTTTCACTATTGTAAATAATAGGTGATTACAATGGTTTTATATATTAACAGCTGTAACAAAGAGAAAACAAAATACATTCGTTCGTTTGTGTGTTGCAGATGTAGCAGGTTTCATTGATTTGATAAAATATAAGGAGAGAAAAGACTACTCCTGCTTTCATAGTTTAATGACTTAGAAAGCAAAAATAAATAGGATTCCTACCTTTCTGGTCTGATATGGGTTAGACACATCGCACGACGACGTCAACGGAAACCAGACGACCAGAAACGAAAGGATCATTCAGCAGTGTTCGTGTATAAGGTCCGTATAAATGGCAAAGACTGTCCAGTTTGTCGTCAGGCTTTTATTAGTTTACATGGCGTAACCAAAAGTAAGCTATACAATATTCAGCAGGGTTTTCTAACATCTGGGAAATCACCGATGGTTCAAAGAGGCAAGCATGACAATAGACCCATGAAGTATCCCAGTGCTATTCATGACATAATAGTGCAACACATACAGTCATTCCATGCACGTTCATCACATTATTCTTTGAGGGAAAATTCAGACCGGAAATCAGATCAGACACATGTTCTATTTGTGATACTCTTGCTATAAAGGTAAATAAACCAGAGTGTTCTACTGAAGAGAGGAACAAGCTTGAAACAGAAAAAAAGTTCATCTACTAAAAGCAGAAGCATTCAGAAAAAAGGAAAAGATATTTCGTAGACAAGCTCGGACTGGTAATATTGTGTGCTTAAGTTTTGATTACATGCAGAACTTGCCATAGCCTCATTTGATAACAAATACAGTCTTTTTTATAGCCATCAATTGTGGTATGTGTTTGGTGTTAATGACTTACGAAGTGACAGTGTTACAATGTTCACATATCATGAAGGAGATGGAAGGAAGAGCAGTAATGAGGTGAGATATATACTGGTTACCTACATCAACCACAATAAAGAACCTTTGGATAACCTTGCTTTAATTAGTGATAGTTGTTGTGGACAAAACAAGAATCAAACGATGGTACATTTTTTTCACACTTGTTCACTGTTTCCATGTAGTTAAAACTGTTACGTATTTATCTCCCGTGAGAGGCCATAGTTATTTGCCTAATGACCAGGAATTCTCACTTATTGACAAAAAGAAACGACACATAGAATCTGTCGAACTACCAGAAGAGTGGGACAGAATCATTCAAGAAGCAAGGAGGAACCGTCTCCATTTAGTGTCGTAAACATGCACTACCATGTTTTTGTAACATCAAGGCTGCTACGGATGATTATTTTTTGAAATCACCTATACATCCCTTGAAAATAAAGCCAGTGCTTATGTTGTACATCACAGAAAAAGACTTTCATGTCAGAGTGCGAGACACATACCTATCATGGACCATTGAAGACATGCACAGTTCTGAAGAAACCTATGCCAGCTGTATTAGATTTCCAATCGTTGTATGCAACACATCCCCCAAATGCACCAGGGAAGAAGAAAGATCAACAGCTCATGCCATTTGTGAAACCCGAAAATAGGAGGTCCTATGACGATTTGATCTCTGGGGTAACCAAAGAAGTTAAACGGGAGTCACCGAATATCACTATGGAATTTTCGAATGATGATAACAGTAGTGGCTGTGATGAGTAGAATGAAGACAGTGTAAACTATGTAAACTTCTTAGCTTTAGTCTGTTAAATACAAGGCACCATTAAACTTCATTTTAAATGACATTAATCTGTAGCAGCTTTCATTATTCCTTATTCACTAATATTATATATCCTACAGTTTTCCAACATAAACAGAACAAATCCATTACATAATAATTCATCATAAGAGTTTGAATAAAAATTTAATATATTGCTCTGAATCCACAAAGAGATAACAGTTTTACAAGTCTATTAAATTGTTGTCAAAATATTCGGTTTGATGATAAGAAAGCCAAAAGGTTTTTTAACTATATTAATAATGTTCTTTGTGTGGCATGTCTTGTTTTTGCCAGAAACCCCTCAATTGATCCAGTCCTCCTGGCCCACACCATACCATTGTAAGCGTTTCACACAATTGTGTAAAAACGCAAGTGGGTCTTCATTTGACATCCCAGAATAGGCGGATAGAGAGTGGAAACGTGTTGGTGTAGTGCAATTCTGGCCGAAATCACAACACTGATGTGAGGCACGGTGCACGACATGTTTGGTTGGTCTCTTGTTGGTGAAAGTTGGCGCCTCCTGCAATAACGGAGTCGGGTATGCCAGAGGTGACGTTCCTGCAATCATCAGTGTTGGTAGTTGCAGAAAGATATGTGTACTGTGGCATAGCCTGTTGATTTGCGGTTCGTCCAAATACGTCATCTTGATTTTCAGGTTATGATGTTGGCAGTTGTTCTCGCCTGTTCGGTTGTCCTGAATGACATTGGAGGCCCTGGATGTTATGTTAGTCTCGCTGTGTCGTTCGTTCTTCGGTAGAAATGCAATGTTTGTGATAAATTAGGAAACAAATCCCACATATCAGGGTAGCAATGTCCTGTCCGTCACATATGTTAACATTGGTGCATCTGCGTAGCATGCATCAAAAGTGTGATGATAATTGTTCGGTGCCTATTTGGAGTGGTGGGCACGTGCACAAGTTTGGCTTGCACACCTGGTTGACGAATCCCTTGGGTTCCCCCAGATGTAAACATCATGTGTGCACTTCATCATGATCCCCCGAAAAAGTGCAGGCTATTTCTCCACCACTAAGATCCAGATTGAGCTGTTCAATTGCTTTCCGTAATCGATATATTGATGTTGCATTGTGACATGTACAGCTGTCATCACCAGATAAATCGATTAGCGATGGGTTCGGATTTTGTGTTCGCCACAAACACTTCACATGCAATGACGATGGTTCACCATTGGTCTTTGTCCAGTTCAATCATCCCCTATCACATATGCAGTGCAGTTGATATAGGAACACCATGATGTCTTGATGTTTCATCTGCCGAAAATGTGTTCTCCGCGACTTGCAGCTGTAACCCACACAGTGCATCATGGTAGGTGTAATCCTGCCGGCATGGCGCGGTGTAGATGTAGGGGGGTGGCAGGTGCTGTCTTTCCCTTGGCTGTGGACAAATCAAAGATAGTGCTAATGTCCGATGTAACGAGTCGTGATGGGGGTCAATATGGCTGACTTTTGATTGGTTCCTTGGGCAATGGTGATTTGGCGCTAACAGTTCCAACTTGGTTATTTTCTGCTTTTCAGCACCCAAGTTTTTAGCATGGTTGTCTGAAATGATAAATAGTGTTGGTGAAATTTTGCCAGCAGTGAAGCATGAGCCAGAGGCTGAAATAGAGTTGTAGATGTGGACACACACATGTGGTAAACAAGGCATGACGTGAAAAATTGAGCGGGATCGCTTGGTAAGAAAATGGTGAGAGTTCTGTTGGGAAAATTGAGGTGGTGGTCTGGTGCGTGTGAGAAACTACACAGAGAAGTGCCATTTTGATGCCAGTCAGTATGGCATACTGATAAAAAAAAATTATGCTGGTACAGTAAAGGTTTAAATGTGTGGCATGTGTGAAAATCCACACAGAGGGGCGCCATTTTGACATAAATTGAACATGGTAGGGGGAACAGTTGGTTACGTGGATAGGATAAAGATTTGCATATTCTTGTGGTCAGTGCCACCTCCAGTGGAGAGCACGAGGTGGTGAGGCCGTTGGGTCGTGAGCTGTCCACCCACGTGGCCTCCCCTTGTGTCCAACATAACTGGTCTGATAATGCTGATGCTGATAAATTAACTAAAATCCAATTGCCTGGTCTAGTGAGGACTGTATGCGGCCCTCGTACGCAATGCTCACTCCCACCGGGTGTTATGAGTCCCCTTACACCCTTTAATTAATTATGTGAAAATCAGTGGTCATAAGTTCGGCGATGTAGCCGAGACGCGGCTAAGCAAATAAACGAGTGAAATTATGTTACACATCTTTTCATTTACTGAAATTCCATACTGTCTTTGTACACGTACACTTACTACATTCGCCACTCGAACTCGGCGAGTTCTCACACACTACAAAACAGCACAAAGGCTTACATGAATTATGTTACATGTTACGCCCGATTGTGTGCATACTGGAAGTTGTAAAATATAATAGATTGCAGTATGCCTATATACACGTATACATACATCATTAAGATGAAGTTTGCAGACAAAAATACAGAAACGAAAATTAAATTAAAGAAAATTATAGATAAGTCATGTATTCCTGGACGTGGCATTTGAAAACTTTTGCAGTAGACCTACTCGATTTTAAAACATTAATAAGTACGTTTACATGCTGCTGATAATGTTTCACAATAGTGACATCACCACTCACAGATTCGACTACACATCAGATTTTCAGTAGTCACATATGAAACAAATAATCAATTGGTTCGGATATACAATGTTGTGGCATAGTTTATATTTCAGAAAACTATAATTACACATACAAACACACAAAACCAGGAATAGTTGTCAACCGGTACATGACCACACCGAATTCTGCAAAAGGAATCGTTTAGTTGCAAGAAGATCATTGTGTTTGTCTGTTTTTGTTGTGACCATCATTACAGTTTTGTTTTGTTAATTTGTCACTTACTGAGGAATCCCTTCTTTATGTAGGCCTACTTGTTGGTGTTCTGTTTATGTGTGTTCGTATGTATAATTCTGGTTACCTACAAATCGCCTCTCCTTCAAAGACAAGTGTCCTACACAATTTTTCATTTAATATGTAATATTCATATAGGCCCACATGAATTATAAAGTGTAAGAAATTTTAGCTCAAGGGAAATATCTGTTTACAAGAATCAGTTTTTAGTTAATAATCATAAATCGAAACAACAGTTTATGGTAAGAAAGCATGTCAAACTGCGATATCTCGCATGTGTAATAACCCCAAGTGTAACAGCGATTCCCCTTATTTTCATCGTGGAAATAACAGTTACAAATACTGGATTCATCGACGATTGTGTCTCTACAATGCTGTGGTTGCTAGGCAATGCAAGCAGAAATGACATTGACTTAAACAGCGTACTGGCCAATAAAGCGTTTTAATTTTACATTGTTGCTGTTTATAAACATAACTGTGATTGTTATTGTCTCACAGTGGACAATAAGTACTGTATGGTACGGGTTTCTTTATGTTGTTGCTGTTTTATAAACATAACTGTGATTGTTATTGTCTCACAGTGGACAATAAGTACTGTATGGTACGGGTTTCTTTATGTTGTTTGTGTTCACTATGAAAAATAACAAGTGTGATAATATTCCAAATTATTAAGAACTCTCTATAAAACCTAAACAGAAACATTATTTATAATAATTGTATAATTCGGGAAAAATGAGAAACTGAAAAATTATTAAATAATTAATAATAAAATAATTATTAATCTGAAATTAAAGGGCGCCAATATTCCCACTAGTGTAGTGAAGAAACAAGGACGTCAGACTTTTTTTTTTTAATTAGAGTCAGAATTGACGTCAGTAGAACAATTTATAATGTACAAATATGTATGCCATTTTTAATTAAATTATTCAAGACACTTAACAAATTACAAAAAAAAAAAAAAAAAAAAAAAAAAAAATGCCATTTTAAAACACTGCTTAAGTAAGAAGTTTTTAACGTAAATGTGTAGCCTATTCGCTTTTAATGAAAATAATATCCCACTTTGCAGATTAAACCTAAAAACACAATTCACACAATATATTTGGTTTAGATATGCAATAATTACTATCTGATGTCAGAGGCAATAAAATTATCTGGCATACTTCAATTAGCAATTAACTAATGTAAAATTGATTGTCACAAGGTATAAGCAATGAGCCGCCATTAAGTGAACTAAACGATCATCAATGAATTACATTTGATGGACTTAAATACAGTTTTTACTCATGCTCGACTTGTAAGATTCAGTAGAAACACTTTATCTTCTTTCAGGCCACTGGAGTTAGAATTAGTTTTGTTTATTTGAATCAACTGTCATAACTCAAAAGTTCTTACTAGATGAAAAGAACTTCGGCTCTATAATTCAGCACAATTTAGTTAATTCTCATAGAAATATTGAAGTATGGAACCTATCAGACAAACCAGGTGAAAAACCAGCTTCAGGAATCTCAGCTTGGTGAAAGAACATGTACTCAATTTCCTTACTTGGACAGACGAAGCGATGAAAATCGGCAATTCATTTCTTGGTCAGAATGAATGTGAATTACCAGTTGGGCCTGGATCCCGCAGATATGTCCGACATATGACGGTCGTCACACTGCATCTTTCCGTTCACCATCATCCCTTCTCCTCACTTCAGAATAGCAGTTAAAACAATATTTTTACCTGTTACAATGTTGACCTGGAACCTCTAGTAATCCTCAAAAACTTCTCGAAGGAAAAACTTTCATCGCAACTTCTCTAGTTGTCAAAGTGCAAAATATTCCAAACAAAACTCCCATGGATAAAATATTGTAAAACCTGTGTCTTTAATATAGAAGAAAAATTAAGTAGAATGCTGATAAACTGAAATCATTCAAAAATACAATAGCAAAATTTAAATTACATATAAAAATTGAAGTACTAATAAGAATCAAATAACATTAAATAAATATACTGTAGTTAAATTCTTCTTCCCACAATATGGCTTATGAAAAATTTCAATTCAAGTTGCAAAAAATATTTTTGTAATCATTTACCAATATTAAGAACGTCTTTCTGAAGGGGCTCGCAATTAAAAATGTACCTTAGATTCAACTAACGTTCACATTAACACAAACATAAATAGGAACAAAAAAATACTTAAACATACAATAGTTGGGAGGTCCGTAAATATTACAGACTGTCCCTCCAGAAAGGACGAAATATTAAAATTTTGAATAAGATGTTTCGTGCCTTCTCAAGGATAAATACTGTAATAGATTAACCCTTTTTACCTATCTCTGACATCAGTGAAAATTTGTAGACTACTCATTTTATTAACAACAAATAACACTACACAGTGTGGTTAACATTACAACGACACATAACATTTTCATAAATTAAACACGAATCACATTAATGCACATTCATGACAATAAAAACAATATCCCTTTCTCTATATGGTTAAAGTCCTCCTTTTCAACTGCAACAAAAAAAAACATACATAACGGAACCAACAATCATTCCAATAATCCTATGAGAAATTATATCACATGCAACAGTTAAGTTGGCAGCACATGTTGGCCTTTGGAGAACGTCCAGTAGACTGTACACAACTTCCAAAACCTGTCGTTGCCGGGTAGTTGATGACGTCCTTTAGTAGAACCAATCGTTTTACGTGTCGTTCCTTTGTGTCTTTGGTGTACAAATATCCTGGAAGATCTTCAACAACCTCCAGTAATACACCCACTGGTAATACACAACACTAAAAGTACAGTAAATAGAGTTTATTTATTTTCATATCTCCTTTTCACACGTGTTATGAGTCACTGATTTTTACACTTGGTGTGGCTAATTAGTGTCCATTTTTAGACGCGGCATCGTTTTGTTTATCAGGTTAATAATTTAATCATTTTTCCTTCTGAAAGTACTTGATCTTTCAGTAAATTTCACATCACATTCAGTACTTATTATGCCATCTTTGTAACACTTGACGTGAGTCCATCAATTGAAATATCTCACTCTAGCGACTCACCACAAACACTCCGAGATCAATTCAAAATTGTAGCACATTGTCCTAAGTCTAAAGATTCTAATTTTCAATCTCAGAAGACCCTTACTTCAGTTAATAGGATTAACTTGTTGCAGAGGAAATTACTCCCTCACTCCCTACACGAAGCTGGTCCTAAGACCTTGAAATGACAACAATGCTCTAACACAAATGTGATATTTGCTAACATTTAAACAAAAATCATACTAGCATGAAATAATGTACACAACTTACAATTAAAAAAAAAAAAACGAATATCCATACTCATAACATAAACAACTTATATACATGGCAACAATACAATACACTAAACAAACAATAATATGCAAATATAAAACAAACTTGTAACATGCCCAGTGTGAAAAATATCAGAAGAAGCTGCGTGAAGAAGACAACAAAAAAAAAAACTTATTTGTGCAATCAAAAATCTTTTGAAATAAATAAAACATTTCTCCCTTCATACTGCACGAGTTGGAATATACCTTCAAAAACACTGAGTATCAAGGGTTAATTTGACCAATGCAAATATATTTTAGGCAGTGTATTATACTTGTATGAGTTTTTCTGTGTGTCATTTTTTTAAATGTTCTAACATTTTGAAAAGACCAGATGCATATTTTTTTTTCTTATTGTGAGTAGCAGCGGCAGTGTAATCCAATCTCCCGGGTGACGTAATTTAAATATAATCTGCAGTGATATTATACCCTTCTCATTCAATATCATTCACGACGCTATTAACTCACTACATCAGTATCGGTTATCATTGCATCTTAAAAGCAAATTATTTCATTTGAAAACCGGCTGTAACCTTCGAGTGATGCAACAAGTAGAATAATCAAGTTTGGATAGGCGAGTAAACGTATTCTGTACGACATAATACATTACATGGGACCAATATTAAACAAATACAAATGACACAAGACAAATACAAATTAACACTGGTAGAGTGCAATTACTCAAGACTCTTAGCTTCTATCACCTGATAGGATTAACATTATTCATGTGCATTTCATTTCATGTCAGCGACGATGAAACATATTATGAAGTAACTTGACTTCTGTTAAGCGTTATTAATCTGGACGTGCGGTTTTGGGAATATGGTAGGGTTTTAACTGTGTCAGGTTATATCTACCCAAAAGACTTTCGTCCATGTCTGCTAACTCATAACAATTTTCACGGATTATCTGCTTTATCCGAAACGGGCCTTCAAAAGTCAGGAGAAGTTTCTTGGTGACAAAATCCCAAAATTTGCTGCTACTACACATTCTCAATACAAGGTCATCAATTTGAAACTTATTTAACTTGCTCACTTTACAGAGTTTTTTTTTTTTTTTTTTTTTTTTTTTTTTTCCCCTGATTTCTGCGGATTCTAGATAGAGTATCCAATTTTGTTCTTGAATTTCTAAAACCGTTAAAAGCGAGAAACATTTTAAGACCAAGATCATTTTCAATATCTAGATTCTAATATTCTTTTGTAAAATTTTCATTTCTACCATTTTAAACAAAAATATTTCTCACATTACAATGATTAAACATTAAAGCATGCATATATTGCTCGGCGCAATTTTTTCTATTAGTTTGGAAACCCACAATTACAATAATGCACATGCAGGGCTTTCAAACGCTCTCAATCAACAGTCAGCAGCCCATCCTTAACCTGACATAAATATGGTCATGTAAGCATATCATATACAGTTCTTATTGCTGGTCACTGAGAATGTGAAGTCGTAATTGTTGTATAATCAAGACAGCCAACTTAGTTGCAAAATTCCTGGGCAAAATAAAATATTTGCTACTCATCTGCTCCATTCTAATTATACAGGCAAAGGAATACTCATTGTGGACAGTGAAAAATATTTGCACGACACTGGGGTGTGCACAGTTGACGGCTTAACTGGAGATGAAAGGCGACCAAACTAAACAATTCACAGGAGCACGAGGGCTTGACAGCATAGCACAACTGATTTCCATCATTTTCTTATTTTCTATACAAGTAGTTTAAAGAGGGGAATACTAGACCACCCCACATTTTCGTCGAAAAATCAAGCAATTTAAGACCAAAATCAATGTTTTTTTGCCCCAAATTCATGGTTTCCAATTTCAGATCTTTCGCTTAAAAAACAAGCAAATTTACCCCAAAATCAAGCCAATTTTTCCACCTTTTTTTTTTTTTTTTTTTTTTTTTTCCCCAAAAATATTGTGCCGGCTTGTCTCGCCATTATAAACATTAAATTTTAAGATAAAATCAAGCAAATGTCTCGCTTTTCAAGCAACTTTTTCATGTTTTCTAGAAACAGCAATTTTGCAAGCGAGCAATCTAAATCAAGCAAATTTGAGACAAAATAAAGCAAAATCAAGTTAAAAATCGAGCGAAAATATTAAAAGTAAGAAAATTTTAATTAGAAAAATGATTTTTTATTTGATCAAAATTCGTAAAATTTTTAATGCAACCACTTAATTATGAGCCTAAAAATTGTATTAAAATATCGAAACAATATCTCGTTTCTGTAAAATCATTTAAATTATCCATTTAATAAAATTATAAAATTTAGATATCTTCAGTGATATGTTCTTTCAAATAATTATAAGTTAAATTTCGTTGGCTAATTAAAACAACATTACAAATTTTACCAGTCTCAACAGCTTTTTAAAATCTACACTAATTTTTATATTTGTTTTATCTTTAATTACGGCTGTTTTTCTATAAAAACAGTTAATAACATATAAATGACTTTGTCCCCAAATTGAATAATAATTGAAATCATCATGATATTTTGTAGTTTGCTTATAATAAAGTTCATTATTTCTATATAGCGTATCCGATTTTGTTCTTGAATTTCTAAAACCGTTAAAAGCGAGAAACATTTTAAGACCAAGATCATTTTCAATATCTAGATTCTAATATTCCTTTGTAAAATTTTCAATTCTACCATTTTAAACAAAAATATTTCTCACATTACAATGATCAAACATTAAAGCATGCACATATTGCTCTGCGCAATTTTTTCTGTTAGTTTGGAAACCCACAATTACAAAATCAGGCACGTCAAATTGTAAGTAATTAAACTGATTTTTTATATCAAAATTAAAAAAACAGTTGTCCCAGCAGGAACTTCTTTTTATAAAAATTGCCAATACTTCAAATCAGTATGAATATTTTGGATTTTTATATACATTTTTCTTTAATTCCAATTGATGTGTTAGCTTCATAATCAACAATAGACAACAAAATTTCCAATTTTGAAATAAAAATTATACCTGGATCAGCATAAGTTATATCAACTGAATCATATCCTTTTTAAGATATAAATTTACAATTCAACAACAAGTTTGCTGATTATATAAAACGACCAAATAATGCAAAACAAACATTAAATAAAGAAGCAGATTCAAAATACAAAACTATTGTTGCTGACTATGCATTAAAAAATGATGTTGAATCAAAATACAACACTAGAGTTTCTGATTTAAAAACACATGTAGATTCAAAATATAATACCATTGTTTCTGCTTTACGAGATCACATAAGTAAAGTTTTTGTTTACACAACAGAATATGTTTCTATTCAATATCCCAGAATTAATAATATGGCTGATCGGGTAGATGGAAAATATGCTGTCAATAAAAGATATTTCGATAAAGAATTACAAAATTGAAGCCAACCAATTGAAAAATTTCAGGAAGAAAAATATATATTTTATTTGCGTAGAAAGTTGAATAAAAATAACAATGTTTTTCGCATAGACAATGATGTATATTTTATTTCTTTTTTGATGGACTGTGCTGTTTATAAAATAGTTTCTGATAATTTATCCATTGATACTCTAACTGTTATTAAGGGAACTAAAAATATATTATAGTAAGCCTTTTGATGTTAACAGATGTGAGTTTTTAACTTAAAAAAAATTATATAATAATTTTGTTGATGGAATGTTGACCACAATATAAATATTTGTCAAATATAAAGAATAAATATATTTGTATTATTATCATTAAATTGAGAATACTTGGTGTTTGAAGTGCAAGCAAGTCACTAAATATAATGATATAAAACATTTAAATAGAAAAAAATGGACGATTAGGTCAGAAAAGTATATGCTCAATGCACAATTATAAAAAATCAACATTCTTTAAAAAAATAGCTCAATGTGAAAGAAGGAATGATTGATGAATCATATAAACCTAAGTGAATTTTTTTTCCCAAGAAGTAAAATATTTTTGTATTGAATTGGTGATTTGTGACAAATTGTTCTTGTAGAAATGAATACTGGTAATTTAAAAGGTATATCATATATAAACAATGGATACAAATATATTTTAACAAATATCTATGTTTTTTCAAAAATTTGTATCAACAGAATTATCGTAGGTCGACAGAATTATTTACTATTATTAAAGTTTTAAATTATGATGTATCAACTTACAAATTAAAATATATTATGGAGAAGTAATAAAAGATATTTTTTATGAATGGGAAATTATGAAAACTGACTATCCAAATGAATATTAAGTTGAAAAAGGTTTTAAGATCTAGAGGTGAACAAATTTTTGTAAAATGGTTAGGTTTTGATAACTTGCATAACTCAGGGATTAATAAAACTGCCATTTGTGCAGCCGAGTCTGCTTTCGCTGATGCTTTATAAATTTTAAATACTTTTTAAAAATATTTTGACAATTTCAAAAATGCAATAATGTAATTCCCATTATGTTTAACTGTCGTTTTAATGCTTTTTAATTAAAAATTGAATAAAGTGTTTAATTTTATTTCTATACTTACCATCATTAATTTTTCTATTCAAATCTGTAGTAATAAAACCATAATCTTCATTCCAACATTTTGAACGTATATATTTTTTAATTTCTCAAAAGACATGTCCCCACCAACAAAATAATTTAAAATATTCTTTAAATTAGTATCATCTTGTCTAAATATACACAGAAAATTTGTATTATCTCTTACCAATTGTTTATGTATTTTTGAATATGTTTGAGCTAAATAAAATACATCTAAATTTGTATGTCTTCCTCGCATGAAATAATCACGAATAATATCTTGATCATCTAAAATAACATCATCAAATACAATTAGAGAATCATTTTCACATTTATCTATAGGAGTCATTTCATCATTATTTTAAAAATATACCATTTTTTCATTAAACTTTATGGATATCGCATTAAAATCTTTTTTAAGTTCAATATATTTAGACTGGTTCAAACTTTTTGAACAAACATACAGTTTACTAAAATTTGACCAACCTGTTTTATAAATAAAATTAATTATCAAATTTATTTTTCCACAACTGCTTGGGCCAAAAATAATTTTGCATATATTATCAGGCAATAATTCATCATTTATTATATTTTTTGATGCCACTTCGGATATTAAAACGCCAACACCCCAGTCAGTTTTTTTTTATTTATATGTTAATTTTATTATACAAATGGATAATAAAGTATTTAAATTGACAAGCAATAGTTCTATTTTAAAGAAAAACTTCATTATGATATAATACATAATGAAAAATCGATTGCATTAATCAGTTTTACACAAAAAAAATAAGACCAAATATAAATTATAATACTCTAATAACAATTCAGAAAATTAGTCCTGTTGTTGATAAAAATGAAGTTATAACTATTCCAAAAGACATTATGATATTGAATCGTTAAAAGAAACTATAAATTCAATTGATCCATTTTCAACAACAAATATTGAATTAATAGCAGATAATGTAAACAACAGAATATCTATCAATATAAATTAGATATTAAACTTGATGATTGACCATCTGATATTCTCGGTTTTGGAAGGAATATAACTATTGAAAAAGACAAAATAGTTGTAGGCACAAAATTATCACATTTTAATCCATTTAAAACAGTAAATATTCACTGTAATTTATCATATGGCATGTTCATAAAATATTATGAATCTAATAATTTACAAACTGATATAAATGTGAGTTTTCCACCAAGAACTGTGTTTGGTTTTAGGGATTATATAATTTATGAGTCCGCATATCCAGTTTTTTTATCAAATTAACAATGAGAGGTTTAATAATATTGTTTTGGAAATCAGAGATGAAAATGACAAACTAATTGATATTGATGGTGCTGATATTGATGTTGTCTTAGAAATTAAAGAAGTTTAAATTATAATAATATAAAAATTAACTAAATATTATTTGTTTTGATATCCATATGGCAGTGTATCTATTTTGTTTTCTAATATAATTATTTTGTTATCATTATGACTTAATACAATTTTATTAACTTCGGCTGTATATATTTCCTGTTTTCACTCATTATATTAATTGTTCTATCGTGTATTTTCTCTTTAAACAAACAATTCTTATAGTCATCAAAGGTAATTCAATTATTAACTACACTTTTTTACCCCTTTGAATTTTTTATTTTTTTATCGTCAGCCTTATAAGCATACATTTTTGATCGCAAACACACAATGATTTCATTATTTTACCATTACATTCATCTTTCAATTTTTTCAAAAAAAAATTATTTGAGGCATGTTATAAATATTTTCATTTGGATACTCACTTTTTTTCAAATTTTTCTATCATCGACTTCATATCTTCGTAAAATAATCTGTTTTTATGTTATAAATGTATGAATCCGTATCTTGATAACATAATTCCATATTATCACCATATTTTGGTTTCATCACATTATAATGGAAATCATACAATAATTCTTTTGAAATATCTAAAATTTACATACCCACATAAACAGGCTTATTCAATTTTACATTAGTTTTATTCATATGTACAGCTGCAAGATTTTCATTAAATATAGTACTCCTTTTGAAATTTGGTTTTACTATTAATTTTTCACATTTTTCAGCATCTGACACTAGTTTTATATTAACTCTGTTTTTAATATATTTCATAGTTTTACCAAACATTGAATTATTCATGAGATTATAAAAATCTTTTTCGAAATCATTTTTATCATTAGTTCTCATTGTTGTGTTTAAATCTATTTTTTTAAACCTATCGGACTGATTAAATGTTAATATTCTATGTATTTTAGTATGTTTTAAACCATTTTTTAAACACCATTTTAAATTATGGTAATGAATTTCATATTTTTCTTTTTCATGTAATGTTGTTAATAATTTAGATTGATTTGTCTTTGGAACTACCTTATTTTCTGGGCAAAATGGAAGATCTTTATGTAAAATATGTAGTTCTTGTGGATACTCTAAAATCAACTTCTAATATATAACCATGTTGTGAATCATCTTTCAAATTTAATATTTTTTCACTCCAGTAATCTAAATCATATAATGTATAGCAAACCCATTCGAAACCACCATATGGTAAATATTGAGACATTGCCTAACCATATAAATTATTAGCATCAAGATATGCTAAATAATTTGTTTCTTGATTAGAGTTAAAAATCATCTAAATATGTTTTATTAGCTTTAACATATCGCTTACAACATTGTGATATTCCACCTCAAATAACTTTTTCAATTATTAAAATCATATTATAATCATGTAATAATTCTAGGTATTGTTTAGTCATTTTTAACATTGCATCCCACGATAAACCTGGTGCTGTAAAGTACCGTGCAGGGTCTAGACCATAAGAATTTATACATGTGTTTCTAAAATTTTCAAATATTTCTGCTATCAATAATAAATCCCCTTCTAAAAATAAATCATGATATTCGCCAAGATTTTTTTATATTAAATTGGTTCAATATATTTTTTGCACGTATCGTATTCATCATCAGATATACAATTTTCGTTTAATTTATTATAAAATTCACTCTTTGGAGGAAGTTGAGTTTCGTTAATTATTTTTAAAACCATCCACATAATTATAAGGTTAAACACCTTTTTTAATACCCAATTCTAGTTCATCTTCTGGAAAATATTTTTGTGCGTGTTTCATTTGATCTTCACTTAAATTAGATGATAGTTTATCTAAGCTCCTGGCCATTAATTTAATTGTGTCTATAAATCTCATTTTAAAATTTTCTGTTTCTTTCCCAAAAGTAATCATACCGAGCTAAAGTCATGAAAATAAATTGGAACTACATTTGGTAATTCTAATTTTAGATTACAATTATTACATACTGGATTAATGAATTTTCCACTCATGTGATTATGATGATGTACTTTTTTTATTGTCCTCCTTATATTCACACACACACACACACACACACATATCATTTTTTTATTTATTATATTTTCTTCTTCTGTTAATGGTTACATTGGTTCAATTTGTGAATACATTTCACCAATTTCTTCTACTTCTCTTTTTAATGATTGTATGAATGTTTTATGGGCATTTGAGCCTCAATATACTACTGGAGTCATATGATCCCCATAATTAGATACAATATAATAACAAAAACCAGATGCTTCATGTAATAGATATTTCACTGTGTAAGATTCATCATTCAATTTTAAATCAATATTACTTATTTGTTCATTAGTAAATTTATATCTTTCTTTAAGTGTTTCTTTATAAAAATCAATATCATCTTCAGTTAAAATTGAATATTTTTGAATGAATTTAAATATTTTTATTTATCTTGGATTTGGTTTAGTTGTTGATATTTTATTTAGAATTGATTAAAAATCTGCATATATTGAGAATGGAACCTTCATTGTATGTTTATAATCTTTATAATTTTTTGTTCTCCTTTTGAGGATAAAGTGGTTTTTACAGCTTCATTTTTCGAGTAATCATCGGTGTGTTTATTTAATTTTTCTTGAGAATAAAATAATTTAAGACACATATCACATACATAAGTTTTACTTTTATGATTTTTTTTTTGTGCAGGAAGCAGTTGCGATAAATATTTTATCCAACAATTATACCAATTTGTATCATATTTGAAATAAAGTAAATTATTATGGTTTTCCTTCTTATTCTCTGTGAGTTTTCGTGGATATACTGTAGACTTATCTACCATAGAGTATACATTTATAGATGTATCAATTTGATATCCTATTTTTGATATATCGTCAATTTGAATAGGATATTCTAATTTATCTATTACTTCATCAATATTAAGCCCCACGTTTTTATATTTAGATACTCTTTGTGGATCTTTTTCTACTGGAAAGAACACAGATTTTATTGCCCAAAGAAAATATTTTTGGTCATAATTTTTAACATTAATGTATGCTTTTTTATTTTTTATTACTTCTGGTAGATCAGTACATGACGAGAATCTTAATGTATTATACTTATTTGTTGCTAATTGTATTCCAATTATTTTATCTAAAGCCCATCCAGAACCTCTTGTTTGAAATTCAGATAATTGTGTAAGTATTTCTTGTATTACAAATTTATATATATTTTTAATATCTCCAGAATTCAATACTGTATAATTGGGTGATTTAAATGTGAACAATTGTACTTGATTATTTTCTTACTTATGAATTAGCATGTAATTTAATACTGGTTTTCACACCTCTAAATATTTTAAGATTACTGTGCATTATCTTAAATATCTTATTTTTTGCTGAAGTCAAAAAATGAATAGGCTGTAATAAATTTAAAGTATTTTCGATTTTATAATCCTACTTTTAAAAGCTTTATTAACTAAGTAATTTTTTTTTGCATCGTCTATTTTTTTGTTAATAAAATAATTATTACAGGTTGGGAATATTTCATTTAATTATTTTTTATCTTCAGGATATAATTCATTGATATCAGCATCAGCTAAAGGCAAATTTGTAAAATTATTCTTTGTTCTTTTTGTATGCTTTCTTTTTCTCCACCCAGTCTATAACCAGTGGCATAAAAATTGGTATAAGAGTTCTAATTAGATTGTTTTTCCTTAGTCTAGTTACATATTTTATTTTAGAATATTTAGCAATACGTCTCAACTTCCTAGTCCCCTTACCGTTCAACATAGCTGTTATGCTGTATTTAACTTCTTGTTATGACGATAATTGTTCATATAACCACTGAAACATTTTTACGTGTGATTGAATATTTGTCCTTACTATTTTTACTAAAAGAAAATAATATGATAGATTTATTCTCATTGCACACTTTAGATGCTTTTGTTGGATAACTATTGTGATTTTTGTTTAAATTATCTAAGGTTGCATTGTGTAATTTACTGTTTTTATGCTTTTTGAGAGATGTATTATAAACATATTTTCTACATTCACACATTACTCTCTCTTTTTTAATTCATAACGACTACTAGCATATTCACTATAACATTTTTTACAGATGTTAAAATGTTTATCCTTTATATGTTTATGTGGTGCAAAACTTTCCATGTTTAATATTTTGCAACACTTTTTACATCGTTTGTTATTATTTTCCATTTTATTTATTAAGAAAAATATTTTATAAAGAGAAAAAAAAATTTCAAAGTTTGTGCGGTCTAATTAAATTTATTTCCTATAATAACACAAAAATGGAGGCTCTGCTCAACAAGTTGAGCAATTCATATGAATTGACTAAACTATGTGACCTCGAAATTGATAAATGATATGAAGCTACAGAATTTAAAATTTATGAATCTAAGTATTGGAAAAAAAATTAATTGCATTCTAGATGGTAATTATAAAATCACTTTACCAGATCGTTATGCAAAAATAATTGATGAAAATAGCTTAAAAAATATTAATGAGGTGCGAGTTTTTATAGTGTATAAAGGTGTAAAAGAAATGAAAAATGGAAAATCTGTACATGACAATGAGTTTAATATTTAAATTGTATTAATTATCTTTTTTAATATTTCATCTGATTTGATTGTTTTAGCCTTAAATTTTCTTGATTTTTGCATAATTTTGCTTATTTTACCTGTGTCGAATACTGCGTGCTCATTTTTTAAATACTGACAAAAAGTTTCTTGTTTTTTTTTTTGCTTAAAATTGCCCATTTTGAGAGCTCCTTTTTAAAAATCTCTTAGAGCTTAAATATAACCCTCAAATGCCTTGATCCTGGCTTTAATTTACATTATTATCACAATCTCTTCATCGAATTTCAAATTTTGAGTTTTTAACTTTTTTCTGTACTTTTAGACGAAATATCCCTATTTAGTGTACTGCATTTTTGTTGTAATTTTAGAAGTACCCGCATTATATATTTACTCTTAAGGAGTTAAATTTTCTAAATCAATGACTATATATTTCATTTTATTTATAATTTCATTATAGGATTCACACTTTAAACATGACAATGAAATGCTATTTTTGCCAACTCTTGTCAATTTTTTTGTAAATTCATTATATTCCATGAAAGATTCATTACTAAAGAAATACAGTAAACCATTTGTATATCAAAAAGCTGAGTCCATCATACTTGGTAATTTATGAAATTTCTCACTAATTAGACCACGCCTTTTTTTAAAATCTGGAAACAATGTTCATCTATTTCTGCATAATACAACTTTTCATAAAACATAAAAGTTTTCCCCCAATATGAATTAAAAACAGCATTTATTTGATATTAATTTCTTCATTCAAACTAAGCAAATTTTTTTCAATAACCACCAATAAGATTATAACTATGATAATATACCATATACATTTTTTCGACAACAAACAGCACTAACTCACCTAATGGTTTTTGGAGTATACAAAAATTATTGAAATTGGTCGGTAGAAACCAAAACCAATTTCTTATCGAAAATGGCCTATTGATTATTTCCTTGTCTCTCAAACATTTTGTTCAAACATTTTTATTGTAAAAAATATACAATTCACCATCAATAATTTAAAATATTTTTATATATTCGTCTTTGGATAAAACAACTGGTTTATTTCCATTAAAATTATTTTGTAGTGATGGTCCATAAAAGTTTTTCTTATTTTGAATATTGTCTGGCTGCAAATTAATCAAATCATTTTTGAGAATTGGGTACATGATAGCATTTTTATCATTTGTATGTTGAAGACCTAATGCATGTCCAATTTTGTGGATCAAAACCATTAATAAATAAATTTTATTTTCAGGGGTATTTTTACCATCAATGTACTAATATCCCTGCTTATTGATATGAATTTCAACAGGGCTATTTTGTTTATTTGGAAAATATGCATGAACCAGTGCAGTACCAAATGGGTTTAATGTATAAGGACAAACTCCGTGCAACTTCTAATTATTATGTAGGCCTTGTTTATATAAGTATATCTGGAGAATTCGTATAATAAACAAATTTAAAATTTGTGTTTTTTTGCCAAATGTTAAAAGCCTATTTTGCGAAATTTGTAATTGATTAATTTGTATATGCAAAATTTCATTTTAATTAGTTTTAGTCCAGTTTGCTGTTGATAAAAGGTCAACAATTATCTCATCCTTAACACCACAGCTTGGCTTGTTGATTAAATTAAGTGTTTCTTCATTGAGTTTACCATCAAATGAAGAGAAGAGAGGTTGTGATATTCTTGAAACACTATTGAAGAACCTTCAAACTTTTCAGCATCAGTTTTTGAAAGCGAATTTGCATCACCTTCTAGATATAATCTTTGGAAATAAATATGGATAACACATTTTGTCTGATTCTCTTTTTTGGATAGTGCAAAAATTAATTTGTAATAGCCAGAATAATTATATAAGTCTTCATTTATATACAAAAAGTTTTAAAATATAATAAACTCTTTAATTTTATTTCTGTACTTCCCATTATTCATTTTTCTATTCATATCTATTGTAATAAAACCATAATTTTTGTCCCAGCACTTATCACAAATATCTTTAAATTTTTCACAAGGTATATCTCCTCCAACAAAATAATTATAAATATGCTTTAAATTAGTGTTGTCTTGTCTAATAATACACAAAAAAATTAATTATCTCTTACCAATTGTTTAGGTACTCTGGAATAGTTTGAGCCAAATAGAAAACCAATATTTTTGTGTCGTCCTCTTGTAAAATACTCCCTTATGAATCCTGCTCATTCAATATCGCATCATCAAAAATAACAAGAGGATTATTTTCACATTGGTCTAGTTAAACCATTTCACCAATGCTACTTTCAAAAAAGCCATATTTTCATTAAATTTTTTGGATAACACTTTAAAATCATCTTGTAATTGAATATGTTTTGGTTGATTCAAACTTTTGGAGCAAACAAGTAATTTGTTAAAATTTAACCACGCCATATTAATAATATCTATAATCAAATTTATTTTTGCGCAATTATTAGGACCATTTATCATACCTCTCATATAATAGCCAAAAGATCACTTTTTTTTTATTCTTAGAAGATTCTTCAGAAATTAAAACACCAACACCCCAATCAATGTTGCACAGCTTAGGCTGCTGTGACTGCCGCTTCTTCATTTCATTAAATAATTTTTGTAATAAATGGATACTAATAAAGTTTTCAAGTTAGAAACAATAGTTCTATTCTAAAGAAGAAACTTCACTATGATATAATTAATAAAGATAAATCGATAGCATCAATTAGTTTTTATGCAAAAAATTTTAACTCTAAATGTGGAGAACAATACTATAATTACAATTGAAAAAATGAGTCCTGTTGTTCATAAAAAATACCATTATAAATATTCCCAGAGGTCAATACGATGTTTAATCTCTTTGAAAGAAGCTATAAATACGATTGAGCCATCTTCAACAAGCAACATTGAAATAACAACAGAAAATGTGAAAAATAGAATAACAGTTAAAACCAAGTTTGAAATTAAACTTGATTATCACTTATCTGATATTCTCAGTTTTGAAAGAAAATTAACTATTGAAAAAGACAAAGTTGTCGTGGCCACTGAATTGCCTAATTTTTTTTCCATTCACAACAATCTATGTTCATTGTAATTTGGCTTATGGCATGTTTAAAAAATATGATGATTCTGGCCACTTGAAAACTAATATAATTGCTAGTTTTCCACCAAAAACTATGTTTGGTTTTAGAAATTATATAATTTATGAGCCCCCAATATCAAATTTTTTTATATTATCAATAATGAGCAATTTAATAACGCTGTTTTATAAATTAGAGACAAAAATGGAAATTTAATTGATTTTGATGGTTCCGATATCGATGTTGTTTTGGAGATTAAAGATGTTTAAGATTTTGCTATTTTACTAGATAACAAAAAGGGTGCCCAGTTTTAGGGCCCCTTTAATATCTCCAAAATATAATTTGTGTAATTTCAATGGTCGGTGTGCCGACTGCTGAATTGTCTTATTTTTACTCAATTTTTCAGGCCCTATGTAGGGCCTGGTATTCCATAATAAAAAGCATAACATTTCATTGAATATATTAGAAAATTTGAAGGGGTGAGTGATTTATTCACTCTTTAAGAGGCAAATAAAATATAAAAATTTCCTTTAAAAAACAGGTGGTATACAAAACGCATACCACCTCTCATTAATAAAATATACAAAACTTATCTTACAAAATTTTAAGGTGAACTGCCAGTGCACCTTAAGCGATAAATAAAATATAAAACTTTTCTTTCAGCAATAGGTTTGATGAATAATTTTTGTATAGCAGTAAGTGTCAGTGAATCACTGAACCGAATTCGCCGTAGACTTTTAATATTTTTCTTACTCATCGCACCTCTCATTAATAAAATTATGAAGATTTGACTAGCAGTGAAACACCGCTAGTGGAGAATAAAAAATGAATTATAAATTTTGATATCCGTATGGCAAAGTATCAATTTTATTTTCTAGTATAATTCTCTTGTTATCACAAGGACTCAGAGCTATTTTATTAACTTCTACTGCACATATTTTGTGTTCTCACTTCTTATCAAATTCATACCATATATGGAATTTTCTCATCAACACACATTTCTCATAATCCTCAAAATTAATTATCTTATTAACAACACATTTTTTCATGCCTTTAGATTTTTTGTTTTATTTATCGCAAACTCTATATGCAAATATTTCTGCTCATAAACAAACCAATTCTTTCATTATTTTCTCATTACATTCGTCTTTCATTTTACCTATAACTTTCTTATTTATTTGTGGGATGTTATAGATATTGTCATTTGGATATCACTTGTATCAAATTTATCTAACATCGAGTTCATGTCTTCATAAAAAATCATCTGTTTTAATGTTATAAATGTATGAATCAGTATCTTGATAACACAACTCGATTTTATCGTAATATTTTGGTTTCATCACTTTATAATGGAAATCATACATCAATTATTTTGATATATCTAAAGTGGGCATACCCACATAAATAGACTTATTAAATTTTACAGTTGTTTTATTCAGATCCACATTAAATATAGAATTTCTTTGAAACTTGGTTTTGATATTAATTTTTCGCATTTGTCTGCATCTGAAATTAATCTTATATCTACTCTGTTTCTTATATTTTCCATAGTTTTTCCAATCACAGAATTAATCATGAGTGCATAGAAATCTTTTTTAAAATAATTTTTTTGCATTTGTTCTCATCTCTGTATTCAAATCAATATATTTCTTCAACTAATCAGACTGATCAGACAACTATATTCTATGTATTTTAGTAAGTTTTAATCCATTATTTAGATACTGTTTCAAGTTGCGATAGTTAATTACATATTTTGTTTATCTCAAGTTGTTAATAATTTAGATTGATTTGTCTTTGGAACTACCTTATTTTCTGGGCAAAATGGAAGATCTTTATGTAAAATATGTAGTTCTTGTGGATACTCTAAATCAACTTCTAATATATAATCATGTTGTGAATCATCTTTCAAATTCAATATTTTTTTCACTCCAGTAATCTAAATCATATAATGTATAGAAAACCCATTCGAAACCACCATATGGTAATAATTTTAATAACTAAATCAACTTGATCTTCTGGAAAATGTTTTTGTGTGTGTTTCATTTGAACTTGACTTAAATTAGATGTTAATTTATCTAAACAACTAGCCATAAATTTAAACGTGTATATAATTTTAATTTTTCAATTTCCTGTGTTTTTCCCAAAAGTTATAATCTTTTCTTCATTGTTTGCTATTATATCTATATTTTGTTCATCATAACCTAACTCTTTAATAAATAAATGAGCATCATATCCAACTAAATTAGGAAAATACATTAGAACGAAATTTGGTAATTTTAATTACAATCATCGTGTACAGGATTAATGAATTTTCCACATATGTGATCATAATGATGCACTTTTTTATTGTCTGTATATTCACACTCGCATACAGTACATTATTTTAAAATTTAATATATAATATTTTTTCTCCTGTTGTTAGTGGATGCATTGGCTCGATTTGTGAAAATATTACACCAATTTCATCTACTTCCCTTTTTATTGATTGTACAAAAATGTTATGTACTTTTGGATATCGATATACAACTGGTGACTTATAATCACCATAACTAGATACAATATAATAACAAAAACCAGATGCTTCATGTAATTGATATTTCATTGTATATGATTCGTCATTCATTTTAAATCAATGTTACTTATTTGCTCATTTGTAAGATTATATTTTTCTTTGAGTGCCAACTTGTAAAGGTCTGTTAGAACTGGATATTTTTTGATTAGTTTAAATTTATAATTTTGGATTTGGTTTAGTTGTTATTTTATTTAGAATTGATTCAAAATCGACATATATTGTGAATGGAACCCTCATTGTATGTTTATAATTTGTTTTAAATATTTGCTCTCCTTTCAAAGGTAATCGAATTTTTACTACTCCATCTTCAGAGCAGTCTTCTTGGTGTTCATTTAATTTTTCTTGTGAATAAAATAATTGAAGGCACATATCATACATAAGTTTTACCATGCTTATTATTATTATTGCATTGAAAGCAGTATCGATGTCTTTAATCCAACAGTAATGTGAGTTATCACCTTCTTTGAAATAAAGTAGATTTATATGCTTATCCTTTTTACTTTTTGTAAGTTTTAGTTGGCTATACCATGGAAATACTTACCTGCATCTTTAATAGAGTATACATTTATAGAAGTATCGATTTGATTTTCTAGTTTTGGTAAATCAATTTTAATTGGGTTTCAAATTTACCTATTATTTTATCGATATTAAGCCCCACATTTTTATACTTGGTTACTTTATCTGAATGGCTATCTGCTGGGAATAATGACGATTTTATAGCCCAAAGAAAGCAATTTTGATTTTATTTTTTTTACATTTATGCATGCTTTCTTAATCTTCATAAATTCATGTAGTATATGATGCAGCATTTAATGGATTATACTTATTTATTGCTAATTGTATTTTTATTATTCCTATCTAAAGTCTACCCCCAGCCTCTTTTTTGGAATTCAGATGAATTTGAAATTAGTTCTTGTATTATACATTTATAAATTCTTTCAAATCTCCATAATTCAATATGGTATAATTTGGTGATTGGAATGTAAATCATTCTACTTGATTGTTTTCTTGCTTACAATTGATATATAATTTAATGCTGGTTTTCAACCCTCTAAATCTTATTAGATGTTCATGTATTTTCTCAACTACATTTTTTGAAGTCGAAAAATGAATAGGTTGTACTAAATTAAAAGAATTTGCAATGGTACATGTTGATATCCTACTTTTAAAAGCTTTATTAAGTAAGCAAGCTTCATTATTTCTTTTATTAAGGAAATCACTAGTAGAGTAAGGAAATATTCTTTCAATTCGTTTTTTTTCTAGTTTATGTAATTCATTCATATCAGCATCAGATAAAAGTAAATTTGTAAAATGATTCTCTGTTTACCCACTTACTTTTATCTATAGGTTTTAGAAATACATTAGCAGAAAATGGGATATATATATATAATTTGAAAAGGGTACATTTTTAAAGTTTCCTTTTCTTTGTTCATCGATAATAAGTGGTATAATAGCTGCAATGATATTGGCTTTCCATAGCCTGTACAAATATTTAATCTCAAATCTTCCACCTACAATTCTTAACTCTCTCACTGTATTTTCGCTCAACATGTGATTTATCTTCGAAGCCTCCATATTTGTTTATTTAAAGGGAAAACATTTTTAATTACAAAATTTTAAAACTATGAGAAAAATAGTAGAATAGCATCGAAAAGATGTTAAAATTAATGGGAAATCATATTTAACTTCTTCTTAAGACAGTAATTCTTAAGATATCCACTAAAACCATTTTACACATAGTTGTACGTTGATCCTTACAATATTTATTATAAGAAAATTATTTTATTCATTTATTCTCATTACAAACTATGCATGTTATTGTTGGATAATTCTCTTTTTGAATTTCATTTATAATATCTATTGAAGTGTTGTGTGATTTAATTTTTTTTATGGTTTTCGAGCTGTTGATTATAAATATATTTTCCACATTCGCGTAGTACTTCCCCCCCCCCTTTTTTTTTACTCATATTGATTTTTTTTTTCATATTCAGCACAACATTTTTTACAAGTGTTAATATGTTTGTCTTTTGTGTATTTATGCATGTGAAAAATTTCTATATTTAATACTTCGCCGATTTTTTTACATTGCATAGATACCTATAGTATTAGTTTCCATTGTATTTATTTAGAAAATTTATTTATTGACAGAATTAAAAAATATTTTTCTTTAAAAATTTGTTTCTTTGTAAATAACACAAAAAAATGGCATCTGCTCAACAAGTTGAACAATTCGCTTGCATTCACCAAACTACAAGATCTAGGAAAAAAATTAATGGTTTACTGATGCAGACTGAAATTTATGAATCTCTTTTTTGTTAAAAAAATTAATTGTATTCTAGATGTTAAACTTAAAATGTCATTTCCAGAGCGCTACATCAAGATACTCAATAGAAATTCATTGAACTAATAAATGAGGAGGTTTTTATAATGTGTAAAAGCTTAAAAGAAATTAAAAATGGGAATTTGTCCATTACATAGAATTCTATTTTTCAAAAAAATATATATATATATATTCTATCAATTATATTTTCATTCGATTTTTTCTTATTTTGCTTGATTATCTCTTAAATCTGCTTGCTCGCTTGCAACATTGCTCCTCCTAGAAAACATGAAAAAATTGTTTGAAAAGTGAGAAATTAGCTTGACTTAAGCTTAAAATGTAATGTTTATAATGATAAGACAAGCCTGCACGATTAAAAAAAAAAAAATTTTAAGTGGTAAATTTGCTTGTTTTTTTACAATAATAAGTTCTTAAATTTCAAATCATGAATTTGGGGCAAAAACCTTGATTGTGGCCTCAAATTGCTTGATTTTTCTATGAAAATGTTGGGTGGTCCAGAACTCCCCTTTTACACGTACTCATACCAACTGCAGCATAAACTAAACCTACAAATTAATGATACGCGATCAGTCGTATGAAAATCCTGCTATGCTAAACTTGAAATCCAAGACGTGTCCTAGCTTCACGACAACTAAATGATTTGCATTCACAATTTAGCGACAAGATCATGTGCAAGTTTCTATCCATCAAAGAGTCTAAACATTCACATTTTCGCAACTGTGAATTTGAATTATACATACTTGCCTGCTTTACTTAATTGATTTTTCTATTGTTAAAGTAAAAATACTTTGTGGCAATCTTTCACATGACAATATCTTAAACATCATCAGAACACTTGAGATAATCGCTCTGAATACACTTGCCCATAACATGCTGATAGTTTCCTGCGCTGCTGACACACTCTTTTATACATCTTGCCAGCCAGCAAGTCATCACTTAGTATTTCTAGATTAACTGCAGGTGTTTTGACAAATATCAGGTTGGTTGGGGGGGGAGGGTGTAGCTTGCAGACATTGACAGGATATAGTTGTGGACCAGGGAAAATAAAATGAAGATAAATGTAAGAAAAACTAAGGTAGTGAGGTTCACAAGGAAGAAGATGATAAGCAGGGACATGTACAGATGGGAGGGACAAGAGATAGAAGAAGCAGCAGTATATAAGTATCTAGGGATTGCACTGCAGTGAGACCTCAGGTGGGAAAAACAGGTAGAGAGTGTGGTTGCAAAGGGAAGAAGGGCTCTGGGTATGCTGGGAAGGGTGCTGAATGGAGTCAGCTGTGAGGTGAAGGAGAAGGCATATGGCACAATGGTACGGCCAATGTTAGAATATGCTGCAGCAGTATGGGACCCGTATGTGGAGGTGGAGGTGCGAGAACTGGAAAAGGTGCAGAGAAAGGTAGCAAGATGGGTGAAGGGTAGGTGGAGAAGGCAGGGGCAAGATGGTGAGGAAGAAGGGAACTATAGGCCATCAGTGAAGATGAAAGAAATTAGGTGGAGCTCATTGAAGGACAGGAGGAAAGTTGAACGATTAGTCAGGATGTACAGGGTGGTGAATGAAGAGGGAGGATGGGGAGGGCTACACTGCAAGCTAAGTAAGGGGGTGTTTAGAGGAAGAGGAAACAACAGTGAGAAGCTTCAGAGGGTGTGGAGGAGAATGGAGCGGGGTAGGCTTGTGAGGTCTGTGAGGGAGTGGAATGTGTTGAGGGAGGAATTGGTATCTGTGAGAGGGGTTTGTAAATTCAGGAAGGGAATGGAAAAGGAGTTGGTTGGATGAAGGAGAGCTGAGAGAGCTCGCCACTGTGCGGTAGCCTAGTTGCGGGTGTTTGTTATTATTATTATTACTACTACCTACTTTGAGTAAAGTAGAACTAATATACACAAGCAAAACATTTTGCATCTCGATACACCACAGGCACCTGAAAGTCAACACATCCATACAATTCACTACGAAAATAAAGTTGACTATCTTAGATTATTGGTCAAAGAATTTCCTAAGAATCACATTAATATAGTGAACCTGTCTTATAGCTGGAGGCTCAGAGACAAGCCATCGCTGCAAGACCGTCCACATCTCAGTCCTCACTCTCCACATCACGTATTTAATATTCTCTCAAGACAAAACTGACACAGTGCTGCCAACAGACTCCCATCCAGAAGAACCCAGGTTCAATTCCCTGTCCACCTACCCCGATTTCACAATTTCTCAGAAACACTCGACATGAATGACATGACGATGTTAGAGAATGCATCCTGAGTTTGTTGTAATATGTAAAACTGATATTAAGTAGTTGATATTAAGTAGTTGATAAACATATTTTGGTAAAAAGAGTAATAACTATTTGAAGTACCAATTACCTCAGAAAAAGTTTTACATAAACTGCAATTGGTTCCACATGAAGGTTGTTCTCTGGGACAGCGGTGTATTACAAGGACACCGGGCTGAAAGGCCTGGTATTGTGCACCGACTCTTGTGTATTTTCATCCCATACATACAGTGGACAAGCAAGTAAACCTGGTAGTACTAAACATTGCTCAGGTGTGTGTTGTTCTACTTAAATTATAACTATTTTACAAAAAAATATTCATTTTAGAACTAAACCCCACAAGGTTTCTCTACAAACTATTTCAACTATTAAACAGTGCGGAACAGCTTACTAAAGTAGAGAAAGAGAAGACAAACCAAGCACAGCTGCTTATGGGCTTGGGCTTGCACGCATGCATGCACACACGCAGCTAGATTACTTTGGTGTGCATATGCACAAACGAGATGTTTTACTGGCCAGACTAGCTTTCTTGCCAACTTACATGTACTTGTGTTGTTTTCAATTTAGAGACGTAACAAAAGCACCTCCACATACCATAATGTTCTCACAGACTGTATGTAGTACGTTTGTTAAGAGTGAAAAAATACAGCTCAAGAGCATACTACACAACAGAAGTATACTTGCACAACCAAAAATATTGTGCAACACTGATTCACAATTGAATACTTATGAATTATTATGTCTCAATGAAATTTTGTAATTTGTCCAATGTCAGTTGGCAGTATTGGTAATTGTCATCTTCACACACACAAAATTGATTTTACATACAGACAGTGATATTGCGCTGAAAATAGAAGGTGATCTGTTTTCTTAAAATATTTACTTTTGCATATACAAAGATGTGGATAACCTTTAGAAAATTTCTGCTGGTATAACGTCCCATGAGCCTTACTCTAAATGTATACTTTGCAAAATATCTTCATACCTGCAGAATAACTATTTCTCCATTTTAAATAAATAACTATGCAAAAAATGTTATACTCTATTCTGGTTGGCTGTTGCACAAAAAACCCCCCACGATCTGTTTAACGTAGTTGTGAATCAATAGATTAAAAAATATGGCAGTCAATCTTGTTCACACTACCTCTGTACTGTGGATGCTGCTATGTTTTCAATTGTGAACCCAGCGAAACTGCGAGGGTGTCAACTGCAGTTAATATTGCTACTGCCAGTACTATCGCTGCTTTATTCAGGATGAAGTGTATGTCGACTACTCAATACTGCCACGTATCGACACACACACACACCCAGGGTAGGGAGTCTTCCCCTCGCTTCAACATTGTTTTCAATTGTGAACCCAGCGTAACTGCGAGGGTGTCAACTGCAGTTAATATTGCTACTGCCAGTACAATCGCTGCTTTATTCAGGATGAAGTGTATGTCGACTACTCAATACTGCAGCGTATCGACACACACACACACCCAGGGTAGGGACTCTTACCCTCGTTTCAACATTGTTTTCAATTGTGAACCCAGCGTAACTGCGAGGGTGTCAACTGCAGATAATATTGCTACTGCACAGCACTATCGCTGCTTTCATCAGATGAAGTGTATGTCGACTACTCATATTGCCACGTATCGACACACACCACACAACCTAGGGTAGGGTGTCTTCCCTCGCTTCAACATTGTTTTCAATTGTGAACCCAGCGTAACTGCGAGGGTGTCAACTGCAGTTAATATTGCTACTGCCAGCACTATCGCTGCTTTCATCAGCATGAAGTGTATGTCGACTACTCAAAACTGCCACGTATGACACACACACACACACACCCAGGGTAGTGAGTGTCATTCCCCTCGGTTCAACATTGTTTCAATTGTGAACCCAGCGTAACTGCGAGGGTGTCAACTGCAGTTAATATTGCTACTGCCAGCACTATCGCTGCTTTCATCAGCATGAAGTGTATGTCTGACTACTCAATACTAGCCACGTATCGACACACACACACACACAGGGTAGGGAGTCTTCCCCTCGCTTCAACATTGTTTTCAATTGTGAACCCAGCGTAACTGCGAGGGTGTCAACTGCAGTTAATATTGCTACTGCCATCACTATCGCTGCTTTCATCAGCATGAAGTGTATTCGACTACTCAATACAGCAACGTATCGACACACACCACACACATACAAGGGTAGGGTGTCTTCCCCTCGCTTCAACATTGTTTTCTATTGTGAACCCAGCGTAAATGCGAGGGTGTCAACTGCAGTTAATATTGCTACTACCATCACTATCGCTGCTTTCATCAGCATGACGTGTATGTCGACTACTCAATACGCACGTATCGACACACACGCACACACACACACCAGGGTAGGGTGTCTTCCCCTCCCATCAACATTGTTTTCTATTGTGAACCCAGCATAAATGCGAGGGTGTCAACTGCAGTTAATATTGCTACTCCAGCACTATCGCTACTTTCATCAGCATGACGTGTATGTCGACTACTAATACTGCCACGTATCGACACACACACACACACCAGGGTAGGGGTCTTCAATCCGTTCAACATTGTTTTCAATTGTGAACCCAGAGTAACTGCGAGGGTGTCAACTGCAGTTAATATTGCTACTACCAGCACTATCGCTTCTTTCATCAGCATGAAGTGTATGTCGACACTCAATACTACCACGTATCGACACACACACACACCTAGGGTAGGGAGTCTTAACCTCGCTTCAACTTGTTTTCAATTGTGAACCAGCGTAACTGCGAGGCGTGTCAAACTGCAGTTAATATTGCTACTACCATCACTATCGCTGCTTTCATCCAGATGAAGTGTATGTCGACTACTCAATACTGCCACGTATCGACACACACACACACCACACACCAGGGTAGGGAGTCTTCCCCTCGCTTCAACATTGTTTTCAATTGTGAACCCAGGTAACTGCGAGGGTGTCAACTGCAGTTAATATTGCTACTACCATCACTATCGCTACTTTCATCAGCATGAAGTGTATTCGACTACTCAATACTGCCACGTTTCGAACACGACACACACACACACCCAGGGTAGGGAGTCTTCCCCTCGCTTCAACATTGTTTTCAATTGTGAACCCAGCGTAACTGCGAGGGTGTCAACTGCAGTTAATATTGCTACTGCCATCACTATCGCTGCTTTCATCAGCATGAAGTAGTATGTCGACTACTCAATACTGCCACGTATCGACACACACACACACACCAGGGTAGGGAGTCTTCCCCTCGCTACAACATTGTTTTCTATTGTGAACCCAGCGTAAACTGCGAGGGTGTCAACTGCAGTTAATATTGCTACTGCCAGCACTATCGCTGCTTTCATCAGCATGAAGTGTATATCGACTACTCAATACTGCCACGTATCGACACACACACACACTAGGGTAGGGAGTCTTCCCTCGCTTCAACATTGTTTTTCAATTGTGAACCCAGCGTAATGCGAGGGATGTCAACTGCAGTTAATATTGCTACTGCCAGCACTATCGCTGCTTTCATCAGCATGAAGTGTATGTCGACTACCAATACTGCCACGTATCGACACACACACACACACCAGGGTAGGGTGTCTTCCCCTCGCATTCAACATTGTTTTCAATTGTGAACCCAGCGTAACTGCGAGGGTGTCAACTGCAGTTAATATTGCTACTGCCAGCACTATCGCTGCTTTCATCAGCATGAAGTGTATGTCGACTACTCAATACAGCCAACGTATCGACACACACACACCCAGTGTAGGGTGTCTTCCCCTCGCTTCAACATTGTTTTCAATTGTGAACCAGCGTTAACTGCGAGGGTGTCAACTGCAGTTAATATTGCTACTGCCATCACTATCGCTGACTCACGTCAGCATGAAGTGTATGTCGACTACTCAATACTGCAACGTATCGACACACACACACAGTGAAGGGTGTCTTCCCTGCTCAACATTGATTTCAATTGTGAACCGCGTAACTGCGAGGGTGTCAACTGCAGTTAATATTGCTACTGCCATCACTATCGCTGCTTTCATCAGCATGAAGTGTATGTCGACTACTCAATACAGCAACGTATCGACACACACACACACCCAGGGTAGGGAGTCTTCCCCTCGTTCAACATTGTTTTCAATTGTGAACCCAGCGTAACTGCGAGGGTGTCAATTGCAGTTAATATTGCTACTGCCAGCACTATCGCTGCTTTCATCATCATGAAGTGTATGTCGACTACTCAATACTGCCACGTATCGTCACACACACACACACAGGGGTAGGGTGTCTTCAACCCGCTTCAACATGGTTTTCAATTGTGAACCCAGCGTAATCGAGGTGTCAACTGCAGTTAATATTGCTACTCAGACTATCGCTCTTTCATCGCATGATGTTGTCGACTACTCAATACTCACGTATCGACACACACCACACAGGGTGGGTCTTCCCTCGCTTAACATTGTTTCAATTGTGACCAGGTATGCGGGGTGTCACGCAGTTAATATTGCTACTCACACTATCGCTCTTTCATCAGCATGAGTGTATGTCACATCATACCACGTATCGACACACACACACACACCAGGGTAGGTCTTCCTCGCTCAATTGTTTTCATTGTGAACCAGCTAAATGCGAGGTACTGCAGTTATATTGCTACTCCAACTATCGCTCTTTCACAGATGAAGTGTATGTCGACTACTCATACTGCACGTTCGACCACAACACCACCCAGGGTAGGGTCTTCCCTTAACATTGTTTCAATTGAACCGTACTGCGGGGTGTCACTGCATTAATATTGTACTCACACTATCGTCTTTCATCGCATGAGTGTAATCGAACTCAATACTCACGTTCGACACACACACCCAGTAGGGGTCTTCCTCGCTCAAATTGTTTTCTATTGTGAACCAGCTATGCGATGTGTAACTGCAGTAATATTGCTATCACACTTCGTCTTCACAGATGAGTTTTCATACTCAATATGCCACGTTCGACACAACACACACACGGGTAGGGAGTCTTCCTCGTCAACTTGTTTTCAGTGACCAGGTAACTGCGGGTTCAACTGCAGTAATATTGTCTCCCACTATCTCTTTCATCAGCATGAGTGTATTCGATACTCAATATCACGTCGACACACACACCAGGTAGGGTCTTCCCTCGCTCAATTTTTCATTGTGAACCCAGCTAATGCGAGGTGTCAACGCAGTTAATATTATGCCCACTATCGCTCTTTCATCAGCATGATGTATGTCACTACAATACGCCAGTATCACCAACCACACACAGGGTAGGGTGTCTTCCCTCGTCAACATTGTTTTCATTGTGAACCAGCTAACTGCGGGGTGTCACTGCGTTAATATTGCTACTCACCTATCTCTCTCAGCATGAGGTATTCGATACTCATACGCACGTATCGACACACACCACATGTGGGGTCTTCCTCGCTAACATTTTCATGTGAACCAGCGTAAGCGAGGTGTCAACTGCAGTTAATATTGCTATCACCTATCGTCTTTCATCAGCATGAGTGTGTCGATATCATACGCAGTATCACAACACACACACCAGGGAGGGTGTCTTCCTCGCTTCAACATTGTTTCAATGTGAACCAGGTAACTGCGAGGGTCACTGCAGTATATTGCTCTCCATCCATCGTTTTATCCATGAATTAGTCTATCATACGCGTATCGACACACCCCGGTAGGGGTCTTCCCTCGTTCAAATTGTTCATGTAACCATCGATGCGGATATCAACTGCTTAAGATTGCTACTGCAAGCACTATCCTGCTTTCATCGGCATGAATGTAGTCGACTACTCAATCTACACGTTCGACTCACCCCACAACTAGGGTATGGTGTCTTCCCCTGCTTGAACATTGTTTTCATTGTGACCCAGCGTAACGCGAGGTGTCAACTGCAGTAAATATTGTCAACTGCTAATTTGCAGCACTATCGCTGCTTTCATCAGCATGAAGTGTATGTCGACTACTCAATACTGCCACGTATCGACACACACACACACACACCAGGGTAGGGTGTCTTCCCTCGCATCAACATTGTTTTCTAATGTGAACCCAGCAGTAAATGCGAGAGTGCCAACTGCAGTTAATATTGCTACTGCCAGCACTATCGCTACTTTCATCAGCATGAAGTGTATGTCGACTACTCAATATGCCCGTATCGACACACACACACAAACCACACAACACAGGGTAGGGTGTCTTCCCCTCACTCAACATTGTTTTAAATTTAGTGAACCCAGCGTAAATGCGAGGGTGTCAACTGCACTTAATATTGCTACTGCCAGCACTATCGCTGCTTTCATCAGCATGAGTGTAAGTCGACATACTCATACTGCCACGTATCGACACACACGCACACACACACACAAGGTAGGGTGTTGTCCCTCGCCATTCAACATTTTTTCTATTGTGAACCAGATAAATGCGATTGTGTCAACTGCAGAGTATTGCTACTGCCAGCATTTATCGCTACTTTCATCAGCATGACGTGTTATCGACTACTCAATAGCAAGTATGTCGACTATCAACACAACACACACACACACAGGTAGAGTTTCCCCGTTCAACATTGGTTTTCAATAGTGACCCAGCGTAATGCGAGGTTATACTGCAGTTAATACAGCTACATCACTTCGACTCAGTTCATCAGCATGAAGTCGTATGTCGACTACTCAATCTTCCAGTATCGTCACACACGCAACACATACACGGTAGGGTGTCCTTACCCCACTCAGCGTTGGTTTCTATTCCTGAATCCAAGCATTAATTTGCGAGGGTGTCAACAGCAGTTAATTGCTACTGCCAACATATCGCTACTTTCATCAGCATACGTGTATGTCGACTATCAATTATGCGACGTATCGTCATACACACACACCCCACACAGGTAGGGTGTCTTCCCTCGCTTCAACATTGTTTTCAATTGTGAACCCGCAG